>CARXXK010000001.1:167133462-167733462 GCA_949089665.1 Macrosiphum euphorbiae | reverse complement strand
CATAAGTATCCACAAGTATCCACTAAGACGGCGCTAGTTATGCTAACCCCCCACACCCTCCAACCATGACGTGTCCAGACCTGTATATTATTGTTCCATGATATTATCTTAATCCTTGATTCTAACCATGAACTACTACACAGGACTGGACACTATTGGCAGGAGGAGAGTAGGGGGGTCGTCCACAAAGTTGTACATATTCGGTACACATGCGACACAGCGCCATCTGTGAGATAAGAAATATTTTGTTATATAAAATGCCGCCTTAGTAGTTCATGCTTAAACTGTTCACTCTTTAAGCAGTAATTATATTCTGATAATATTCTATAAATAGTATCATTATTATCTTGAACTGTGTTATTAATAATTGTTTTTCAAAAATTAAAAAGTAAATTTATTATCAGTTATTATCACTAATATCACTATTCTTTAGTGTTATCCATGAACATTAGAGGAAGGACGCCAAACTGTGTATATAAAAGTGGTCCGGAATTATCGCATTCCGCCAGAATGCGCGTCGGACCGCAATGATGTCGTTTTTACATATTGTACAGCATAGGGAATTTATTGGTTTTTTAATATTATATTCTAAATGGTGTAACTTATGAATAATTACTATAGAACATTTTTTTAAAACCAAATTGCCCTCGATCGAATATATGTGTTTCCAATAATATACGACTTTTATAAAAAAAGATATAGTTGTTGTGTCTTTTTATAAAAGTCGTATATTATTGGAAACACTTATATTCGATCTTAGATCATATACAATGGATGGAGCTACTTTAATCATTTGCTGTGTCCAACATAACCTCCCACTTATTAGTTATTTTATAGTGATTGTTGGCAAAACGCATGCGTAATAACTCGTTGTACCTTGAAATTAAATGGGTGGTGGGGATGGAATGTAAAGCAGCATAGGCGCAACGCATGCGCAATAACTCGTTGTACCTTGAAATTAAATGGGTAGTGGGGGGTTATGTTGGACACAGCTCGGTATACGAAAAATACACACATAACTCCATCCATTGTATATGATCTAAGTATTCGATCGAGGGCAATTTGGTTTTAAAAAAATGTTCTATAGTAATTATTCATAAATTTCACCATTTAGATTATAATAATAAAAAACCATTAAATGTCCTATGCTATACATGTAAAAACGACATCATTACGGTCCGACGCGCATTCTGGCGGAATGCGATAATTCCGGACCATGTTTTTACGCTTCGTTCTGCTGTGTTCGGCGTCCTTCCTCTAATGTTCATGGTGTTATCCTATAAAAAACGTAGTTCGTACTACTAACAGACAGAGTGCAGTTACATCGCATGTGTACGAACCTTGTACAACTTTGTGTCCGTGATTTTCTCTGTAGTGTCCAGTCCTGTGTAGTAGTTCATGATTCTAACCATGACTAAATAGATAGGTATGATCACATCGGTACGTGTTCTCGCCCATTCCAGCGCACTACGCCTATTGTAGTTTTCGTTATTTCATTGGTCCAATAATTTTGGCGCCAAACATTTTATAATATTATGTAAATATTACATGATACTGTGTTGATACACATAAGTTACATAACTAATAACTAATAACTATATAATGAATTCCAAATTAATCATATCACAATATCCATTAGGTACCTATAACGCGTTATACACCAACAACAAACCCTGATACTATCATAGATATATAGTAGTATACTTTAGAAGTTTCAAGTAGGTACCCACAAAAATATTATACAATCACAACAAAATAACTAAAATAGTTATTCTAGGTTTTTTATTATGTAATTTCGTCCAAATTTGAATTTAAAATGTCTGTAAAAAATATCTGTGTTCATATATTTTTTAGATTTTTTGGTTACAGTATGAACTATTTATGAGAACATTTGTTTTAAATTTGCAATCCTTAGCTATGAAAACTGAACATTTTATAATTTATTAATTACAATGATTGATAACTTTCGAGATTTTGATAAATGTTGTCAAAATTCGATCTTTAAATGCTTATAAAAAAAAATTGTGCCTATGTATTTTTAAAATTTTTCAGTTGCTATTGTAACAATCTATCAGGAGCCTAGTATTAAATTTTTACACTTTTGGCCCAACAGATAAAACTTTATTGATATTTATAGAAAAAAAAACTAAAAAAATTGAAAACTGAAAATGTCTGTAAACAGCTCAAAAAAAGTCAAAATATTTTCAAAATTGTACAGTGTATAGAAAATGCTAATATGAACATTCAGTGAAATTTTCATGTATCTACAGTTAATCGTTTTTGAATTACAACAAAATAAGGAAATCGCTACATGAGAAATCGAGTGAATATCCAATGTTGTAAAAATTTGAATTTCAAACGCTCATAAAAATTTAATTTGACTTTCTTATAGACATTTTTTTTTCGGTAAAGGTAGATAATCTTATAAGGAATCTTGTATTACATTTTCAAATCTTAGATTTAAAAAGAAAAATTTTTACGAATTCTTAATTCAAAATAATTTGCTAATTTTCATGATTTTTCCATATTTTGTCAATTTTGAACTTTAAATGCTTATAAAAAAAATTGTGACTAAGGATTTTTAATATTTTTCATCTGCCTTTGAAACAATATACTAGGAGCCTTCTATTAAATATCCAAGCTTTCGCAACCAACAAATAAAATTTTATTGATATTTTTAGAAAAAAAACTAAAAACAAATGGAAAATAAAAATGTCCCTAAACAGTTCAAAATAAATCAAAATATTTTGAAAATGTTATCGTGTATAGAAAATGCAAATATAAACAACCAGTGAAAATTTCATGTATATACGTTCATTTGTTTTAAAGTTACACCAAAAACCAAAATCGATTTTTTGGAAAACTGATTTTGCGTAAAAATTCCCGTTTTTCCTTAATTTTTATGTTGTTTTTCCCGGCGCTTGTAAAAACTACTAGGACAAATAAAAAACACGCACAACAAATTAGACGATATAAATAATTAAATATTCTATGAAATATTAAAATATTATAATATATATGTAAAGACAGTAGGTATAACTGGACAAGTATTATTATATTCATGTATGTCAAATCTACATAATATTACAGATAAACATAACGTGACGTAGGTATAATAATTATTGTAAATAATAGTGGTAGGTATCGCAAGCCTGCAGTACTGATGCATACATTTATAACAAATTAGATTCCATAGACTGAAAACATCATGTCAACCACGCACGTTCAGTTGGCTATTTACAGTATCTGGATTTTCAAACTCCCTCACCATTGCATATTCCTCTTATTATTACTGACGCACTGATAACAATTTAGTATTTACTGCTTATTTTTCCGATAATAGACAATAGATATTTTTCTAGTTCAGACAGTATAATAATATTAGTATAGGTATTCACTATATTATTCTAATAACCTTGATTCTAGTCAATATCACTATCACAAATCACAATCGTCAATCGTATACAAATTATTAGTTGGCCATTATGTACAGTTATTGAGTTTTTCATAAATGTAAAATGGCCAACTCAAAAGTTAAGAAACCAATTATTGGGGGGGTATTATGACCACCCTACCCCCCCACTAGGTTCGCCCCTGACTATAGCATTATGTGTATCTACTAGTGATGTAAGTAGGACATTTCAAAGAAAAAAAATTATTTTTTTTTAATTTATATTAATTTTGTTGCGATTAAATAGCAATAATGCGTAAGCTAACTAACAAGCAAATATTAAATATTGCCATTAGGTACCTCTTTACTTATTAATTATGATTAAAAACAAAATATTTAAATGAATAAAATGTGTACAGATTATTTATAATGTTATGAAATATAATTCAAAATCCAAAATATATTTCTCTACACTCCTTAAGTTAAAAATAAGCTCTAATAAAAAATAAAATAGAATTTTTAAATTTAGAACATTTTCCATATGATTCTCTACCTTAGAAATTTCTTGAATATTAAATCTCTGGAATTATCATTCTCATTAAGGGGTATGAATAAGTATTGAAAAAATCTATAAAAATGTACTTTTGTATTTCCAATAATATGGTTTATTAAGTGGTTTGAGAGTAAAAACACCTATTATCAATATTGTAGAAGAGAAGTTAATCTGTGCCTGTATAGAAGTCAAATTTTAATGTTTGTAATTACTAAACTCAATAATTCAAATTCAAAAAGTAAAAGTGTTTCGATTTTGCACCCGTTTAATAGTGTGTTGATACGCGCTATCTGTGTTGTTTTGCGGCAGTCGCGTTCAGTCATTCGGTTGATCTCGCACGGCGGCGATCGATATTGATTATTTGTAATGCGTAAAACTAGAGCGCGCCACGCATTTGGTCGCTCCCTTTTATCTCATTACAAGCTTTTCTATACATATGTACTAAATTAATAGAATTATGTAGTAGGTACGAAAAGCATATAAAATTTAAAATACCGAAACAAATACAATTTTTTTAATTTATTAATTCAGATAAGTATTATACATATTACACAGACCAAGTATCCAATTAGTGTAGACTAAATGTATTGAGAGAATTAAAAATTAAAAATTCTATAATAATTTAATAATTTGATAAAAATAAATAAAAATAAACGTATTTTACTATGGACACTGATAATCACATCATAGACCATGACCATAGTTATACAAAAACTGAATCACGGTACCTATTGTAAATCATGAGTGCTGAGAGAGCCGAGAACGAAAAGTGAACCCATGTGGGCTGACTATTTTGACTACTGACAATATTGACTGCTTATAAACATAAACATTTGAAATATAAATATACATGAGCGATGAGCATATTAGCCCAATTAGTTTTAATTTAAAAATAACATATTTATGCCGAAAATATTTTACAATATGTTCTTGAGAATTGTACATTTTTGATATGTATCTATATCAATAAAACTAAATAATATCATATTATTTATTAGTTAATAGTTATTAGTATTTATTAATTATTATTATTATTACAATATTCCCGTATGCCGCAGTAATGCAGTATGGTATAGTATTATTCTTTATTCTTTATATATACGATCACCTATATGTTGTAATATAATTGGCTATTGCTATATATATGTGTATTTAATTGAGTTATTTCTCTTGAAGAATTCTGGTTAATGGAACAAGAAATTATTTTCACTATATTTGTAATTCCATATTATAGCAAATGGTTATGTAGTATCAATAAAAATTTTTATTTTTATTATATTAATTATTTAATTATTTATAAATTAACTTAACTTGAATTTGATTAAAAGTAACTAGTTATTTATTAAGTTTATATCAATTAAAATAAGTTAAGTTAAAAATTAAGTTAATGAAAATTAAATTTTAAAAAGTTAAGTTAAAAGTTAAAATTAACTTACCTTTTAACTTTTTAAGGCGTTTATGCTCAGGCTTGAATATATTAACTTGATTCTTATTACATACATTGTAAGGTTTTTGTTAACTCCCAACATGGATCTATTAGAACATTTTAGTTAAGGGGTATGCATACCGACCGTTTCTAAGGAGTTCGGTATAGGCAATTTTCTAATGATGTGCATGCGGGTCGTGTAGATGTGTGCGTAGTAAGTGATTATTAGTGTGGGTGACTGTGTATAAAATAAATAGTGGAGCACACCCGCACGTGCACCCACATACAAGGGGTATGAATAGTATTGAAAAAATCTATAAAAATGTACTTTTGTATTTCCAATAATATGGTTTATTAAGTGGTTTGAGAGTAAAAACACCTATTATCAATATTGTAGAAGAGAAGTTAATCTGTGCCTGTATAGAAGTCAAATTTTAATATTTGTAATTACTAAACTCAATAATTCAAATTCAAAAAGTAAAATATCATAAGTTTTAGAGTTAAATATTGGACATTGAAAATAAAATATCGAAAATCGACTCCTATACAAGCCTAGATAAACTCCTTCTCTTCATTTTGTATAATAGGTGTTCATACTGTAATATCACTCAGTAAGCTATATTATTGGAAATACGAAACTAAGTTTCAGTGTTACACTAAAATTCACATTTGTAATTAGAGTGTAAAATGTTCCGCTAATGACATGTGCGTGCACGTGCGGGTGTGCTCCACTATTTATTTTATACACAGTCACCCACACTAATAATCACTTACTACGCACACATTTACACGACCCGCATGCAAACCATTAGAAAATTGTCTATACCGAACTCCTTAGAAACGGTCGGTATGCATACCCCTTAAACGATAAAATACACACCGATAACATACATCTTTCACAAAGCTAGGTACAATTAGCCGGTTTGTCCATAAAAATAAATAAAATAAGTAATAACCCCCCAAAATATATTAATATATAAATATTAAATACTCCTAAAAATGTGGGATGATCAACCAGATCAACTATGACTTCAATACTATTTTAGGTACACTGTATACAAATTTTTTTTCAACTACAAAGCTGTACTAATATAGGCTGCCTATATATTTTATCTCCCTCCTCAATGGGTCCGCCATCTACCACAGGTAGATTGCCTACCTGATAATATACTGTTCGCATTACCATATGAGAAACTCACGCGGGATGACTAAAAATTAAAATTTAATATGATTTTGCTTCCATACCTATGCAGAGCGAATTACACCCAAAAGGGTTAAAATTGTTTTTTTTAATCATCGGATTTTAGTACGGTTAGGTTAGGATTTTGTATTCATTGATTATATTCATCCATCGTAGGTGGAATTAAGTGAAAACGACAAACTTGGTATAACTTTGATACTTTAGAGCAGGGGGCCCCTGCTTTAGAGTTAAATCATACACATACGTACAAACAGCACGGGGTCCGCGATCTACCGCAGGTAGATTGCCTACCTGATAATGTACTTCTGCGATTCAGAATTTTTATTCCGGGCAACGAAAAAGTTAAGATGAGTTTTGAACACCATACACCCAATTTTAAATAACGAATTGAACAAAGTTGGAGTCATATAGAGTTGATACATTTAACGGGCAACGAAGTGCACGGGATCAGCTAGTATGCCTATAAATAGCTCAACAAGAGTCAAAATATTTTATGCTAATAATTGTATGATGTATAGAAAACTCAAAACATTCAGTGAAAATCGCATTTATTTACAGAAATTTTTTTTAGAGCTATCTAGTATCTAAACCAAAAACTAAAATCAATTGTATCGAAAACAAATTTTGCATAAAAGTTAAAAGGGCTTTTGAAAACTACCTACTGGGAATCTATCCTTCATCTCTAGGTATATCCATACAAACCGTCTCCAACTCAGAATCGTTTTTCTTATTATAATTTCATTGAATTTAAATTTAATACAATCCATCATACAGTGAACCACTTGTAACCACTGTACAGCTGAGCGACATCCACTTACATGTTTTTTTTATTCTATTATATAGGTACACATGGCGCCCATACGAAATAAAATATTCACATAACCAAATGTTTTTTTTTATAATTTCGTTGGCTGAAAATGAAAAACAACCTTCAAACCACCGTTTTCTACAGACGGGCAGATACACAAAATTCATAATTATTAATTTAGTTTAAATTTGTTTGAAATTCCAATTAGGTTCTTATAATTTTAGCTCAATATTATATTAAATATAATTATTGTACATTTTGCAATATCACGCCTACTCCACCCTACGGAAGGGACTGCAAAATCTTTTGTGGTTACGAAAGCCATCTCAAAGGTAAGCGAGTATTGTAGTTGTAATAAATTAAAATTATTTCTTTAAATGTAGGTACCTAAGGTATAACTACTTTTTTGTGGCATAAATTCAGTTTAGCTGCCAAGCGATTTTTAACAAATATTTCGGGAAATCTATGTACCTATTTCAATGAGTTAAGGGGCCTCGCAATGGCATTGATTTAAGGAGAATCATTTAGGCAATTTCTAATCTCGTCGTCGCCACCCGAGATCTATGTGTTAGTCGTAAATGATTATTAGTGTGTGTGGCGTCCATGCGGGTCAATTGTAGCTCTCGCACGCACTCGCACACACATGTAAATATATAATAATATTGTGATCATAAAAAAATGCTTATTTGCACTTAAACATACGATTCTAATTCCAACAGTACGTCGCAACGATTACCTCAATTTTCATTCTGACAAAATATTATTATTTTCCACAACATGTACGAGGGATCGATCGAGGCACATTTTTAAAATTGTATTTAGTTAATTAAATATTTAAGTTGGAAATTCTGTATTTTTTTTGATTTTTTTACAATTTTTACTGCAATTTAAATTACAAAAATTAAAAATGTGGCTCGATCGTTCCCTTGTATATATTACGGACAATCAGAATATCTTTTCAGAATGAAAATCGTGATAATTGTCGACGCGTATCGTTGGAATTAGAAACAGTAGTTTTTGACAAAAAAAAGACTTGGTAGTGAGGCCCCTTAAGAACAATGGTGTAATCAAAATTTTCAGTCGGACTTATTAGTTTAAAATTTTTAGCTTTTCGAAATCCGTGAGGTTCCGTATTCCCATGGGTTTCTTTCAAATTAAATTACTATAAATTAAATTAAATTACCCAACAATAAAATAAAAAGTAAGTATGATATGTAATTTCCAAATCGACCAATACCTATGTTGAGGATGTAAAAACTCAAATTTTGAAAAAAAAATCGCTTAGAAACTAAACTGCATTTGTCCTAATATTTCATAATTTCATCCATTAGTTAACTCTTAGGTAAATCGTTAGGAAAGTCAATGTAGATTTCTTTATGGGTAATAAAATTGCGTGGAGGTAAATTAATATAATAATAAGAATACTAATAGGTGCATAACTGATTGTCATAATATTTTGTCGCTGGCTGAAAATAAATAAACATTCAAATGAAAAGACCACGGATACTACCTAGCCGGTCGGTACATCGAGTAATAAACAAATTTAATTATTTAGTTTAGCCAAGAAAAACACTGTGCACCACATTTAACAATTTTTCTTTTTGGAATTTCGCGTCGATTTATATATTATCTCCAAAATAAACTACAACCGAAAGCGATCACGTTATGCGATGGAGAGAAGATATATCCTTGAAGTCGTAGGTATATATAAATTATAAATAACATTCATTCGTGCAGAGTATAATATATTTTTTCTAATCAGTGTGACGTCATTTGAGTCCAGTACACTGATTACTGATTACAAAAAACGATTACTGTACTCGAAATCTCAGAATAAATAATTTTGGGGGGACGCTCGCTCAACTGCTCCACTGCCTTATGTTTAACACTATTACTAACCTTTTGCCGTAACATTGATTTGTGTTCATCTGGTTCGTGATAATGTGTTGTATTCTGTTCACAAATGGCACCGTTAACATCATTTTTTATAGCCGCATTACATGTTTTTTACATTAGATCTAAAAACCTTAAGGGTAGTTTTCTTAGCTTTAGCACAATCAATTTATTTATATGGCTCTTTGGTCTGGGGATGTACATACTCCAGTCATATAATGTATTATGTACAACTATAAAATCTTTAATAAAAGTTATTTTAAATAAACCTAGATTTTTTAATTCAAATTTCTTTATATATATAATAATATATATATATTATTTTATATATAAACTTTACAGATAAAAAGTGGTGTTCCCACATAATATATACAATATGACCGCAACTAAGATATTACCTACAATCGGCGTGACCGCAACTGTTATGTGTGCTTATCTTAAAAATCGTCATCGACCGCGACTCGGATGCAGCCGTATGATGTGCATAGGTGGGTAAGTTGGGCACGGGTTATGGGTTTTGCGTTCAAAACCGGATAAAATTGTTTGCTGGTTTCGAGGCCGAAACCGGGAACAATTGTTAGCGGCCTAGGGTATGGGGTGCTCCGTGGCCTGAGCATGCCATCGGACGCGTCCCCAGGTTGCGGATAGGGGAACGTCCTGTAGATATACAGGGTAGCCGCGAAATAAGCCATACCTTCGGGATGGACGAATAAGCGGTCGCGGACAAGCTCAACGCCGGGGAAACGATCGACCCCCGGCGTCCAGGAAGATCAGGCAACACGGACGGAAAAAAGACAGACGACGCGAGGCTGGCGTCGTCAGTGGCAGGCAAGCTATAACACAATAAACATGATGGAAACACAGCAAAAAGAAATTGATGTTACTGCTACAGAGGCCTCGGCAACCTCAGAGCCGGCGGGTGGGAGTGGTTCGTCCCACAAGTCGTTATCGGTAACCACGGTAACACGGACGGAAAAAAGACAGACGACGCGAGGCTGGCGTCGTCAGTGGCAGGCAAGCTATAACACAATAAACATGATGGAAACACAGCAAAAAGAAATTGATGTTACTGCTACAGAGGCCTCGGAAACCTCAGAGCCGGCGGGTGGGAGTGGTTCGTCCCACAAGTCGTTATCGGTAACCACGGTAACACGGACGGAAAAAAGACAGACGACGCGAGGCTGGCGTCGTCAGTGGCAGGCAAGCTATAACACAATAAACATGATGGAAACACAGAAAAAAGAAATTGATGTTACTGCTACAGAGGCCTCGGAAACCTCAGAGCCGGCGGGTGGGAGTGGTTCGTCCCACAAGTCGTTATCGGTAACCACGGGAAATGCGCAAACGCCACGGAAAAATGCACCAGATGGAGATAACGATACGCACGAGGGAGGAGCTCAAGACCACAAGAACAACACACAAACGGCGAGTAGCCAAAACCCAGAAGGTTAGTTTATATTGTTTATAAGCAAAACCACATAAAATACACATACGTATAAATATAAAACGTCATTTTCTCTAGACAGATCTTTTGAAATTGTATATTATGTTATATGGCAGTACTCAATGCTCGTCAATATAATATTTGGATTTATTAAATTATGATTTTAATTTACGGAATAATAATATACTCAATTTCACATTAAAAACAAATAAAATAAAAACAACAAACATGAAATCGTGACACTTCCTTCTTAGACGCCAAGCCAAGCTTATATACGCTATCTTATCATATAAAGCTGAGCTTGCTCTTTGAAACCCTCAAATCTTTTTCATTCTCTATTGCAGAGTATTCAGTTGTTGTTTTTTTTTGTATTAGTTTAATATAAATTAGATTTGTTTTTGTTATTTAATTGGTATTAATTAGTTTTTTTCCGTTTTATCTGTTCTATGTAAATACCTACCTACTAAAAGTTTTCAATATACAGTATGAACGAGAAAACTTTAGGAAACGGTACGTGCTGGTGAAGAAAACTCTAGACGAGTTGTGCATCGAAGAATACGTAAGTATAATTTGATATTATATAGAAAAACGCTTCTGCAAGCCCCCCCCCCCCGTGTGTGTTACACGTTTGTCGACGAATGAACTATGAATAATTACTAACTTAAATGTTTATTTAATTGCAGGACGACAATCTCTTTTTCTTTTCTTTGTTGTTGATCGTAACCGTCGTCTTTACGTTTGGCATGGCGTGCTTGGCGCTGGTACTCTGCCTGTTGTGCGCAGGACTCGCGATGACTGCGTTCATCGCTAACATCGTGAGGAGTCCTGCAGTGCAACAGGCATGGAGAAACCGTTTTCCGGGAGCCGCTGGAGAGAAGGTGTCGCGTTGCGTGTCCGTCGCGTCGGACTGCGCGATACTGGCGACTGCGACATTAGCGTTCGGGATTTGGTTTGTCGTCCAGTCCGTCGGCACCGTCATGTTCCTGGCGGTGGAGTTTCTCGGGCCCTCCAGCCGTCAGGAACAGCTGCAGACGCCGCCGTTGCCTGAAGCCGGAAGTCCGATGGACGACACTCCTTTATGCAGCGTCGAGGAGACGTCAACCGCGCGGACCGACACCACGTAAGTGCATTTACCTATAGGTATAATCAGAAATTAAATAATGTTTTTTTTATATTACCGATAGACCAATTACATTTAAATATTGGAGAAAAAGATACACCTTATTTTCAAAATTTGACCAGGGTATTCTGATGGACGAGGGTATGTAAAAAAAAAACATTTATATATATATGTATCATATCATGTTAAAAATAAAAATAATATATATTATAATCGTATGTTTGGTTTTATAGAGAGCTTTTATTCGGTTTGTCCCGAGATTCTCACCAAATATATGGCAGAAAAGTGTGGCCGAGTAAAAGTGGCCGTGGATCCGTTTTGCGGCGCCGGCGGAAACATAATTCAGCTTGCCCGACTGTTCGACAAAGGTATTGTAATATTTTTTGCATTAATAATAAATAAAACCGTTTTCGTGGAAATAAAAGTGAACATATTATTATTTCTACTTAATTTTAATTACCGAAATGTAATAATTATTGTCTATAATGTACCTAACTATATATAATAAAATATTATAACAACTATAGCTGTCCCGCCCGACGGTGTCCAGGCCAAAGATTTGTATTTTTAATAAATATATTTGTACAAATTGTATATTATACCACATTTCTTCTAATTATAATATTAATAAAATATGTAACAAATTGTGCAACCATTTAGATTGACAAAAATAATTTATTTTTTCGTATGCTAAAAAAAATCATGTGTGCGCTACCCTTTACCTATCTACAGCCTATATGAGTTGAAAAATCAAGCTCTATACACCCTCCAATTTTCAAGTAATAATCTATTGAAATAACTTTTATTGGCTTATTTAAAACCTTCCAAGTAACTCAACCGATTTATTAGTGAAAACCGTATAAAAATAAGTAGAGTTCTTTTCGAAATATGCTCGTACGTAAAAAAATAAGGTACAGTGTTTCTCTACAATATATGCATATTATATACATATAAACCTTTCTCTTGAATCACTCTATCAGTTAATAAAAAACCGCATCCAAATCCGTTTCGTAGTTTTAAAGATCTAAGAATTCAGAGAAAAAAAAGGACTTTGTTTTATAATATTATGTTAAGATATATTAAGTACCTGTTATCTGCAATTTCTAATAATTGTAATATTTTCTGTTTGTAATAGTCATTGCTGTAGATATTGACGCCAACAAAATTATGATGGCCAAGCAAAATGCCCGGATTTATGGAGTTCTCGAAAAAATCGAGTTCGTTGTTGGAGACTTTTTCAAACTGGCAAATCAGATTAAGGGTGACGTTATAGTCACATCGCCACCATGGGGCGGTCCAGAATATAATAAAATGGATGTTATCGGGCCGTTAGATTTGTGTGTGGATAAGATTCTGGAAGTGGGGAAAACGATTGCCCCAAAAATACTGTTACATCTGCCAAAAAACCTAGATAAAAATGAGGTTTGTACATCATTCAGTTTAAATATAAATTGTTATTTATTTATGTGGAACAATAATTTATATTTTAAATGGCTATAGTGTTGGAAAATGTGCAACGGAGTTGGTGCCGGCTTACGGAAGATCGAAAATGTGTTTATGGACAGGTACCTCAACTCGACGTTGCTATATGTCCGATCCAATAATGTAAGTTATAAGTCTAAAAGCATAGTAAAAAAATAATTAATATAGTACCTACCTACTTAATTAATTTAATATACCCGAAAGTACCTGTACATAACAATATTATAATAATGTATTATTTATGTTCGAAATCATTAGAACAATGCCGTGACAGACGTCGCTCCCAAACCGGTCGACATCCATCTGTATAACTGTAAGTTGAAAATGTCTATATTTAAAAATTGTTATATTATAATATTTATCTAATCAATTAATTTTCTTTAGCATTCCGGAGGAATGAAAGGTATAGTTTAACAACTTACCAAAGTTATTTGATGGATGTCGATGCGTTGGTGAGCAGTCGTCGCGCATCTTTGTGATGTGAATACGGCAAGTTATTATTGGACCGGGCATAATATTACGTTGAGGAGTTACCTGTTCAAGAACACATTTTCAGATCAGTAGGCCAATAATTCCGTTGCCATTTTTTAATCATTCCTCGTTTTTTATTAAGGTTAAGATGTAACAGGATTTTAGGGGCTATTGCCTTTCCACTAGCTTCCAGGATTTTATCATACACACAGCCGACAACCCGATAACATACATTATTTTATATTTTGGTCCACCTCATGATGGCCGCGAAGTAACGGTAACGTCACTGTTTATCAGATTGTCCAGTTTGAAAGAGTCGCCAACGATTTCGTCCATAAATCCGTGACATAGCGCTGGGCCAGCATAATTTTGTCCGGATCAATATCTACAAAAATGACATCCCAACTATTAGAAACTAATAATATAGGTACTTAATATATATTATAATATAATATTAAACCCATTTATACCCAATTATTACATTGCAGTTATTACGATTAAGTAGAAATAATATTTTCAAATAATATTACAGTCGAACAGTCAGCTGTATAAAGTTTCCACTGCGCCACAAAACGGGTCGAGGCCGGTCGCTGAACATGGGAAGTCCTCAAGTCAGTGTCTTTCCAAGTGCACCCAGCATCGTATTTTACGGACCATATACGAGTTCGGCCACACTAGCTTGTCTGAAATGTGATTTTATTGGCTGTTGGACCGGTGGATATGCGGTTAACACTTGTCAGTTTATCACCATTTATTAACACGTGGCTCTAATACACTTGTCTCGCATTCGTATAAAATGTATTAGTTATTATACATAATATTACATATTTACACGTATCACACTATATTATATTATATTATTCTATGATATTATATATTTATACAAATGTAAACAAAGATATATAATCCTATATTATATATGCATATTATTCATGAAAATCTAGTTTGTATAAAATAATTATAATAATATCACATTTTATGTTGTACCAATAAAAAAATATGTATGAAAACAAAAGGTTTATTTAAAATATCTCTTCTATTACACCCTGTATATAGCTATTATTAGGGCTCAGATTATATATCTATTCATATAACCAAAGAATGTATTTATATACAACAAAAATATGTACATAAATATGGCCAAAGAATTAAAAATATGTAAGTATTATCAAAAAAAAAAAAAAATAATCAATTGCTATCGATTTTTTACAAGCAGTAAGTACAATACAAAACGTGGCCTTCACTTTTTAAATGTTCATATTTGGATATTCAGAAACACATTTTATTGCTTTGCAAGTCTTAGACGATCGTACTTTTGGCATAACATATTGGTGATAAGCATGTAAAATATAACGAAAACTGAGGCCACGAAACACACACTACGATGTCACATTAAAAACTAAAGCAGTGTTCGCTCGTTCGTGTCCAACGTGTTTAAATATGTGTTAATCGTAATATATTACGATAAGATATCTCATATTTCAAAAATCGTATCTAGAAATAATTGAAAATATAACAGGTTGAGTTCGACGGTCGTTTGTCACCGAGGAACCCTTATTTAGCCAAGTCAAAAATACGTCCAGTGGACCTGAACTCTGAAGAGAAGACGCTAAAACAGTAAAATTGTCTAAATATGTGAAAAAAATTGTGAAATATGTAAAAACATGTATTTATGACGAAATATATAAAATAAAATGTAGCTCATTTTATCAAAATCTTGTGAAACGAATTTATCACTCGCCGAAATTAGTTTATCATGTCGCAGAGAAAATATGTATTTAGATATAAATCCGAGCCCTAGTTATTATAGTATTACCGAGGATTTTCTGAGCTCTTGAGCCCAAAATTGTTGGTGGAAATAAACAATCATCTTCTACGTATAAGTAGGTATGCAATATATAGGTAATAAGAAAATAACCATCCTATAATCTATATTTGGATATATAGATACAAGTTCAACGAATGCATTTTCGATGTCATGTGGTGGTACGAATTGCAACCCGAAAAATAGTCTTAACCATATTCCTAACTCGTCGCAGTAGGTATAATAATATGCTGTTCTAAGTTGCTGCTCCGAATTTATCTGTAAAGTTAGGTAATACATTTAATATTATAATTTTACCATGTGTATATTTATAATATATTTTAAGCATAATCTTCAATGATTTTTTCATAATTTAAATGTTCTCGGGCTCTTTTTATAAAGCCAAGCCAGGAAGACGCTCTTGGGACGTGATACTTCTCAAATAAGTTTCTATAAGTTCTAACTTCTGCGCTAGCTGAAGTTATTAGAATAGCTAACATATTTGTTCTAAGAGCCGCGGCTGAGTTTGGAAAAGCTGAATTGCTTTTTTTTATAAAATTAAGTAGGTACTTCAATAGGAGTTACCGATTTATCGAATAAGTTTTGGCAAATCAAAATTCCTTTTTTTTGTGAGTTGTATGCGTTTTATCTATATTACGCGTGCGTCTGAGAGAGAAAACACAAATTGCGCTGACATCGTCTCTTATAGTTAGTCTTTCGAGAATTTGCAACTACAAGTATTTATTTAGGGGCCTCAAATTTGTCCATTACTTTTTAATTATAGGCTATAACACTACATAAATCACATAAAAAAATCGATGATTATTTAGCGAGGAAAAAAGCTTGTAAATTATAATTTACTAGCTGATCCAGGGCACTCCGTTGCTCGTTAAATGTACCAACTCTTTATGACTCAAACTCTGTTCAATTCGTTATTTAATATTGGGTGTATGGTGTTCAAAACTTATCTTAACTTTTTCGTTGCCCAGAATAAAAATTCTGATTCGCAGCAGTATATTAATATATATTAATATATATTATATTAGTATATTAATTATCAGGTAAGCAATCTACCTGTGGTGGATCCCGGACCCCGTGCTGTTTGTACGTAAGTGTATGATTTAACTCTAGAGTGTCAAAGACTAAAGTTATACTAAGTTTATCGTTTTTACTTAATTCCACTTACGGTGGATTAATATAATCTTTTTTTTTGAAACATACCTACTTATTTCAACATGCTAAGAACGGTGGTCCAAATAAAATGTTGCAGAAATCATTATTTTGGAAGTTATATAGCGATTCGTTTGTATACGCACGCGTACAACACTGTACTTTGGATGAAAACTATATATAGTCAAAATTTGACTTTCAGGCTTAATTTTAAATAGTTATAGCTAATTGAAATTAATAGTATTTTCATATACTGCAACCAGTGCAACCGTAGCTTTCTCGGACAATAAAAATCGAAAACATCCCTCAACTTGTTATGTGAACAACTATACCTACGCATTGATATACCTATAATACGTATTTGTAATCAAATACGATATTTTTTAACCATAAATTATTTTTTACCGTAATGAATATATAATTAAAATCGAAATAGTGAAAACTCTAAATACCGGACACTCTATATTCAAAGGGTTCAGTTCGAAGGAAGCTTGTAGTCGGTTCCTAAGAAAACGTCAGCTATTTGGAGGTGTCCGTTAGAACAGGTTTCACTGTATTTTTTAGTCATAATTGTATTTGTATTACCTATACATTTAATGCTATATTTTTGTACTTGCGATATGCCACGACTGCCACGACATTATATTATTATTTATTATAATATATGCACTCGTTCTTTATATAGAAATGTAATTAATTATTTTTGTTTCACAGGTGAATCTATAGGTAGTCTACTGGGCGGATATTTATTCGATACATATGGCGTAGTGAGGTCGTTTCGATTTTTCTCCTATATGTCTGTTCTGATGTGCTTTCTGAGCATAGTAACCAATTATTTTGGATTGACAAGGGAATCTAGTAATAAGTCATAAGGTAATAAGAAAATATAATTAAAAAATAATAATTTTAAATTTATTTAAATTAATTTTTAAAATATAATCTATTATAGTGTTGATAATATGAATAACCAATGAGAAGCCGAGAACTGAGTAATTGACATGGTCTGAAGAGGAATCTGCGTATCAGTAAAATTTTGATCATACCTATATATTCTATTTAGTCATGATTTTAACCATAACAAATTAGATAGGTATCATCACAGTATTTTGATACACATCCTCCGATCTTTACATCGCATATATCTTAGTTCTCCATTCCTTATTGGCTGTCAATGATATACATACAGCACCACCCCCACCACAGATCACGTGACCATGGCTCCAGTCTCCTGTGCGGTCCGTGCGATGTGCATGTGCGTACGCGCGTCATTTGTCGTCTGTAAGAAAATGTTCTATAGAAAAAAAATGTATAGGTAGCTCGGTATTGTGTGTAGGATACCTCGTGCATTTTTGAAATTCCAGGTAGCCGCTGGACATTCACGGCAGCTGCTCTGCCTATTATATCGATATAACATGTAAGATTTTAAGGAATTCAACGCATTTGTGCTCCACTCTCCGTGTCGGCGCCTGCTTGAAAATGCGCTCCGTGATTTTTACCATTGTTTTTTTTTTGTTTTCTTGATCGTTTTCGTATGTTTTTTTTTTTTTTAACTTTTTTCGTTTTACGAATTCACTATGGGTGATCGTGTGGATATGGTTTCTGAATTTGACAACGTGGAGGAAAATATTTCACCTAAAAGAAGAAATATTCCAGGAAAAGTGAGTAAAATTTTATAAATTAATAATATCGGTACTGTAATAAATTATTACTAATAATACACGTTTAATTTTTATGATTTTTATTTCGTCGGCATTTCGAAATTTCGTTTATTCATACAAATATACAATGATTATTTATGTTTAAAATGTATAATATAAATGTGTTTATTACCATATTATACACATGAATACAGTTTTAAGTAGTAAAAAAAATGTATTTTAATCGCTCGCTCTACACCTCGTCGAGCAACGGACCATCACCGTGCCGTATATAATTTATTATTATTATTATTGTCTGTAATCACTTTTAATTTTTATGATTTTTATTTCACCGGCATTTCGAAATTTTGTTTATTTATACGAATTATGATTTTCAAAATTAAAAATACGAAATAGATATAACATACTCACCAAAATAATATAAGTTTGACCAAATTAAATATAAATTTGTTTTTTGGTGGATACGGAGCCGTCAGAAGACCATGATTATCAACATGTATAAGGACATGAAATTTAAGTCTCCGAGTAAGCCGTACAAGGAAATGATGGTTGAAATTTCAAATTCCACAGGTATTGGTCGCAATTCGATAGTTTCAATTATTTCCGAATACAAAAAAACCGGAACTGTCACGTCTCCTAATAAGACACGTAATAAGAAGTGTCTGTTCGATTACATTGACGATTTAGATCGTAATGCACTTCGTCAAAAAGTTCATTCCTTTTGGTTGAGAAAAGATTTACCAACCATCGACAAAATTTTGCATGCGGTGAATGAAGATCCTGCCTTTCCCGATTTCAAACGCACTTCGTTGTATTCGGTGATAAAGAAATTGGACTTCGTCTTCACCAAGAGGAAAAGATCCAGCGTCTTGACGGAGCGAGAAGATCTGTTGGTTTGGCGTCAGAATTATTTGTACGATGTAGGTAAATATAGAGAAGAAGGTCGTACCGTCTACCTACTATCTTGACGAAACGTGGCTAAATGCAGGTGATTGTGTTGACAAAGGTGTTACGAACCCGACTGTCAAGGCAAACGTTTGATTATTGTACACATTGGCTCGCACAAAGATTTTGTATATAGTGATCTGTTATTTTTAAAATAAAAAAAAAATAGTGCAGACTACCATGAAGAAATGAATGGTGACAACTTCCACGAATGGTTTGAGTCAATTCTTCCACGTCTTGATCCAAACACGGTAATTGTGATGGATAATCGTATCACTCTGTCAGGACAGAAAAAATACCGACATCCAGCACAAAAAAAGCAGACATTATATCGTGGTTAATTTCAAAAAACGTTGTCATTGACCGAAAAATGTTTAAACCACAATTACCGGCGAAGGTCAAAGAAATAAAGGGGCAGTATATGTCGTATGTTGTCGACAATATGGCCAAAGACGCCGGGCATAATGTATTGAGATTACCACCCTACCATTGCGAATTGAACCCGATAGAATTGGCATGGGCAATGGTTAAGGGCTACGCCAAACAGTACAATACGACATACAAAATAGATAACGTTAAGGTCCTTCTAAACAAGACAATTGAACGGGTCACCATCGAAGATTGCCAAAATTGTCTTCAACATATCAAAACAGAGGAGGATAAAATGACCGAAGTAGACGAAAATATGGTTGAAATTATAGACAATTTAGAACCCCGTGTCCTCACCATAACAGGCGATACTTCCAATTCTGATGACTTAATTCTTCCATAATGTATTTTGTACATAATAATCATTTGTTAATATTTATTTACCAATAATTTTTAAACTGTAGATATTTGTGTAATTTTTATTTGTTTAAGTGACTGAATGTATTATTATAAATGTATATAATTTGTTTTAATGTATGCATAACTGACGTATACTCAACTTTTTGTTGAGTATTAATTAAATTAAACTAACCTATGTAATGTTTATAAAAAAACAATACTTTGATTACTTACTTAATCTTTATATACGTTGCATTTATTATATTATATTATATTATTATTTATTTATATACATTGATTATTCATGTCCGACCGGCGACCGTGACAGTGTCGTACAAAGTAATACGCTTCATAGCAAAACAATGCATTTTAAATTATTTGTACTCGTCTGCAGTCGATACTAGAATAATGCGGCGGCGTGTCAGGCCGAGCCGCAGAAATAATCCTTACCCATGCGCACAACTCGGCCGCCGAGGCCCGAGGTCCGGTCTCATTTTGAACAGAGTATATATAACATAGAACAAAATCGACCAATGAGAAGTGGAGAACTACGATATAGGCCGGAGGTGAAGGAGATGCGTATCTACTGTTTAAAACTAGTACAACTGTGATGATACCTATCTAATTTGTCACGATTCTAACCACGATTAAAGATATACAGGTTACTCAACGACTCTATGCACATACACAACAAAAGTGGTGCACGATAATGTTGGTTTCTAACAGCTGATCAAGCTGAATAAATACTAGCATAGAACATAGTATTGTATATCTATATTGGTATATTTTGTAGTACCAAGAGAAATCACTTTAATGCAATAGCGCTAACTGTTATTCTTGCCATGACAAGATCGTTAAATTTAACCGCACCAAAAAATAAGTTTCGTTGAGTAACCTGTATATTTTTAATCGTGATTCTAACTTTTTCATTTTTTGTTTTTCGATTTTTAATTCATTCATATATCTTCGGCCAAAATGCCTAGTTGTTTTATTTGTGGCAGAACAAGGAATAAAAATTCAATAATTGAAGATATTACTTTTCATAAGTGAGTGTAGTCCAGTCGAATTAGACGAAAATAAGGCTTCACCTCGGAAAATATCCCATAAAGCTGAAATTGGGCATACATCTTTATCACGTTGTCATAAACAATGTGTAAAAAATCGACCACGAAATCACTTGCGCGTCAAAGGTTATTCGAGATCAAAGGTCATGAAAATAACTTTTTTTTAATATCTCGTTTGTTGCTGGTTGTACGATAAAAAGTTTCAAACAAAAATTATAGAAGAGGTAGTTCTCTACAAAAATGAAACTTTGACATTTTCTCTTAAGTGTTATAGTCATTGAGCTATAAAGCCTACATAATACATACTTTTAAATAAATTTGTTTTTTTCACTAAAAACAAACAGCCTTTGCGTTATTATCTCGCTTTGAGCTGGTTGTACAAAAACAAGTTTCATATAAAAGTTGTAGAGGAGAATATTATCTACAAGACCTGGATTGATGTGGTAATCGAGCAATCGCTAATGAAATCAATGAAGACTGAAGGAGGAGTTTCACGAGGAAGAAAATACTCAAGAGAGCTTTTTGAATAAATGGGTTTATGGCATGTATGCTTTGAACTCAATATGTGAAGACATAGAAACGTTTTGTAACATTTCCTTAGACACCGTTGATCAGCATGTTGATACAAGAGATTCTTGCATAAAAAGAATATGATTTAGGAAGGCATAAACCCACTAGACTGTTTGGCTGAAGAAAACGATGCTGAAAAACACCAAAATAACGAAAAAGAGGAAATACAAGACGTGCCAATGCAAGACATGCTATAGTATGATGAGTAAACCCAGAGTTGAGTTATTAGTTAATAATTAAAATATTATATATATTTAATCACATTTTAACGATGTCAATGGACTTAGGCCTTTAGGGGATCCATGTAAAAAAAGGTGCTATGCTGTACAGTGGGCGCGGCCCGTTTCGCCCAAAATCAACCTGTTCCCGTTCGCCCAGATACCCGTTTCGACCAAAGTCATTTTAGTCGTTTTCAAATTAAGTTGGCAATGATTTTAAATATATAGTATTTTAGTATACCATATAATATTATGTATTAACTATTAAAAAAAAAATTACATTATATTATAACATATTACTATTTTCAATAAAAACTTTTATTCTAACCCTCCATCAATCATAAGTTGGTAAAATATTATACGCAATGAGATCCAGACAGAAACGTATATCAAAATGAATAGTGTTGAAATTCCCAAAAAAACAAAAGACAGAAAGACGGAGGAAAGACAAGAATACAACGAAAAACGTATACTTTTATATAGATCTGGCGAAATTACTAGGTACGAATTTGTAAAAAGCATGTGTAGAAATTTTAAAAAATAATAGTGTTCGTAAATAGATTTTAATAACTTGACTTAATTTATTATTTAAATAATAATATAATAAATTGTGTAATGTTTTTTTTTTTAAATAGTTTTTAGTAGACAATAATATGTGTATAAATGTATAATATTGAGTATGTATTTTTTAAAACTTTGGCAATTACCAATATTTGGCAATATTTTACCAACTTATGATTGATGGAGAGTTAGAATAAAAGTTTTTATTGAAAATAGTAATATGTTATAATATAATGTAATTTTTTTTTTTAATAGTTAATTATAATACATAATATTATATGGTATACTAAAATACTATATTATTTAAAAATCATTGCCAACTTAATTTGAAAACGACTAAAATGACTTTGGTCGAAACGGGTATCTGGGCGAAACGGGAAAGGTGAGTTTGGGCGAACGGGTGCCGCCCTGTACAGTAAGTTACAAGAGGGTCACTGTATAATGGATGGTATTAAATTTGAATTCAATGATATAATATCATTGTACCTACACAGTGCCGGCTCGATGGTTTTCGGGGCCCGGTGCAGAATTTCGCGGGGCCCCATATGGCCAATTGCTGTATATGTTAATTTAGTAATTATTATACAATATACACATTTATTTTATTTTTTAGGGACTTTTTTAAATTGCCTGTGAAAATAATATTACCTATCAGTATTGTTTTTAAAATTTAGATAGAATGACTTTAATGATTCTACATCTACATATTTTTTTGTCATATAAAAATGTAAAATAATCCAAAACGTATACCTTTTCCATTAATTTAATGGAAATAGTACATTTTGGAAAATTTAATGGAAATAGTTCATTTTGGAAAACCTAATAAAATATTAAAATATACTCCAAAATGTGCTTTTTCCAAAATAAAAATATTATTAATTTCTTATTTATTGTTTCAATATGAACAAACCGTTTATAAATAAAAAAGTAATTTTGAATACAAGGAAGATTTTTTAAATTATTTAAGAGGACGCTATACCCGCATGTGTTGTCTCCGTCTTACAAATGTACAACATATCAAAAACTATTTTGCGCGGGAAAGAACCGAGAAGGCTACAGTCATAACTAAGAAACGAAATTTTCACCACATAAAAAGGAGAACTATATGGCTGTGCAACGTTGTTTTTATTTTTTTGATATCACTTATATGAAAAAAGTTCTTACTGTTTAAAAAACCGTTATTGTTTGTGTTTTTCAAACTTGAAAAACTTTTTTCATACAAATGATATCAAAAAAATAAAAACAACGTTGCACAGCCAAAGTTCTTCTTTTTATGTGGTGAAAATATCGTTTCTTAGTTATGATTGTAGCCTTCTTGGTTCTTTCCCGCGCAAAACAGTTTTTTGCTATGTTGTGCATTTGTAAGACGGAGACAACGCATGCGGGTATAGCGTCCTCTTAATAATATATTATTTCTATTAAAAACGACTCAAATGTGTTTAATAATCTAGGATTATATTTTTAATTTAATTTCAAACTTAATGATTGTGAATATTATAAATTATAAATTATATTTTAGTACGTTTTGGATTAACTATTTTATTTCGCTATACCTACAATACGGGCAGTAGTACGTTTTGACATAACATAAAAAAAAGTACGTTTTGGAATAATTTACGAAAATAGTTCGTTTTGGTATAGTTAATGATTGGTGCCTATTATTTTAACATTGACAATAGTATATTTTGTCGTAAAACTGGAAAAAGTACGTTTTGATTATCTAAATATAATTTTTATGCACTGAAAAGGTTCGTTTTGGATTAAGCAGTCATTTTTAACAGCTGATTTGACCTGGAAATAGTACGTTTTGGTCTATTCTGACAACACCAATCGATTTGTCGGCGTTTTTTTTATAAGAATCGGTATCTAACTCGTTTTTGCCAATTTTGGCAATAGTACGTTTTGGATTTCCACCCCTCAATCAAGGTAAGATATTAAAATATAGACATAGTACACATACTTATTCTAATTGGTATTTGTCGATAACAAACAGTTTCCTAAGAAAACAACAAGGGTCGCGATATCCGTATTACTGCTACGGGGACAATATTATTATGTTTATTTATAGATAAAGTGATATTCGTAACAAGCTCGCACAAGCTCACCATGCGCCATGCGCGGGGTCCGGTGCGGTCGCACCGCTTGGCCCCCCCTAGGGCCGGCACTGTACTTACAAAAAAAAACGATTCTGAGCGGAAACGGATGTCAGTCTAGGTATAAGACAAATTATATACTAATCTATGGTATTAAAAAAAAATGAGCTATAATAAATTCAAAATTAATCATATCACAATATCCATTAGGTACTTATAACGCGTTATACATCAACAACAAACCCTGATACTATCATAGATATATAATAGTGTACTTTTGAAGTTTCAAGTAGGTACCCAGGAATAATAGTATACAATCACAACAAAATAACTAAAATAGTTATTCTAGATTTTTCATTATGAAATTTCGTCTAAATTTAAACTTAAAATTGCTATAAAAATAAACTGTGTCTATGTATTTTTTAGATTTTTTGGTTACAGAATTAACTACTTACGTGGAATCTTGTTTTAAATTTTTAATTCTTAGATATAAAAGTTGAACATTTTGTCAAAATTCTAACTTAAAATGTTTATAAAAAAATATTGTGCCTATGTATTTTCAATGTTTTTCAACTGGTATTGTAATAATATATCAGGAGTCTTGTATTAAATTTTTACATTTTTGGCCCAACAGATAAAACTTAATTGATATTTATAGAAAAAAAAACTAAAAAAAGTGGAAACTGAAAATGTCCTTAAACAGCTCAAAAAGAGTCAAAATATTTTCAAAATTGTACGGTGTATAGGAAATGCTAATATGAACATTCAGTGAAATTTTCATGTATCTACAGTTATTCGTTTTTGAATTACAACAAAATAAGGAAATCACTACATGAGAAATCGAGTGAATATCCAATATTGTAAAAATTTGAATTTCAAACGCTCATAAAAATTTAATTTGACTTTCTTATAGACATTTATTTCTTGATAAAGGTAGATAATCTTATAAAGAATCTTGTATTACATTTAAAATCTTAGATTTAAAAAGAAAAGTTTTTACGAGTTCTTAACTCAAAATAATTTGCTAATTTTCGTGATTTTTCCATATTTTGTCAATTTTTGGACTTTAAATGCTTATGAAAAAAAACTGTAACTTAGGATTTTTAATATTTTTCATCTACCTTTAAAACAATATACTAGAAGCCTTCTATTAAATTTTCAAGCTTTTTTAACCAACTAATACATTTTTATTGATATTCATAAGAAAAAAACTAATAAAATGTCAAACTGAAAATGTCCCTAAACAGTTCAAAATAAATCAAAATATTTTGAAAATGTTATCGTGTATAGAAAATGTAAATATAAACAACCAGTTGAAACCAGTTGAAACCAGTTGAAGAAAATCCAAGCACTTTTACAGTCCTAAAAGGTGATGACAGACACACAAAAATAAAAAACACACATCATTGTAAAATCAACGCTCATATCAAATATTGATACATCATATATTATTTTAGGCTAGAAATTTGTATTCCGAAGAAGTGATACTACTAAATCAGCTAATTGTGTGTTCTGATAATGAACCTAAAAGTAGTTTTAAAGTAACACAGACCCTGATCTAAGTACAATATTTTATGTTAGATTATTTTGTACCTATAAGTTGTTTGATTATTAAATAAAATACACTTATGCGAGTTATGCCCGTTAGTTATTGTTCTAGCAGTTTGGTAACTATTCTTGATAATTAAATCAAAATATAAACCCAAAATGTTGAAATTAATATTTATTTTATTTGTTATTTCTGCATAGTTGATTGAATTAAATACATTTTAACATTCTTTTTAAGCCACAATATTTTATTAGGTAGGTACCTGGTTATGTTATTACTTATTTGTAATGGAGAATCAGTATCAGATTTCAACAAATCTACCTTCTCAAACACAAACACCTCAAGGAACATGAATTGGTTTTACTCTTTAATTAACATTCGAAAGACTTAAACAGGTAAACAGCCATTTATTAATCATAGAAATAAACAAGGTATGATCATGTATTGATCACCAAAAATTTGAAAAAATTCAATTCTAAGTATTTTTTTTTTTTAAATGTGCTTTACGAAAAAAATTTAGTTTTTGAAGTTTTTCATCAATAACTTCAAAACGAAGTTGGTCCGGGCTTTTTTTCTTACATTCTTAAAAATCACCCTTCAATACTCATATTGAAAAAAAAAAGTTGCTAAACCGCAGAATCGTTCCTAAATCTGTACTAAGAGTACCTACCTACATTACTTATTATATAGTATTGTATTGTATTGTTATATCAATATAAAATGTCGCTCGCGTCTTAATTTTTGGGTTTCTATTCAAATTACTTACCGGTAAAAAAATATAAGCTTACCGCCACTGCATTAAGTGCCATCGCTGCCATCACAAAACCTCTCCATTTCTCTCTATCATATTCGTCGTCTTCTTCTATGGTTTTGATATCTTGAGCTATAACGTCCACCCATTGGATCCTTGGTCTTACTAATGGACGTTCTTTAATTTATTTTGATAACTAATTATTATAATACGCATACTATTAGTATATTTCAAATTTCTAATAGATCTATTGGGTTTTTATTTGTATGATTAATAAATGGCTGTTTAAGTCTTGCGAATAACAAATAACATAACGTATTCCTATATATTTTTACTATATTATTTTATGAAACTTTAATTTTCTAAAATATTCAAGTATCTATATTAAATCTTTTACATACGACAATCAAGTTACTTAAATATTTGATTTTATCGATGTGGCAATGACCAACAAATAGTTAAATAATAAATTTACACTAATCTGCAGTATATACCATTATATATTTTACTACTCAGTAGTACTCTTACTATATTAAGCTGGTTGTAATATTGTATGCAATTTGTTGATAGGTACGTCAAATATTACATATAATACATTTGGTAAGAATTTAAATTGGTAAATATATAAACATGTAATATACAATTTAACGTAGTCGGTATTAGAGTTCATTTTATGGTGACCTGGTGAAGCGTGGTGATTGGATGCAGTCAATAATGTATTGTGCAGCGGTTGGGTAGGCTCCCTGCAGATGGGTGACCACCCGGGTTCTTTGTGACAATCCCTGCCTCACATACAAAAACGCGTACCTACCAATCCAAAAACCGAATGCGGTTGCAGAGTGTCAAGTTTATTTTCTGATTTATTTTTGCGACATAGTGAACTGCAAGTTAAACATAATGGTGTTGAATATTGTTCACATCAAAAATACGATACTATATAACCCTCCTAGTTATTCACCCAAGGACTTCAATTGGTTGCGATGAAAATAGTGTTTGCACCTTTTTATCTGCTAGTCAGAAATGTCAAAAAACAATAAAAACACTACATGTTTCCTTAAATTAATAGTATTCGTTATAAATTTAGTAAAATGTATAATAGTATAATAATTTTAAATTAATTGTTGTTTACCCAAATTAAATCTAAATTGACAATAGAATTGAACACGTTTTTAAATTATTAAAAAATAATCTTCTAGTTTAAATCGTGACGAAATGTATTTATTGAAAGATGATTTAAATCGGTGGTGGATTGTATTGAGGGGTAGGTACCTCAATAGGTACCTGTAATAGCCAATGCTATTACTAGTACAAAATAATTGAACAAACAGTACACAGTTTCGATGATAAGTAGTTAATATGTATATTTATAGAGTTGCTAAGATAATAGTTTGCAACTTCAAAGGCTGCAAAACAATGCACACATATACAAATACGAATCGTATAATATAACTAGTGTAAAATCGTTATAACATAACTGGTCCAGTACAATATTTTGATTACGGAATTAAATAATTTAAAAATATATAATATTATTAGTATAAAAGTGAATTAAAACTAATTACGAGGAACAAAAGTTGTATAAATTAACCGACGCGCGATCGTAGGGTTTGCCGAACGGACTTTTTTTTAATTTTATACTATATAATAATATATACACCTTAACTTTGCAGCAATCGTCTCGGAAAAGCAATTATAAACGGTGTGCATGCCAAAATGGGGTTTGCTGGAAAATCAACAGTCGGCGATTTAAGTTTGGATAATATGCGCTGCTACAGGGGAGGAATACGCGTGGTAAAAATATTTCAAATTTTCCAGTAAGGTTTTTCCAACACTTCTATTACACTGTCGAGGAGATTCTCTCACTTCTGTACCTACCTATAAATTATATTACACTGAATTCTTGTAATTTGTATGACATTCCGAACCGATTTTCATAGACGATGATGCAAAAGACTGCGAATTCGGCATCTGCGAGTCCCGACATTTAGAAGAGTTATACGTCGTATTGTAAAGGGTTAGGTTAGGTACCTTTAATAACGGCTGGTATTTGCGGTAACTACAAGCAATTAAAATAACGATTTGTTGTTTATAACAATATTGTGCTTATATACAGACGAAAACAAAATGGTTCGAGTACCTACAACTCTAATACACTGTTTGTTATCATAATATGATAGTATTAAAATATTATTTTAATATCATAATATAGAAGCGTCATTCTACTCTAATATGCTGTATTATATTATATACGTATAAGATTTCGTTTCGAAGATACCTTACCTATATAATATATTTATGTGACAATCTAGAATACCAGTATATTATAATATTATATATTTATATATACCAACCTATATAATATGCGTTTAATCATGCGTTCCGGCAAACCCTTTCTACAATTTTTTTGAATTTTTTTTTTTTTTTTAATACCGTCACGTTGATAATAATAATAATAATAATAATAACAATGCATAATATAACACGCGCACCCTGTATTTTCAATCTTAATACAATATTATATAATTCAACATCAAAAATTACCCCGATTATTTGAATTGAACACCGTGTGACACGCGTTTTAAATACAATGCGTACCTTATACATAATATATCATATACATTATAGAATAACATAACATATAATAATAATAATAATAGTAATAATAATAAAATATTACATTGTTACACTTATGACTTATATATTATATTATGTACAGCGAAATTTCTTAATGGATAAAAGTACGATCTTTATTTATACATTATATACACGCTTTTTTGTGAGTATATACAATATGTACTACGTAAATAGTTACATAATATTATAATATTTATTATGGTCAGTGGTGCTGTTATCGATATTATATTATATGTGTTAGCAGTAATGTATGTAATATACGTTATATTTTATTAAATAACTAGTTATTCTATAAGATTCCTAAATATGCTCGTTAATTCATTATAAATTACACGGTTTTACTATAGTTAATAATATATATAATATAGGTACCAGTTGGGTTTTCGCTAAGGCATGTAATTTAAAGTCATCGTTGGGTTGATAACCCGCGAGACTGGAGTAGATAACATAAGTAGGTAATAGGTACAATATTTGTTATTAAATTGTCGTTGTAGTGTTATACCATGTTGTACAATTCAGTAAAAATCAGAATAAACTTTTTCGAAATTAATATTAATATTTTATATTTTATAGATTAAATAATAATTTCAAATACAATAACTAAACCGTTAGGTAGGTATTGATAATTTATAAAATATCTAATTAGTATGTAGAATAACTAGTTGAAGTACCTATGTATTTTTGTATTCATTCAATACATCAACTGAAAGTACCCGTAATTACGGAATTTCATACATTAACGCTAACATATATATTACACAGTCGATATGAGATGGATTTACAATAATTATAATAATATAGGGTTGTCCTGGATGCGGGTGAGCGGGTGCGCAAGGTGGTGGTAACCGTAACCGCGGTATAATAGTTAATGTATAATATAATATTATATTATAACAACACGCCTATATTGTGTATTATAATGATACGCGATCGCCTCACGCGTTGAATGCATAGTTTACTTAATTGTATACGGCAGAATAATAATAATATAATATGAGGAAGAGGTTTACCTTGTTTTATTCTGTACCCTGTTTTAGGAGTGTGTGTATGTGTAAGAGAGAGAGAGAGAGAGAGAGAGAGAGAATGAGAGAAAAAGTGTGAGTGTGTATAAGTGTTTGTGAGAGCGAGAGGCGGTGAAAATATTAGATTTTAATGTTTAACATAGGTATACAGTCGGCGGCGGTTACCTAACACACGCGGACCGCGGATCACGAAGGACAGCAGCCGGCATAACCGTGAACGGCCGCTGCAGCTGACCGGCGCAACGGTGGCCTGCCGAGCTCGGCGCCCAGTACGACGACAGCGGACAGGTCGTCGTCGCAGCTCTCGTACACCGAAGACGACGACGCGCTGTCGGCCGCCGGTGAACCGACCACATAGGCCGTCTCGCCAGCGCCGTCGTCGCAGCTGTACACGGGCGACTGTCGCCGTCGGCAGAACATCTCGTGTCGCTTGCGCCGATTGCTCCCGCTGGCCGAACAGGTCGACGGGTCGTCGTCGACCGGTGACGGGGTGGCCGTGTTCGTCGCTGTGGACGGCGGTGACAGTGACGGCGGCGGGTCACGCTTCCTCTCGATGAGCAAGTCGCCGACCACCTCACCCGTCTGCGAGTGCACTTGCAACACGTTGGTAGACCTGGGACGGACGACCGGCGCCGGCAAGACTTGTATACGGACCTCGGCTGCCGTTTCCGTCGCCGCGGCCGCAATCAGCCGGTGGTTGATGTCCACGATATCGTCGTCGTCGTCTTCGTCGTCGTCGTCACCGCCGCCACAGACGTCCACGGTGTCGGCGAACGCGACGGTCTTCTTGCCGGTCGAAGCGATCGAACAGCTACGGTGATCGCTGCGCTGCAACAACGACGGCACTGCAGGCGCGGACGCCAACACTTCCGGTTCCGGAAGCAGCACGCCGGCCGCCGTCAGACCTGAAACGACGGCCGCGTGGTGTTCGGGAGTCGCGTCCACGCTGGTCTGCTGAATGGAGCTGTGCAGCAGTCGCGTGCTGTGCGTCTTCAGGTCCAGCCTCAGGTAGTACGGGTTGTAGTAGTGCAGCGGCGCCATGTCGGGCAGCGGGTGCGCGTCCGGCCGGTCGACCGCGAACTGCTTGACGACCACGTACCGTCCCGGGTACGGTATGGGCGAGGGAGCCGCGCCGTGCCCGTCGCCGGACCCGGACGCGCCCCAGCCTTCGCCCCGGGACGCCGCGGCGTCGTCGCCCGGCTGGTCGGGCGTCAGTGGTTGCGCCGCGCCCCTACCGAACTGACAGTACCACTGAGCTTCTACCTCGTAATCTCATTTCTTCTCCTTTTGGTCCTTGTTCAGGTAGTGCAGCACGTAGTGCAACACCAGGTCATAACAGTACTTGTACTCAGTCTGAAACGACAACGGCAAAGGATTAACACATATTTTATTTATTTAGAACTATGCCCAATATAAGTTAGGTTAGCACTGCAGCATATATTGGTGGCACTGTCGGCAAACGAATACTATGGATACAGTGAATATAGGAATGGAAATTAAAAAAAATCTGCAGACAAACAAAATTTCATTTGAAATTATAGCTGGTACATGTGCGAACCATTAATTTTTCTTGTGCCACCAAACCCCGTTTTCTGATGTTGGGAGGGTCAAAAGTATAAATTTGCTCCCTCGAACAGAACCAGAAGGAGATAGTTTTACATCATGTCCCCTCACCTAAAAAGCCATCTATATGGGTAGCAGTTAATTTGTGCAATCAATTTCATCAACTGAAAAACAGTCTATATAGATCATTCTATTATTTACTAACCAATAAATGTCTAAATCGACTTTTCGTCCACACATATTATACAATTGTATAAACTGTTTTTTCAAAGTGCAGCTGTAACGGATCAAACAAATAATTCGGAAAACTGTTACTATTAGTATAATAGTATTATAAACTTGTTCGAAATCCTTTAAGAAATACATTTCGGAAAACATAATTTATATTCAAAATGTCAATGTAATATTATTACAGTAAAGGCATTGATTGTATGTGATTGTACTTGAACAAATTGTTTTTGGTCAAAATTATTTTACTCTCGAGTCTGGACTTAAAGATTTTCTGCGAAAAATATTGGACGAAATTTATTATGGTCAATACTTTGACGTACGTACATAAGTACAATAACATTTAGCTGACTATATAGTATATGAAACAATTTATAAATTCTTAAAATTGGAATAATGCGTTTCAATATTAAAAAAGTAATGAAGAGAATATCCTGCCAAGATAAACGAATAACGATTTCGTTGTAAAAAGTTTTGACGAAATATAGAATAACCAAAACGACGGCAATCGTATAATATGGTCCCCTCGGGTGCTTGTTATTCGTCGGAAACTGACGGTCTGATGACAATAACTGGTAGTGAAAGTCGTAAAAAACTTGAACATTTTTACTGATTCCGAAACACTGCAGGCGTACTGCGTACACGCACAATAATTTTAAGCAGAAATATAAAACTACGCATAATATACTGTAAATAATCGTTTATACGGACGAGACCGAATTTAAATTAACTTATTTGACTATACTGCGTAAGTTTAAAATTCAGAAAAATTTCATATTTAGAATCTGAGCGGAGCAATGAATGTATTGGTTTTACATTGAAGTGAGTTTTATATTTATTTTTGTGTCTGTCATATTATGTGGAGTAGTAAAAAGGCTTCGATTTTCAACATTGAGGGTGGTTTCTGGACTTCTGGTGGAAATTTGGAGCTAGTTTGTATGCTTCAAAGTTAAAAAATTAAAAAAATTGTCCAGTACTTACTAAAATTTAAAAATATTTTTTGCTCTTTTTGTGCAAATTATAGACACTTGAAATATAAGGTTCCTCTCAAGTTTTTCTTACATAAAATATCTAAAAATTTCAATACTTAATAGAAATTCCAAACTTATCGACATTCAATTCAAACTCTAATTCTGTCAAAATCGGATATTTGAAGTTAATAAGTTATACAAAATAATATGTTGTAATTCAACAAATATAATTATTAATTTGTACTAGGGACTTGAAACTTTTAATTCTATGTATATTATTATTTACTATAGGTATCATACATAATACAATTTAAAAGTATTTTGATTGATTTTCAGGTGTTTATACCACGAATCTATATTTACACAGTTATGTGGTATAGGTACCCTGGTTATTTATATTAGTAAAATTATTTAAAACAATTATAACTCGTAAAGTACACTTTAGTACATGGGTTTGTTTTTAGCTAAAATAGGTTCAATTCAATGATAGAAAAATAAATTTCCAATAGCAATATGAATATTTAAAAAAATGTCCTTAGAATTTATATAGGCTGGATATAGTATGTCTTCGTTTAGAATCCTTTTTACTTATATTATACTATGCAATTTATCATTGAATTCAAATTCAACACATCTGTGCGGTAATAGTGATCTACTCAATGAAGAAAGATACAACACTCGGCTCTTGTATAGGTACTATACAGCAGGGATACACTTCCCCAATTTTATAATTATTATTTATTAGACATCATTTAATAATATATTTAGTTAATACTCGTTGGCTATATGGGTACCTATGATAGGTATATAAGTAATCGGCTTCGAATATTGAACACTTGCAGTATTAATCGCACCCAGAAAAATATGATGTGTGAACACCCACTAAACATAGTATTATTATTGTGATAATATTATGTGAATTGGCGCATTCGAACGTGGGTAAGGGCCAGATGGGGGGGGGAGAGGAGGATCCGTCCTCAGTCTCTCACCATATTCTCTATGAGTTGCGGTCGGTGACGTCTGACGGTCTTTACGGCTTGGAAGACGTCTACTTCGCCGTGTTGGATCACTTGTTCGATACACGCATTCGCAGAGCAGTAAACACCGCACCTGCCCCTGCCATCGCTGAAACGATTCATACAAAGGTTAGAATGTAAAATAATTTGTTGAGACTTCCGGGACGAAATTTGAGCCATTGAACCACCCCTGAGTATGCGGTCAAAGAATCGATGGAGATGATTTTTGTTATTTTCGTTTTTTTTTTTATCATTATCAACACGTCATTGTATAAAAATATTATAATACACTCACTGCGATACGACCACGACGGGCCCGTAGTCGATCCTCTGTCTCCACCTTTCGACCATGTTCATGAGTTCGACCAGAGAGTTGGTGGATGTGGGCACCCTGTGGCCCAGAGGCCAGCAAGTGAGCTGAAACAGTTGGACGGTCCTCGGAGGCGCTTTTACACCGGCCATGAGTTCGGTGAGCGATACGATCTGCAAACGTATCGGACGATGATATAGTTATTATAACACACAGGTGGTAATCGTAATAATTATTAGGTGATAGTAGCGCGTGACGACGACGCCAGCACACCTTTTTGTTGATCCTAAACAGCCATGTCTTTATGTTCGCGTAGTGATTGTGAGATATATGATCGATGGTGAACACCGGACCGTATTTCTTGGAATGTCTACCTTCCGGCCAAAACGGAGGGTATTGTTGCTGCAAAAGAGCAAAACGTATTATATTAATAATACTAATACAATATTATATTATAATATCTTAAATTGTATAATATGATGAAAACCGACGACTTACAGAGTCTCTGGGCGGCAGGCAGAGGACGACAACGGCCGAACACTCATAATCGTACACGAGCGACCAAAAGTCGCCGGGCGTGTGTTTGAGGGGCCATTCAGTGACAATGTACTCTCTGGGCTTGGTGTAGCCCTGCGGAATGGAAAAATAAGTGACAATATAATAATATTATATTTTATATAGTGTACTCATTGGCGCAACTAAGTGGTGCAAAAGGGTCTTTAGCACCTCTTGTTTTTTTTAGGTCTAACTAGTTTTATTATAGTGAAATACCATCAATTTTCTGTTTTAAAAATATGAAATATTATAGCACCCCACGATTTATAGGTCTATAGTTGCGCCAATAAGTGTACATTATAAGAAAAACAGTTTGCGTCACATAATATATATATAATACATATACTGCAGTGGTTCCATGCAATTGGCATTGCGTCACGGGTCCCTAGTTAAAACTTAAATTATACCGGGGGCCACTTTTATCGTATAATATGCTCCATGCAGTAGCGCCGAACAAAATTTTGAATGGTCTGGTCAACAACCACCTCATTTAAATTTTACCCCACTCCAATATTAGTAAGTACCTATTATCATTTATAGTTTAAAGGATTAATTCACTCGTTACTCGTACACCACACCCGCACCACCCTACAAATTTGATCTGGTTATGACCAGATTTTAACCCCGAGTTAAGTGCCACTTGCTCCATGTAAGTTTCCAGCTTTATGCGGAAGTAAACATTTTTAACCCGCGTGTGTTGTCGGAGTTAAGAACTTGTACGGTTTAGACGTCCTGTCAAGCACATCCACCCGGACCCTTTAACATCGGACCACAAACCTATTGCGGAAACCACTGACAATATATATAATATACGATCAGTGGACAGTGCACACACACAGAGATTGTAATAGATGGATATTATATAATAGTATTATAGGTATACTTACGTCGACAAACACTGCGTTTATGTAGTCGGTAAACGTGTTGCCTTGGAACGAAGTCAAATACGGTCGGAAGTTGTCAGCTAAAGGGGAAAAAACCGACATGAGCAACAAAACGCAAAAGTTTTTCTAAAAAATTGACGTTGTATTTTATAATATTACGCGATCAAGTGCGTATACAACTTTTAAGTATAAAGTACAATAATTATAATATAGAGGTGCGATTTATTATTAAACTGTTATAATACTAACGCGGAACGATCAACACGTCTCTGTTCTTTTCCCGGTTGTCACCTCGATGACCGCCCGCGCAATCGCCGATCGTAAAACGTGGAGTCATCTTGCAGATTTGCTGAAAACACGCAAAAATTACAATATTATGCATTATATTAATTTAATTATTTTAAATTTGGTCTTGAAAAATGTGTGTGCGTGTTTGAAGTAAGCCAGTATATTATAGAGACGGTATTCTGTGAATGAAACCCTGCAGTCTGCACCTACGTATAGACGTATATAGTGAGTGCCCGAGAGGATTATGACTTATGAGAGATGTTAAATTTGACACTACTACACGTCTATATAATATATTGTAATATATATTGTTTAAGGTGCATATTTTACAAGCATTCTCATAATATTGATTATCATTGATTGCTATTACAAACAGCGCAACTGATAAAGTTGAACCTCAAAGAACACCGTTTAGTTTGTCGGTAGAATACGTGCAATATAAAATAAAAAGTAATATTTCATTTGAAAATCTCTATTGGTTAAGAATCAGCAGATACCTATTTAACATTTTTGCCACACTCAATTAATAATGTCCCAGAGCTGGTAATACCCGGCACTGAACACCTTATAAGGTTTAGTCAATATCATATACTTAAGAATTGTATTGATTTTATCTATTTTAGCCTAGGTATATTTTGACGGTATCATATTATAATATAGTGTTATAATGGAAATAAAAAAAAACACTTATTATTATATACCTGGTACTCTCTCTGGTATTCGTTGAGCTTGGTCTCGATGTCCTTCATGGACTTTTGTTTGAGTTTTTGCGAAAGTTCTTTGACGGGAAACCACGAAAACCCGCAAAGCACGAACTCCTCCAACGTGTCGTATATGAATTTGTATTGGTTCTGGTTTTCGAGCACGCACGAGTAGCGACAAACAACCACAACACATATTAAGTTATTATTTATACCATATTAGTATATATATAGAAAAGCTACAAGTCTTTTCGCAGGCGCTCTGTATTAAAAAATATACCAAGTCACAAACCTCATGCCACTTCAAAGAAATATTGTTTTTGGATGACGATACAGTCAATACAGTATAATATAGTAGGTATTATGGGTAATAATATGTTATGCAAAGTAATGAAATTAAATTTTGAAATAAATGTCACTTATGTAGGTTTGTGTAGTGATTTTATTTGAACGAACGCCCACGTAATGCTGTAAATCGACGTGAAATGATTGTTACGTGCAGAAATTGAGAAAATATAATAGGAATGCGTATGTAGTACGATTACCAGTGTCTCGACCATTCCTTTTCTGGACTGTCTGAGCGTTTTCAAATAGCCGAACACGTCGTAACAGTCTTCCTCTTCGGCGAGTTCCAGGTTGGCATCGATCGACAGATAGACGCCGGAACGACCACCTCCGTCACTGTGAAAAGACAATTAGTCCCTCGTACAATTATCAGTAAACATTATTCACATCATCATAAATTCATAACGTATAATATGATCGGCGTGATGTAAAACAAATCACGAGTACGCCTTTTGTACACGTAGGTATATACTAAAATAATGATATAAAGACCTTATTAAAAACTTTTTTATCACTTCGTTCGAAATAGATGTTTTCTCTAAGCCCGCTTATTATATGCAAATCAAGTACCCACGAGTATAATAATATAGTCTTTACTCTTTATAAAGAAGGTAGTTTTTGAATAATTCTCGAAACAGGTACCTACTTTTGAACTTATGATAAATCACGAAAATCGTACACGTTACACACGCATTTTACAAGATAAATTTCAATTATGATGCCAAAAAAGTACTTTGAAATTTTATTTGTGAGATTCTAATTTTAGAATTTTTTTTAAATATGTAAAAATGTATAAATAATATCTAGTAGATAATTATCGAGTTTATGGATTCTCAACTTTGGTTTGATCGTTGATTCTCAGAATATATAGTTGGATAATCGTCTGATATCTTATAAGTATCCACCTATCGGTCCCGTGGCGCAACTAGGGCTAAAAGGTTGGGGGAAGGGTTGTAGCTTCTACCTGATATACATGAAAACTAACCCGTGGGGACGTTGCTCCCCAGACCCGACATAAATATTCACTCACAAATATAAAAAAAATTATGCAAAAAAATAAGACAAATATTTATTTACTCGAGTTTAATTTTTCACAATAATAATACTATACTGTCTGTATATAATATTTCAGCGCATTTACTGTACAATTATGTATAATAATCGTGACACGTACCGACAAAAATATTGTTTTCTTAAAAACAAAATATACAGGCGTACGGCTAATAGTGTTTACCATATTTATCATAAATTCATAATACAATATAGGCAATGCTTAAAATAATTATGAAATTGAAATAAAAATATTAAACTATTAAGAATTACAGTTGAGTTTTAAAAGGTTTGTTGTAGGATAAACAATTCTTACAGTATGGCAATACCATTCACTCGATCAATCGCACCGCAGCCACTAAATTAATAATATACTCACTTGCAGTGGACTACGATTGGATTGTCGTGTTGCAGCCGGGAACCAACGACTGCTCTCATTCTTCGCCTGAACTCCAATATCGCGTTCGAGAACGGACAGGTGTGACATGGCCATTCTGTATAATGGAACTGAAGTAGAGTCCGGGTTTCTTCTTCATTCTGCAGATATATGAAAGCATGAGTTTATTTTTATAATTATAAAACGCACATATTGTGTTAAGGACTATTAAAGCCTATAAAGCCCCCCTCCCTATTTGCGCCAATGACGATCAGCCTGCACTAGAACAGCAGGGCATAATAATATTATTATTTGGACGGAAAGTAGGACGTAACCGCTTCCCCCGAATCGACGATGTGAAACCAAAGTTGTAGTCAATCAAAAAATAACAGAAATAAACTCACCGAATAACCTACATAATATAATAATAATATGTATAGTCGAATAACGCCTTAACAACGACTCGCCGAACACCTAAACCCTATATACCTACCGAAATTTACAAGCTATAACAACAACAATATCAATTAATAATGTAATGTTATTTATTTTTCCTGTAATAGACAGCTGCAGTATTATGTTTAAACACTGAATGTGGGCCAAAAACGACAAAAACAGCTGAGGCTTTGTTTTTCTAAACATGTATAATAATACAATAGAATAGTAAAAAATAATATAAACAAAGTGATTAAAAAAAAAGTATCCACTAAATATTTATTAAAAAACGGATGGGGATTCTCATATGAAAAACCAAAACTTGTATTGATACTGTCGTAGATCACTCCTTAAGCAGTATACAAAAAATCTCAAGAATTTGAACATAATATTATGGTCTTAAGTACGTTTAAAAATTGCAAAAATCAGAATTTAAATAAAAAATGCATGATGTTAATTAACAATATTAAATTCTTAGTGGAGCGATGAATGATGTGTGTTTTAATTTTTTATTTATTGTGTCTGAAGACATTCCCTAGAAGAAAAAATGCTCTCAAAGCTTCAAGGGAGGTTTTTTGGTAGTACATTGAATTTAGTTTGTACTTTGGTAGGTCAAAAGTAAGAAATTTTCAGTTGGTATATTTTAATATAAACTGGAGGGGGATACGAATATTTGTTGAAATTGTAATATTACTATCAAAATAATTTTTTGGTGACCGTGGTTACGCTCAGAACCGTTTTTCATCGTATACAATTATTATTACAATGATAAACGGTTTATCGACACATCCATTACGACAGTGACCTACGTACTCAACGACGAGGCACACTTGACACCTACAACTGTACCTTAGAGTACCTGTACCTACTATATAGACGGGCTTATATTTATTTGGCTTTCTTATCATTTCGAGTCAATATTCTATGGCAGATAACATAAATTACCGAAACACGTCACGCGTACCTACGCATATTCGGCGAGTTTTACAAAACGTTTATTTCCCAAACGCTCGCGTTATTTATTATTATTAAAAATAAGATACTTTAAACTAATGACAGCAACGCGACACCGTCATACTATATAGTTATACACTATACGCATAATTTCTGGCTTATTCACACGGCGGCTTTCGTGTTTTATAATAACGCTATACAGCAGGAGACTTGCGTAGGTGTATAGCCTATATTATATATACTATATGGGCCACACCAAATGACGAAGGTTCTGTGTCGGTAGGTAATAATGATAAAGATAATACATTATATTCAATATTGTTAACTGGGTTGAAATAACAAAATACTGTACAACGTCGACGTGCGAACGAGTCGGACCGGAAATCAAATTAAAATCGAGCACATGTATATAATATAGGCAATAATATAGGCAGGGCTTGAAACCGTAAATATTTTTTCCGATTTCGATTTCGATTTTATTTTCGGTATCGGTTTTTAACGGTTTAACCGGTATTCAAAATCGGTATCAAATATCGGTTTCAAGTCCTGCACAGTGGTATAGCGTGTGTTATCGCTCATATACATCATACGGTTATAACGGGTCATTTGCACTCACCGTTCCTTGTTTTTTGACCACTTGTATGGTCCTGATGTGAAAATTGGCTAATTCTTCTTCGTGCAACACTGATATATTGAGATCGCCGTAGTTTTCGCTGTTCACCTTGGCCGACGGCCAGTACTGTATGCACATAACCTAGGGCGAGGAACAAGCGAGTGAGACTTCCGCCGCGTATAAACAAACGGAAACCGCTGTCGGACGGACTATACACACACAAACCTTGATAAAGTCGAAAGTCTTGGTCAACATGACGATGCAACACGCGTTTTCTTGCCATATCATGCGCCAAAAATCGTTGACCGTGTTCTCGGTGGGTCCCTGCGTGACGATGTAGGCGTTCGGTTTCAACAGGCTCTGAAATCGGGTGCAATAAAAGACAAATAAAATAAATCGAGTGTGCTGAAGAAGTGCGCTGTTGAATATTATAATATTGGGAAGTCTGAGCAGTGCGCGTGTACCTATAATAATATAGCAAAGTGCCTAAAATAAATTATAAAACACAGCTTATTTATTAGCACGCGCCGCGAATGGTTTTATGCGCAATTTTCTGGTCGTTGCGATTGTATAATATAATATTATAATTACGATTTACGACCAATTTAATGATTTCCCTTTTGCCATGATATTGCGATGTTACGGGTGTATTTCATATCGATAAACTGCATTTTTTTTTTGTTACCAATATCTTTATTGTTAGGCACTACACAACGAATTGCAGGCTTCATCCAATTAATTGACATATTGATAATATGTAGGTAATATTATTATACTGTGTGTGCAATTTGCATATAGAGAAGTCGTTGCAGCTTTATTTTATACAGATAGTGTTAAAAAACTCTCGAGACTGTAATTGGACCACAGTTATAGATAATAATATATTTTATCCATATATCTGTGCATTGGACTATAATATAATTAGAACTGATGAGCAAATGCCCCCTATGCCTCCCTGGATCCGCCACTGGGTTATAATATGATATAATTAATGGGATAAATAAATATCTTACCTAATAAATGAGCAACAGTGTTATCTGTTAATTGTTATTGCTATATCATGTAGGTGTAAAAAATAAAAATATGCAAATAACCATTAAAGCGAGTTTCATAATGTTTGAACACCTTGTATACTTATTAGTATTATAAGTAGCAAACATAATATTGTATTAGGTAGGTGTATTGTTTTTTGTATTACATAACACGCGGTCAAACAAAACGCGAAAACTGGTCATTAATCATATTTATTGACATCGGGCTTTATCGATTTGTACACACTGCAGACTGCAGAGTACACACATTTTGAGTTAAATCTCGAAATTTTCAACATTACAATATGATGTTATTATAGTTAACAACTAGGTGTAATAATCAACATTTTTACCGTTTCGATTTTATAGGTTAGTTGAACATTGTTATGATGAATAGGGACCAGCAAATAACAGATAAGTTCCTACTGTCTAGTGTCTAGTGTCACCTATATAAATAGCAATGATAACTTGGTTTGAGGTAAATTCGTAAATTTATAACTAAAATCAGATGTAATAACTTGATGTTGCGATTTGTATTTGTCATCATATTTAAACAATTCAAAGATATAGAAAATTAATGTCTAAATTTTTAATCATTGTTATTAAATGTTTTCCATGTATATTATTTCATTATTATCACTTCTTGTTAATCTACTAATTATTACAATGTATCTGTAAAATTGCCGTTTGGCGTTAAATAAATAAATAAATAAATTAAATTTAGTCAATATTATAAGTTATAAGTACTCGTATTATAACTATAGCAATACTATAGCTTACAGTCTAGTGGTTTTCAAACTTTTTATATCTGCGTACCACCTACCCAGTTTAAAAATGTTTATGTTCCTCTTGACTAAGTAACATTTTTTTTTGCTTTTCAAAAATTCATACTTTATTTTATATATAAGGAATTTTATTTTATTATAACTACAAAGTTATGATAATATGGGCATTTAATGCACAAAAAGAAAATTAAATATGGTGTGCAATTATTATTTATATCATATTAATATCAAACAAGCCAAATAATATTTAATAGAATCCATTGATTATTCCATTTTTTTTTATAAAGGGAGATTTTCTTTGGATATCACATAATATTAGTCTTTTACACATCACAGGTTGAGAACGCTGGTATAGACCATATACTATAGACTAAACTACTATAGACATATCCGGCCCATAGGCGCACATAGGGGGTTGTTTGGGGGTGCTTAGCACCCCCAAGCTTCAAACTAGCACCCTCAGTTTATTTCAGTATTTCACCAATAATTTATAAACTATCGTGGTTTATTGGTTCGGAATTTTTCTTTTCATTACAAATATTGACAATTGTTTACGAATTCACGAATTCATTTTTTTTTTTTTTTGTCTGTCATCATCTTTTAGGACAGTAAAAGTGCTTTAATTTTCTTCAACAGTATCTTTTCTGATAGGGAAGTGAATCTAGTTGGTACTTTGAGGGGGTCAAAAGCAAAAATTTCACAATAGTTTTCAAAAGCGCCGTGAAAAACAAAAGAAAAATTAAGGAAAAACGGGAATTTTTACTCAAAATCTGTTTTCAAGAAAATTGATTTTGGTTGTTGGTGTAACTTTAAAACAAATGACCGTAGATATATGAAATTTTCACTGGTTATTTATATTTCAATTTTCTATACATGATAACATTTTCTAAATATTTTGAGTTATTTTGAGCTTTTTACGGACATTTTTAGTATCCTTTTTTTTTCTATAAGTACCAATAAAATTTTATTTATTGGGTATAAAAGCTTAAACATTTAATAGAAGGCTCCTAATATATTGTTTCAAAGACAGATGAAAAATATTAAAAATCCTTAGTCACAGTTTTTTGTTATAAGCATTTAAATTCCAAATATTGACAAAATACGTGAAAATGACGAAAATTTGCAAATTATTTCGAGTTAGAAATTCATAAAAATTTTTCTTTTTAAATCTAAGATATGAAAATGTAATGCAACATTCCTCATAAGTTTGTCTACCTTTATCAAAAAAAAAAAATATCTACAAGAATCTCAAATTAAATTTTTATGAACGTTTGAAATTCATATTTTTACAACATTTATAAATATTGATTTCTACATAATACATAATACATAATACTCGATTTCTCATGTAACGATTTTCTAATTTGGTTGTAATTAAAAAACGAATGACTGTAGATACTTGAAAATTTTACTAAATTTTTATATTATCATTTCCTATACACCATATAGTTTTGAAAATATTTTGAATCTTTTTGAGCTATTTACGGACATTTTCAGTTTTCAATTTTTTTAATTTTTTTTCTATTCATATCAATAAAATTTTATTTGTATGGTAAAAAAGCTTGAAAATTTAATGCAAAGCTCCTGATATATTGTTACAATAACACTTGAAAAATATTAAAAATACATAGGTACAATTTTTTTTTATAATTATTTAAAATTCAAATTTTGACAAAATTTATCACATTTAAAATTTAATAATAATTTTATAGTCAAAAATTTATAAAATGTTCAACTTTTATAGCTAATAATTGAGAATTTAAAACAAGATTCTACGTAAATAGGTTATATATAAATTGCTTTATTCACCTTAGTATCATCAAATATACTTAGTAATATCATAGGCTGACTAACCGTCTTCGCTCAGAATCGTTTTTCTTATACAATGATGTTAGTATATCATTGAATTCAAATTTAATACCATCGATTATACAGTGACCCACTTGTACCCTACTGTACAGCAGAGTACCTTTTTTTGTTTATCAAACTTAAATAACTTTTATTTTGGTTTTGATATCGGAAATATAAAAACAAAGTTACAGAGTAAATTTTCTCATTTTTATAGTTTGAACATTTAGTTTCTTAGCTTAGAGTAGAGCCTGAATGTTTTTTTATACCCGTGCAAAACAGTTTTGCCTATGTTGTACCTACGTCTGTAATACGGAGACAACACATGTGGGTGTACCTAGCGTCTTCTTTACAATCATACAGACTATTTGATACATTGCACTTTAGAAATTATTGTATACACTATACAAATAAAATCTAATGCAATACAGAAATATTAGGATTAGGGGGGTGTGGGGGGCAAAGCCCCCCACGGATCTGTGAACTATAAATTATCCCAGCACCCCCTAAATTCACCCCCAATGTTCGCCTATATGTCGTAATCGTTTTTTTTTCTTATTGAAATTCACGCTAATATGGCCCTGCAACCTGCAGGTATAGTTATATCATACATAATTGCAGATGAATAACTAAGAATTACATTATTTTAAATACTCATACAACTCGCCAGTCGCCAAACATTGTTTTTTTTAATTTAAATCATTTTTTAGCAATATAATTAGTTAAACATGACTAGTTAGAAATAAGGGATGGATTCTGATTGGAAATTCACATTGTTGACTTGATCGGGTGATTACATGAGATAGTGGTAGATCTAAACTTACCATGAGTTACGACTCACGCAAATTATTAATAATACATACGTGAAAAGATGGAACATTGAAGTTTATAGCTTATAGAAATTCGGAGGAATCTACTGATCCATTAATTAACTTCCGAAGGAAGCTTACATTTATTTCATAGTTCACGTCTATCTGCCGACGAGCACAAGTTAAGCCTACTCAATACAGGAAGTGAGGTAGGTGATAAATATTTAAATTATGGAGGCATCAAAACTCAATAATTTGTGTTGTACCTACTCATTTGACCGGACTTTAGACACACCCACACACACACACACACTAACACAGTTTAAGGATCCTACACAACCGTTCAATTATTTCGAAATAGATAATAATAGATAAAATATATAAATAGAACTCGTAAATGCAATATTATACCGGTGCCCAAATACTACCCCTAAATTACCCCTTATAACTACAATATCCACAATTTTATTTATACCTAAAAACAAAAAAAAAATTTTCTGAGAACAGCATTAAAAGTATTTTTTTCTAGAAAGATATTAATTCTAATTCTATTAGAAAATCGATGGGTGTGGGGCGAATAGGTTCCTATTTTTATTATAATATAACTCTTTCTACCTATATTATATTGGATTTCGGAATTAAATGGCTGCAGGTTTGCTGTGCCTCTGAAAATGATTATCTGTACCAAACTATGTGATGTGTAAATAAAAATTAAAAACAAAGCTTCTAGAAAATTCGATTATTTTACATGTATGTATGGTTTAACACGATTGAGTTGACAAATAATATGTATATGAAATAAAAAAGTATTCGAAACTTAGTAGGTACATATTTGATTTTAAGCACAGATACTTTGAGAAAGTATTTAAAATACTGCGCCCAAGTACTTTGTTTGTCAAAAGTATTTAAAATGCGTATTGGAGTGCTATTAAAAAGTATTTGAATACTTTTGCTCGGGATTCGAATGCCTTACAATGCTGAATTGATAACATGAAGTAATTTAATAAACATACCAGCGGAGGCAGAGTTTATAACACTATAGGTACCTATAGAAACGGTTGTACGTACAGTTGTATTGTAATTATACACAATACGATTCGATTATTATCTTGTACCTACCTACTACAACAGTTCGTCGTCGCCGTCGAAAATGGACAATAATATTATAAATTATAATTCACAGGCATTGTAACTGGGACGGACGTGGCGATCGAGGCGTATGATATAGATTTAGGTTTATTATGATATTATCGCGGCCATAGATATATCTAATCATTTTGTAGTGTTATGCCGCCGCGGTGGATGTGTCCCGAACAAGGTTAAAACAAAGTTGGGGACACACTTTAATACTATAATCACATTGCGGCTGGGCTCGAGTATTGTTCCAAAGTGTTCCTATATTATATAGTTTTGGGGACGTGTCCGTATATATATAATAATATATGTATTATGTATGTTTACCGACTAAACATTATATTATATACAGGGTGACTCACCAAGCATGTTCACCACCCTCATTTCCGTCCAATGATGAATTAATTCAACTTCTGGTTTTGGAATTATTAAATATATACATAATATACTTATATTATATCCTACCATATTATCAAGTACTTGAGATTTTTTGTTTTACTTAAGGAGGGTCCTGTGGCAATACAAACTTTTGTTTTTCAAATGAGAAGCTCCCTTTTTTGCTGTAAATTATTTAATGGAACATTTTTTTTGAACACCAAATTAGTAAAGAACATGGTATCTCAGTCATTAAAATGTTTGTACTAAGGATAAAATAGTCCTTAAAAATGGTTTTACAAAAATACAACATAATTAATATAATATTGGATCTAGTATAATTCTATTATTTATATGATAAATACTTGGACCATTTTTGCAAATTATAAATGTCGATGGATTAATATTAATTAGTAATATTATGTTCAAATCACTATATCTTCCAAACCCATTATCATTCAGGGACCAATATTTATCCTTATTATACACAACTCAGTTAAATAACTCAGAAACTACTCGTTCGAATTTTGATTTTATTACTTCAAAATGACGACTAAACAATTATCCGTTTAATAATAAAATTTGCAGTAGAAAAAGGGTGTTTTAATTTTTGAAAAAAACAGAAGTTCGTATCTCCGCGGGATACTCTACTAGTGCAGGGTAGCACGAAAAATATCAATAGTTTGAAAATATAATGTGATCCTTATAAAAGCATAATATTTAAAAATGTTGAAAATCTGCAGGTCTTGTGCAACTGCAGTGCATTTTTGGAGGAAAAGGGGTGCGAGGGTACCTGATGAATAACCCTGCATAACATATTTATACATGTATATGCTTAGACCACAATCATGGCGTATAGTGTAAAATGCACGGAGTATAATATATTATAATACACTAGAAAATGCTCTGGCAATAACAGCATCATCATATTATAAGCGTCGGACCATGATCCAACCATTGTGTGCAACGACTGACGGAGACGGTTACCTCTGTATGGGGTGTGTTTGCATAATAAGGACAGGTTTCCGCGCGATATAATATACTACGCTCGCGCGTGTGTGTACCTATATAATATTACTTCGCTGTTTATTCGAGTGGTAATGAATCAAAGTGTTGTTGACACGTACGGATTTCCAATATATATATTTAGAATATTATACACAATCGAAATTCGTTGCAATATAACTAAGGTATATCGTATATATATATATATATATATTACGATGATGATAATAATAATCATAATAGTAATAATAATATTATTATCGCGGCATGACGTCCCGGCGACGTGTCGCGCAACATAATATTATATATTATATATAATATATATATAATATTTACACGATATCCCAACGATTTGTTTTGTTTTTACGGTAAAAACGGTTTATTAACTCCGAACGTGAATATAATATTTTCTCGATTCGAGTCACGGACACGTCGTATTCGAACTCGGCACGAATCGAACTGTATAATGTGCACAGTACTGTATATACGTAGGTGCCTGCAAATGGTGGCATATATAGGTATTATCTATGTTATACACTGCCTGGTAAAAGTGTGTAAAAGTTGTCTAATCATCGATACCTATTACATTATCTACCTACGTATTATTGTATTGCACACGATGTAGCGTTTTTCTCAAAGCGATTTTTCGCAAAAATATCATCTTCCTCATACCAATAATATAATATTACCACTTACGCGTACCGACCGGTATATAGCAGAGAGTGCACACGTTTTAAATTCCCCCCAAAAAATAAAACCAGTCGTGTGGCCATTATTTGTGATTAGACATATTAAGAACGGTGAGAAAGTGGCGTGGACTTTTTCTTTCTATGAAGTGGCTCTATATATTTGCAGTAAAATATACACACCCGACACTAAGTTGATTCCTTGCTAAAGTAGGCGGGTAACCCCCACACCAAGCCAATACCTAACCTAACCAAATCTGATTCATAAAAGTACATAAAATAGCAATTCTCACCACCGCTGAAGGCAGATGCCCAATGATCACTATAAGAATGTGTTATACACATTATATTAATTGGGGCGGGAACATTTTTCTCCAAAAAATGAGATATCGTTTTCATCTACTGTTAATTTTCTCCGAAAAAAAGAGAGGCACTTTTCTTTTTACTCCACACGAATTGTTGGATTAAAACATAATATTCATCATGTCTATTTTCTATCAATATTAAAATCATATTTGTACATTAAAATTATTTAATGGATGAGATGGATGAGGTAACTAGTATAGGCGTACTCAGTGTGATGGCCCAATGAAGATTTTTTTTGAAATTTTTTTTCTATCTTCAAAATCTGCAGGGCTTATATAAATTATTATTAGAACATCATCTTAAATGTAAAAATAAATGGTCTAGTTGTATTTTTTGCAAAATTTTCATGGTGGTGTCACATTATTTTCGCGCTTGTCACAATCGAATCGCCGACCAAGGAAAAATGGTGTGGCACATCAATTTGTATGAGAACACTACAAGATAAACAGTGGTGATATTTATTTATTGTTATTTAAAATACATGATTAATTTACGCATTATTTTACATTGTCAACTAATAAAAATGATAAAATAATAACAAAATTAGGGTTAACAAAGTTTTAAATGATCGAATTTACTGACTTACATTGATTTGTGTGATTTAGACGTACAGCCGGGCGTAGGACGTTTGCGCATCGCTATTGTTATGAATGACCTTTTTTGTAGGCCGTTTGCGCAACACTATTGTTATAAAAGGCATAGGGTGTTTTCCGATCGCTATTGTTACAAAAAACCTTTATATGGGCCGTTTGCGCATCGCTATTGTTAAAAAGGCATAGGGTGTTTTCCATAGCTATTGTTACAAATAACCTTTTTATAGGCCAATTGCGCATTGCAAATTACGTATACCAGGTTTTATTTACACTTACAAAAATAATCGTCAATATTCATAATTCATATTTAAAAAAATTACAAAATTAATATTCACATTTACCAAAAAATAAATAAATGTATTTTGCATTCTGGAAAAACAAACTTAATTTCAATATGGGCGCTTATTTCAAAATCGGCTCTCATTAAATTAGGCATGAACGACAAATTAAATGAACCACACAACTCCTTTAAAAAGTTCCACATCTTAGTATAACATTCCGTACTTGTATAACTTATCTGCAGTTATACATATTATCTCACCAATATATCCGGTCATGTCACTAATAGGTAGTTCTATTGTTAAAATTTGCGATGCGCAAACGACCAACCAAATTTCTTACCTGAGGTACTAATGATGCGCAAACTCCGGTACAGCCGTACAGGTAATAAAATATGGTAACTTTTATCTGTAATTTATATTATAAAACAACTAATTTACCATAATTTTTACATAAAGAACATTAGTTGATTTGATTATTTCGATAGTCGGATCGAAAGTGCATCGAAGTTAAGAGGAGTCATATACTCACATTGAAAAATTTTAGATAAAAACAGGTTTTCAAAATAAAGTGTATTTAATTATGATTGTTTTACAATGTAATAACACAACTTAAATGTATGTCAGTAAATTTGATAATTTAAAACTTTGTTAACCCTGTTTTTTTTATTATTTTATCATTTTTATTGGTTGACAATGTAAAATAATACGTTAATTAATTGTGTATGTTAAATGACAACAAATAAATATCACCACTGTTTATCTTGTAATGTTCTCATACAAATCAATGTGCCACACCATTTTTTTTTTAGTCGGCGATTGGAGTGTGAAAAATGCGCGACAAGCGCAAAAATGATGTGACACCTCGATTCATATGAGAATTTTGAAAAAAATCCCTTTCTCTTTAACTTCACCATTTATTTTTACATTTAAAATAATGTTCTAAAATTAATTTGTATAAACCCAGATTTTGAAGATAGAAAAAAAAATTTCAAAAAAATCTTCATTGGGTCGTCACACTGAGTACGCCTATACTAGTTACCTCATCCATTTCAGAAACATCCTGTATGTATATTGTATAATTGTGTTATTTTTGCAATTATATAGCACAAATTAGATTTTGATTTGTATTCGTATATAAAGTTTAAAATTTATTAATATAATATAATATTAACAAAATAAGGTAGGTACAAGTCATTAAAATATTGACGATAATTTGTATAATTAACTATACCTATTATATTTTAATTTGAAATTATTATAAAAAATTAATATTTTATAGTACTTTATCACAATGATTTTTAATTTTAATTTGTTTCATATTTGAAGTTAACCTATACCTACGTTATATAAAATATAGAAAATAATATTCTTTGAGAGAAAATGCTAGGTACCTTATATCTATTAAAATTAAAAAGTGGGTGACTTTTTTTTTTTTTATGAAAATGTGAACAGTGGACGAAAATGGTCTAGATTTGTTGTTGTTTTTTGTTCGGAGGAAAATGAACAGTACCGAGGGTCGAGGAAATTCCGAAGAATAAGGAATTTAATTTTTAGAACAAAATATCTACGGAAATATTATTTTAATAAAAAATCATTTTTTTTAAGGACAATAATTTTAAGATGCAACGATTTTTCCGCGGGGCCTTTTAACGTCTCTATTATACACAATATAATACATAATATGTAGGTACAATATTGTACATAATTTTTGCATTAAATTCACTGCAATTTTTTAAACATCACGTGTCTCTTACGGTCTTACAACACTTAACATGTTGTATTGTTCAATATGTGGGTACTATTACCTATTGTTAATCTAATAATTCAATTTGTATACTCTACCAGTCTGTCCAACACATTTTATTTTATTTTTTTCTTCTGTTTTCGTATTACCACGTCGATTGTTATAATAATTACTGTTTTGTACCCGCGTTAAAATAAATTAATAAATAATATCTCGTCCGTGATTCGCCGATCATCGTGGACAAAAGTAAACTTCAGTAATATTACACGATAGTCGAACATCATCCCCGTTGTTATACATAATATTAGACAACCCTCGCGTGTCGCGACGGTGCAGTGACGGGGGTAATTTTCTAGAATACTCGGCCGGATCGCGGATTTGGGTCGCATAAATTATATCGTTATACTTGCATATACACACATATATATATATATACATATTATGTAGTTATATATATATAATAGGGCGACCGTTAAACGGGTACGAAAAGTTTGGTAAACGAACGGTGGCGGCGACGGTTGTTCTAATCAGGACAACGCTGCAACTGGAATAATTCCAGTAATTTCACCCGGCGGATTAACCGCACGCCGAGTTCGAGTTTTCACGAATATTCTTATATTGTACCTTCGCTCGCGCGTGGCCGTGTGGTTTCGGTTATAACGATCGGGCCCGTGGAAAATGCGTTCGGAAAAACAAAACGACGCGACACGCTATGCAGCACTAGCCCGCCAGGGATCTGTCGGAGAGAAAATGAAAAAACCGCTCGATAATAATAGTATATTATCATATCGGTTTGCACATCGAAAATTTTGATTTAGACACGGGCGGACAGCTGCGCGTTATTGTAACAATATTATTATTTTACACATGTTTTATAGGCATAGGCGTATAGACTATTATAGGTAGCTGGTATTCAAAACACCCGCGGTTTTTCTCATTTCGTCGAGAATTGCATTTTTTTGTATTCCTTATACATTATTATATTATTATGTTGTACAGGAGCGCTATAAAATACCGACAACAAAGACTCGATAAATAATATTATTATTAAACTACTGCGCAATACGACCACGGTATAATATTAAATTGTTAATTAATATATAACGTGGTGCAGGATATTATAATATACGCGTAACTTGGGGTGGTATAGCTTGTGAATTTCGTGACTCGATTAAATCTTATATGTGTACGGCGCGATTCGATGTAATAGTTATTAATTGGGTGTTAAAAATAAAATGTTGCATAAGTCTGATTATTGTGGTCTCTGTACACTATAAACATACCTATAAAATTATATAACCCATTTGGTATTTGTATGATTATTGAAATGAGCAATTACTATTTACACATATATGTAATATAATATATTATTATTTATTATAGTTATTACATAAATATAGTAAATACACAATACATATTGTTGTATTATTATATTGATGATTTCTGTCGTCCACCGGACAATATGATGGCTAGTGGGTAGGAGTGCATTGTACCTGACATAATCTGTAGTACCTATTAAGTTTGTTTGAATGCGAATTAAAAGTCAGTGGCGAGCTCTGCAATGCACTGAGGTCGCATATAATATATGAGCACTTATTGGAAGTTCGAAAGTTGTGACCTCAATATTTTTCAAAGATATTTTCATCGAAAAAATATAAAAAAAGAGCTTTAAAATGTAAAAAAGATAATTATTCTAAAATCTAAATAGTTAATGCTGAATGTCTGTACACAATTTTTATGCAACTCATTTTTCGAGAGCATGACTATTTTATTTATTAAACTCCTATAGCAACTATGGTATTTATACGGAGTGGTCTATTTAACGTAAGACACTCGTTATTTCAGAGAACTCTAACGTTTTAGAAAATATTCCTTTTACATAATTATTTTATTTCATGTTTCTACGGTCATTAGAGTTAAAACCAAAATCGATTTTGACGAAAACCAATTTTGCGTAAAACTGACCGTTTTTGAAAACTATATTGGGAATTTGACCTCCTTAATGCACCAACTAGATTCACTTTCCCATTGAACAAGATACTGTGTTGAAGAAAATCGAAGCAGTTTTACTGTCCCAAACGGTGATGATAGAAATAAAAACTAAAAGATTAAAAACACACATCATTGTAAAATCAATACATTCATCGCTCCGCTCAGAATTTAAAATTAAAATTAGTAAAGCATATTTTTTTAGAAAACTTGTTTTATAACGACTTAAAATTATTTTTAATTACGTTTATAGTTTTTGAAATAATTATTGTCAATTTGTCAAACGTTATAAATGAAACACTCAGTACCTATACCTAGGTATGTAGTTGCAATTAGGACGAGTGTTTTGTCGTATAGATTCTAAGCACTGTGCCTTTGGTGCATAATTTTATTGTTTAACTAGGGCAGTATAGAGTATAGATATAGGTATGCTAAGCCGCCATTTTGAGACTAATAATCTTATGTGAATATGGATTTCTCCCCCTTTATTTTATCATTTTATCATTGATAAATGAGTCTCAAAATGGATGCATACCATACTCATTATATGTAGAGCCTTAGTTTAACCAGTCGTGATTTTAGGCACTATATGATAAGTACAGCCAGTAGGTACAGGTAAAAAATAACAGATAATGAATTATTTTGCAAGATAACTACAAGTGTAGGTACTATATTGCTTTATTTTGTAATTTAAATTTCAAAACGTTGTAGTATTTTTTTTCATGATAGGTAAATAATTTGTTGTTGTTTATATATTTTCCAAGTACTTATATACTTAAAAACTAATGTAGGTACATTTTCCTTATTTTATATATTAAATTTACTGCAAATGTATAATAAAATAGTTATTTTTATTAATAAAACTTTGAATAATCCATGAAGTTTTCTTTGAATTCTGGAAAAACTGACGGAAATTAAACGAAAAAAATTGCTGTAATAACTGTACAAATATTATAGCATTATTGTGTTTTTAATGCACATAATGTAATACACGTGATGTGTTTACGAACCACACCCAGATTTATGATTTACAAAATTTTTTTTAAAGATTGCTGGCAATATTAGTGAAACCTCTCAAAACCGGACACTTTTGTTTAAGGCTATTTTGTCGCTATTCAGAGGGGTGCAATTGGTCGAGGGAATTATACGGAATGAAATGTTTTTCTTATGTCAATAAATAACCACATATATTTTATGCAATAACGATTAACGATGTATATTTGTTTATACTGTATGCTCATTATTTCAGTTGTTACCCAAAACTTATCTTTCCAATATCAATCGACTTGAAAGTTGTTGTAAACTTGCATGCAATCACAATACTTCTCTAAATTTACGAGAAAAAAATAATCAAAATCAAACATTTTAATTCCATAAAATATGTGTTACGAATATTGAAAATGTCCCCTTCATCTACAAACAAAAATAGTCAGCTATTCGGACGTGTTCGCTATTCAGAGGTGTCCCTTAGAGGGGTTTTACCGTCATCGAAGCATAAAACGACAAACGCGGCTAATAATATATATAGCCACAGGTCGTGATATGCAATAATTACATGTATCATTATTGTGGCGCGTGTGTTTGTGCAGTGTGCTTGAAGCGAAGTCTGTTATTCGAAGCTCGTGAGCCCGTTTATATAGTGTCGCACTTTAAAAAAAAAATCGTTAAGTACGATAATATATTATTGAACTCTGAGCGAAAAAGGCAAAAAAGTTTTTTTTTTTTTGTAAAACATCATCGAGACACACGATTTTTTACATTATCTCTGCAGCAGTGTTGGTGTGCGTAGGTGGGTGTAATGTGGCCACGTGTATATATTATGTAGTCAGGGTAGAGTGGTTACAGTAATATTATATGTGTGGTGGAGTGGGATAGCTTATATTATACGCGGACCCACAAATATGGACATAATATTATAATATATAGCGTATAATGTGATATGGTGACCTCGTCGGTCGACCGTATTTTAAAGACTGACACGGAGTGGACGGCAGATTTAGACTAATTGATTACGTGTGGTCGACCCGACTACAGGACGGGTCCGGGCACGAACCCGAAGAAGACAGTCCGCTGCCCCAGCTCACCACTCGATCGCGAAAATTGCTAGCACCCATCTGTATAATATTATACTTGCTTACGTGGAATACGGTGTTCGACCAGTTTCTATGTGAAATTATTGTAATAATTCTCTGGAGTGGTCACCGTAATATTAAGTTATACGGCGGTGGAAGTCCGTCGAGAATTTCGTTTTGCGACTGGGGTGCGGACTGCGAGTTTAGGTAGGTATGTATAATGTTATACCTATTTGTATAGATTCTCGAGGTTTCCAAATTCAATTTTTTTTCGGATATCACCTTTGTTGCATAACACGGATCAGTCGTAATGTGACGCGCCGTGTTAAAATCCCATAGTGTTTCAATTGGCTGAACGCCGTGGTTATCTTTTTAGCACACCGCGTTACCGGGTTTTACAACTGTAAAGTTGAAAAATATTCAACTTTTTGACGTCAAATGCTCATCAGTTATCACTTATTCATGACGCAGTTTTAATTTATTAAAGGTTAAGTGGCTCTTACCCGGTTCTAAATATTCTTACCAGGGGGTAAAATGAATAAACGACGCAATGCGTGTTGCAATCTGCAGATTATGGACGACACGATGGAGTGTAGAGCCACCTGTAATCTCATATTATATTAAAAAAATTACCGTGTGGTACGCATACCTCAGTTTGAGAACTTCTGTCTTGTACAATATACATACAACATACTATATTGCTATAGAATATAATATTTGAGTACACGAAATGTCAATCATAAAAAGAAGAAATACCAACTCGTTTATAATGAAAAACAATACGGCTATTGTAGATCATATTGGAAAAGCGGTCATCCAATGAGTAGTGGCCGTTTTAGACGGATACGGACACGACCAGCAGAGCGATCTAATGACGGGCAGGTTGGTTTTATTTTTGATTATAAATTATATAGTTACAGGAAACTGCGGCAGCAGCAATAGCAGGTGTGTACCCGTCTGCAGCTTGCATTTCTCCACCAGTCAGATAATAAGTCAATAAATTACACCGTTCTAAAGCACGATCGGTGAAGTTAGTTGAATTTTTAATTATATTGAGACGCGAGGCATAAGAAACATTTCAACGTACAAAAATATTGATGGGCAATGTTTGATTGAAAAAAAAGTCGGTTTGAGGGATAGTTCAATACACGAGCTGCTATATCTCCACCCTGTAAAAAAGCCCACTCCACATTTACGATTCCGCATAATGGTAGGATAAGTAAATATAGATAATAATAATATTTATACGTCGGCGTGACTTTGTACCTATAACAATACGGGCCGTAGTCGGTTTGTGTTTTGTTTATTTTCGTTAAGGCGTAGGTACACAAACGAATAGCGAAAAAATACAAATCAACATTTTAAACATCAATGCACGCCCGCGGTCTAAAGCATTCCGACATAATAAAGCACTTTAGATTGCGCAGTCGAAACGATGGTAAACGGGAAAGCACCGCAGACGAAAGACGATATGAAGAGAGGCTATGGTGATGATCTCCGCGATCTGCGACAATTCACTTAAAAAGCGGGAGAGAATTAATTCGAAAGAAATGGGAAAATGATCGATAATGTTTTATTCTCTTTTTTGTATTCGATACAGTTTATTTCTACCCCGCGAGATTCTTATTTATCGGTATTTTTTTTTTTCATCCCACGCCGCCTTCGAAACGAAAACAAACAATTATATTGATTTCGAGTTGGAAATAGAGTTTAATTTACAGTGGGTTATACATATACAGGGTGGTATTTTCTTCACGAGCGCCAATCTGTTTAGAACCTGCGCAGTTTATCTCGAACACGGAAATCGCATCGTAGATTTAAAGTTTAAACAATAAATCATTATTAATTAACAGAACTTTAATCTATAGTCTACAGAATAATATAATTGATATTGTTTCTATTATTTATATTGCAATACAATAAGGTATCATGCCATTATGGTTATAATCATTCGAATATAAAAAGTTGATTCTTTTAAAATCTTTTCGAAATAATATTAAAAATTCAGTAAATTATATTCCAGATAGAAAAATAGTTTAGATTATCGATTAAACGCTTACATTGTATTGTTTGAGTCATAATTGTTGGTACCTACGCTACATATTTTTCCCATTAGTTTCACTCATAAATAGTGCAATTTATTTTAGCTTCAAACCATTTTACTTTTGTTTTTTGTACCAATAACATTATTTTATGAATTAGGTTTTTTTTTTTTTAACAAAGTTTATCAAAATAAGTTAAACTATCCTAGTTTGTGTTTTGTACTTTTGTGTACGCAAACTTTTCGTGGTCTGACTCTTCGTAGAAATAAATAATAAAACGACTAAAACATGAAATGAACTATTCTAAAACTTTATCTAATACAACTTTTAATATATACGTATACGAGTTTCTATACAATTTTAAATAAAATAAAAAAATATATTATATGCATGTACAGCGTGTCCAGTAAAAGTTTATGTAACTCGCATTCCAGGACACTCTGTGTAATATTATAGTTTATTTCGAAAAGTATATGTTTAAAATTCATTGAACTTGTATATTTCAACTGCACTCGTGAATTAATGTACACGATAGTAGTTATAGGTGTAATATATTATGTAAGTTTAAAGAAAGAAGTTCTGAAACATTATTCAAAGTAACTCTAATTAATTCCGGTTAACGTTGAATAAACTGCATCACTAAAGAGTTTAAAAATGGTGTATTATTTATTTATATAGATTGTGAGGCAAAGAGTAGAAATATGATGTCGACCTTTTAGTTTTCACTACACTGAGGTGTGCTTTTTTATTGGTTAAAACTTTTAGTTGTAAATTTAGAACTATTTTAGCGAATACATTTTATCAAAACGATTCCTATATATTTAACTTGTGTACCTCATGTTAAAACTAAAACCCAGTGTACGATTTAAAATCATTAAAACATAAATTAATGAAACCGACGTTGATATTTTATACGTAGTGGTTAGGTACTTTTAAAATTAATGTTACATCATTTTTCGGTTGTTAATTAAAAAAAAAATTATACACAGTTTTAAAAAAAAAGTTATAGTTAAACAGTTTTGATGAAAACAGAAAAATTAAAAAACTATTTGGTACCGACACAGCAGGTTAAGCATAAAATAAATAAATCATACGATATTTCAATCATCGCACCCCGTTGGCCATTCGTCCCTATTGTAATAATTAATGTAAGTTTCATAATATTATAATATTATGATAAAAGTATTAATAATAACAAAGTTTGACGTGTAGAATTGCTGAAAAACGTATTGTAATAATCATTGTAATGTTGTACGAAAACATAGTACTTTATTTTTGGTCAACAATTTTGCTCATTTTTTTATGTGTAGATAGTGTATAATATAATATGACAGAGAAAAGAGTTTTTAATAAATTATGACAAAAAAAACTGCCTATTAGAAATAAAACTTTTCCACACGATATTAATAATAATGCTCACTGCATCCGAATCATAAAATGCGTTTCATTATATTGTTATTGCCACGTGGTATATCTGCTACCTATATATAGGGTTCTATAACCATTTTTTTTCCGGTGAAAAAGATACAGCCGAAAAGTTTTTATTATTAAAACCGCTCACGGTTGTCGTTATATAATAATATTTTATATTAGGTTTAGGTACGAATTTCTTATGTATCGATTACCCACAACTGCACGTGTATAAATGTATAATATAAAGCATAATAGTTCACCTAAACGGAAACACAGAAATTCTGGAAATATTTTGGTGGGCGGTCAAAGGGATCAAACGTCCTATATAGGTCAACAGTTCTCAAACTGTGCAAGTAAACGTACCATTGGTGGTACGCAACAGAAGGCAATTACGCCTTCTGAGAAGGTGGTACTCGAAAGATCGTGCGTAGTGACAGGGCAGACAGTTGATAAATTGATATTTTTTACCAACAGGTCTGGTATTATTTTATGTTTTGTGTTAATAGGTAGGTACTAAAATATATATTGTCAATTGTACCTGGTTTATTGTTAAATAAGTATTGGAATTTTGAATAGTTCTACTTTCAGTCATTAGTGCGGTACACGAGCGACACACACGACTGGTCCATAATACACACATGAGTGTTGTGAAAAAAAAGATTGAGAACCTCGGCTGTGGCCGGTTGTGGTCGAGTCATAGTAATTTTCAACTCTTTAGATTCGATAAAATGTTTACGAGTTAGATCGGAGAGCGTTCTAAACCTATATTCATAATGGGATTTTCAAACTAAAAAAAATCAGCAAAGCTGCAAAGTCGTGATATTTGACTTGACAATATTTGACCGCTCGCATACCAGAAAATAATATTATTATAATACGCTCTCCGCCGCCGCCGCCGCCCATTACTATCGGAGGGCGATCCGACCCGGATAAGCGTCTTTTTCCGATCGACAAACGCGTATATATAGACGGCGAAAAATCTGAACGACCGGGTTACGCCTACTCAGGCCAGGTTGTTTTCGAAAAAAAAAAATAATAATAATAAAGTCGCGAATTCGCGGAGAACACGCCCGTATTGTTTCCGACGAAACTTCGATCGCTGTCGTCGTCGGATTGTTTCCCGAAGGCCCAGGTCGGACGCCTATTTGGCAGAATTTCTAATTGGGCACCAGTAGGTTTCTGCCATGGCCAGTAAGTGGAGGTGGACGGCGGCGGTCTCGCGTCAGCATCGACGCCGTAGTCCGCTCCCCACCTGTAATGGGCAGGTAGTACACTTGCAGCAGTAATTTTCTTTTTGCAGTTAGTGTGTCCACAAAAACAGAGACAAGTGAAGTTGTTGCGCATGCGCAAAATATAATAGGTAATTGAAACATTACAAGTTATCGGAATAATGATCCAATATATAGTTTATTCTCATGAGCGTATACGTCAACTGTGCCAAAAACCGCAAGTAAAAAAAAAAAAAATTATGGGATTCAAAAAGTTTATAATAGTACATCAATCGGGCCAGACGATATTGAAGTGTCCGAATTGTTATAATTCAATTGAGTGTAAAAGTGAAAAACAAACGATAATTTCTGAAGTCAGTAAGTTACCATTACAAAAAATTAAACAATTTAATAATGAACCATGAAAGTATTCATCTTAAGATACATTTTAGATTCTAGATTAATTTTTTTCAACCCTAGAAGTAATTTATTTCGACTAAAACAATTTAGAACTTTTACACGTCTTGAACATGACATATTTTAGTTTCAAAAATTATTTTATTTGTATTTTTTTTACTAACTAGTTTGTCTAACTTTTAACATTAACACATTTTCTATATTTATTAAAATATCCAAAATTACTATAGTAAATATTTTCGTTGTAATATTTTCCTGGTGCAATATTGATGTATAAATTCTTTTTAATGTTTTGTGATAAATCCAACGCAAAAGATGTATATTATTATATTTCAGATAGTCTTGAAAAATCGACGCAATTGACGAAGGCCGAGTCTCATGGCCAAGCAAACAGAATTTAAAAATATGTTTAGGGTATTGAGTATTAATTAACTGAGTTATGGATTGTACCCTGTTTTTGTTGACATACCTAGGGTTTATTATACGTGATATCAAACACGTTTGAGCACTCGCGGTCATTGCGTATATAGTGTTATTAAACATTTCGAAGCGGAAGCATCGCACGAACACCATACCTATGTACGTCTTATGTGTTTAGTATGTAATACATGCGTTTAACCACATACGTAATATACCGTATACCAGTAATATACCACGCGTCTTCCGCGACGAGCGACAAGTTCACCCTTTAATACGCACTTTCACGACTATATATTAATAATATTTAATATTGTACGGTGCGATCCACCTAGCGCGCTAACACACGGTTTAATCGTTGATTTCTGATTTTCGGAATTTTGAAGTGCCCATATAAGGACTTTATGGTAAATTTCTCTGATTATTTTTTCATGTTGTTTAGGGTTTTTTTAGAGACTGCATATACAAACCAGTTTTTTTTCAAACGAAATCGCTCGTTTTCTACTGCAGTAATTAAGCTGCAGATGATTGTTTTGAAAATGTCGATGTTTATTGTACCAGTAGATTCCGAGTTATCGACATGTAATATATACAGGTAGGTATATTTAAATATTATGTTAGGTACCTTAAATGTCGGAAATTCCGTCAATGTAGGTGTAAATGTAAAATGACGGGTGCACTAGGCGGCTATGTCAGTGTAATGCAGGAATACAATCCTTATTGTTGGTAATCGGGCTATATATTTCCGTAATTGACTGATAAGTTAAGTCAATGTCATTTATCGGTATTTCCTCAGGTGATAAATGATAATCGATTTATCGGTCATAAAATTGAATATTATCTTTCAGTTTTATTACAACTTTTTTCTGTTAGGGATTTATACAAATTTTTATTGTGGTGAGGTCATGTGCGAATTATTAGAAAAATTGTTTTTGTTATTAAACGATAGTTTCAGGAACAGTTTGTTTTATGGAAAATATTAATTAAATATACCTAACTATACTCTGTTCAAGTTAAGAAACGTTATCAGTGGAGACCAGTTTTCGTCAGGCAGCAGGCTGGCAACACCAGGTCGTCCCCCCACCTAGACAATTATCTGTTTATTGGCTGTGTTTTATTGCCATTTCCCTGGACACAAGTCTGCCACCGACTACTTGTCTTAACTTGAACAGAGTATAAATAACTGATAATAAGAATAACATAATAGGTAAGTACATGCATTGGTCGAATTAAGTACTCTGGTCATTAAAGTAATATTCTTATAAATTAATTACCCTTAATTACTCACTTTGCCTATCATTTTGTATGTATTGTCTAGGCAATAAATCCATTGCCTAACTGAATTAACCGTTTTCAATAATGCTACCTAGTCAATAGTAATTACTGAAAATGATTGCAGATTGCCGATATTGACGGTAACATAATATTACATAAGAAGAACGAGGGTTATACTTTAAATGTTAAATATATGTAGTATTTAGTCGAGTACCTACTTAATATATTATATTATACTTGGACACATTTTATAAATTCAAAAATTCTAATAGACAAATACTGGGTACGAGTATTTGAAAATATGGTCATATTGAGTATTATATTTAAAAAACATATTAAGCCAGAGTAGGTAGGTACAATAGTATGTCACAATACATAAATATTACTGTAATTATTCAAAAAAATAGCTTAAGAAAAAAATACGCACATAATAAGTTACAAAACTTGTACTAAACTCCATGAGTAGTAAGTAATAGTATCAGTATGCCAATAACAATGATCTTATTGTAGGAATAAGGTTAATATTTATAATTAAAATTAGGTTTAAGCTATATTATAATTTATAAGAGATGAAAGGGAAACGAAAAAGGGTTATATATAGTGTGGTGATCGTGTGACGTGACCACTACAAACAGCACAGTTGATTCGATAGTGATTTTATACTTTTAACCGGGTATATTAATTAGTACCTACGTATAATTGCTTCAGAAGTAATCAGCGTATAGACATACTTGACATTTTCAAAAATCACAATGTATAATAAATGCATAACTATAAATGTTAAAATGAGGACAAGAGTATTTGATGTATCACTTTGTATGTTATACTATATGAAATGGTAAGTGGTATTCATAACATGATAGTAAATAATAATAATATTAATTTTTGACTTTCAAATTTACGGATATGTTAATGATTTTTTTTAACTGAGTTAAGCACATTAATAAGAAAAAGTTAAAAGTTATAACTTGAAAGTTGTATGGTTAAATTATAGTTAAGTTAAAAGTTAATATACCTACATAGTATTTTTTAAACTTTTTACAAAGCTAAAAGTTTGTATTTTTTGTCCATAACTCAAGCCTGCTTCACTTTTTTACCAACTCAAAACTATTTAGTGTTGATCATTGTGTAGTATTTCTATATAGTATTTCACTGAAGTTTTTATCCACTACAAAAATAAAAACCTAACCTAGCCTAGGAAAAACGTACCTAAAATACTTTTCGACATGAAAACGAAATCGAATGAAAATCGTAAAAAAATTAAATAAAAAACAAAATAAATGATTCATTAAAATAAAATGTTGATTCGTCTGTCTTATGTTGATTGCAAAATAATTAAGTTAAGTTAAATTAACGCAAGTCAAATAGTAATACTAGTTAAGGCCAAAAAATTAAAATAAAATAAAATGTAATTTTCAACTTAACTTTAACTCGTTAATGCCCAGCCTTGGTGACGCATATAATATTATACTCGTTTTAATGCGACTATAAAATCGCCAGGGACGACGTTTTAATGTTTGATAATTAAAATCCGAGGCATTTGCAGACTTGCAGTTCGCCGCTGCTTTTAGATCGAGGTTATTCATTAAGTTTTGACGAAAGCGAATTGTTGCGAGCTTGGCGGAAAAATTCGAAACGTTTCGTTTACCCAGTACATAATACACACAAGCGTAATATATCGTAGGTACCTATAATACATATAAGTGTATAATATATTATGTATAATGTATAGGTATATATTATGTATATGAATATTAGGTATATGAATATACGTTTGTTTAAATTTCGCCGACGAAAAGTTACGGACCAAAGCGGTTCCTTTTTTATTTATTTGTTTTTTTTTTTTTTAATTAAAACTATCGAAATCCGAAAAAAAATTAAAACCCGGACCCCACATCGCAGATTAATTAAATTGGCCGAATAACAACGCGCGAGTGGCGATATATTATTATAACATGCTGTAAGGCCAATTTGTTCGTGCGCCGACGAACTTTACGGATTTAATTTTCAACACCGTAGTTATGAAACTGTAAGTATTTAGGTAGGTACCTCCTATACGATCGTACTTTAATACACGACATCGTTACATAGCGGCGGTGTTATACAAAAAAAAAAAGCTCAGAAAATTACAAATATTCGACGCGAATTGCAACTATTACAATTCACGATATGTTTTTGTTACGCACAGGAAATTCACTTTTGTTCATATTAACACGTTATAATAGGTACTATAGTCATTAACAATAGGTAGTGATTGTTCAGTATAATATACTCACGTCCACGTACGACGCGTTGACATAATCCGAATCCGGTACGTTTGGCAATTGGTCCAAAACCACTCGGTTGTAATCGTCTGCAATGAGAAAATTTGGTTTAATTAGCTAAAATATTTGAGAAACACACTCTCGCAGTTATTTATATAATAATATGATGTATATACACAACATAGTATATAGGTTTATATAAGAACAAGTTGTACTCAAAACTAGTAGGTAGTTATAGAATTTCGATTTTGATACTTCAACATTTTTAGAAAAATAATCCACCAAATAAATTACAAGAAAACAAGGGGGGGGGGTTCTCATTTGAAAACCAGAAGTGTATATCACCTCACTACACAGCTCTTTAAGTAGAATTTGAAAATACATGGTCTTCAAGTATATTATTTAAAAATTTCAAAAATCGGAGTTTAAATAATTTCGTTATCGAAGAAAAACTGGGATGTGCATTATTGGGGAAGAAGCACTCTGTATACATACAATATACTCAAATGTGGGTGCTTAAAGTATTGCTGTATATTTATAGATATGTAAGAACTTTACGTACATTTAGATGTATTATACGTTCAATACATTACAGTTTGGTATCATATAATACCATACAACATAATAGTTGAGTAGCCTAAAGATACCACTGTATAAGTATAGGTGATTAAATCGAAGTCGGCCAAATTTTTTTTCAAAAAAAAAAATTTAACATTACGGCTAAGGATGATGTTAAGATGTTAAGAATCCTTAAAATAAGGACCTACAGTGAGCTTGGTCCTGTTTTGTTGAGTGAATGCAAGCGGACAAAAACTGATCGAAATCGTTGACTTCAAAATTGACAAGCAGCGGTAGAAATAGATGGGATAGTGTATTTAATATTGGAGGTTAAAAAAGGCATCATCAAGCAAACGATTACTGAAATATTATACGTCCATCGAAAATGTTTATTATCGATTGTCTATTATATAGGTACATAACGTATATCGATATATATGATATAAAAGACAAACAAATTTTGCGACTGGCTGACTTTATGCATTCTTAAACCGTTCATCCGATTGGTACAGAGATAGATTAGATCTCGGGGAAGAAGATTGGCTTCATTTTGTAGCGAAAAAACGTGAATAAGAGGTCCACCCCCGGGGAAGTTCTCAAACAGGGATTTTGAGATTACCATTGTTTTTTTTTTTTTATAAGTGGAGTGGGTGCTTTATGTTTTATTTATTTTTAATAATGATAATTATATTATTATTAAAGACTGTGTAGTTTAGTACAGAATGTATCGAGTTCGAACCACGGTTTCGGTGGACCATTTTTTGATACTTTAGAATTAGATTATACGGGTGTCACCGGTTTCCTCGAAAAATGACCTTTCCGTTTTCCGCCGAATTAGAAAAAAACGACATTCTTTTTTCCACCAAATACAAATTTTAGAATTTTTTAAGTTTGGTAACCTTAGGTAAAGATTTAATAATTTAATATTTTTTTTAAGTAACTATAATTTACTGTATAGGTAACATATATTTAATTGTAGATAAGTATTATGTAATATTTACAACTATGTTTCAGTTTTTTACAATGTGATTTCAATTTCAACCAATTAATCGAGCGCTGACATATTGTTATCAAAACAAAGAAAATATAATACTGTATTCAGTATATAAGTTAATATAATAATAATTTTAACAGACTATAAATTTGTTGGCATTTTTTATATGTCTTGTTCATTTTTTTTAATACTTATATCTATATCTATACCCGATAAGTAGTATTATGATAAAATTATATTTTTGACTTATTACGTCGGTACATTAATATCTTTACTTATATAATTGTGCTTAAAGATTAAAATAGTTGTAGCTATACAATATAATTATTTAAATGTATAAGTGCCATGCCTAATACCTTAGTGGCGGACTACGCAGATGACAAAGCAATAATATCAATTAGCGCAGACCCTGTTTCAGCTTCCACTTATCTTCAAAATCATCCCTCTCAAATGGAGGATTGGTACGGTAAATGGCGATTTAAAATCAACCAAACCAAATCTATTTCACCCTTAAGCAAGCCCAATGTCCGGCTGTAACTCTCTATGACATAAAAAATTCCCTCAACCCCTACGGTTAAATATCTCGGACTTGCACTCGATCGCCGTCTCACTTGGGCACACCATATTAAAACTAAACGGTCACAGCTGAACTCCCGGCTACGCATGCTTAAAACACTCCTCATTAACAATAAACACACAAACTTAAACACTAAGCTACTATTGTACGAATCCCTTCTCAAACCTATTTGGACCTACGGCATACAACTTTGGGGCAATGCCAAAAACTCAAATCTTAAAAAAATCCAAACTTTTCAAAATATTTCACTTAGAAAAATTACAAACTCTCCCCCTTACATATCAAATCTCACCCTCCACACTGATCTCCGTCTAAGAACTGTCCAAGAAGAAGCAAAACACGTCTATAAGCGTTTTCATGATCGTCTCATATCCCATACAAATCTATTAATCCGCGAATTAAAGTCAAACGAAATTCCTGGTAATCCTCATCGACGACTAAAAAAGAAAAAAAAAAATGATGCAGAGATCTCCTTAACAACTAAAAAAAAAAAAGTCAATAGGAAGTGTCACTACTGGGTGGCTTCTTCCAACAACTCATTCACGTCATTGTAAATTAGCACATATTCTTATTGTGTCTCTGGGTACAGATTGTATATTTCTTATAAAAATTTAAAAAAAAAAAAAAAAAATGTATAGGTAAAGTGTACCTTAACAATTTACCATAGGTAGTCACTTAAAAAAAAAAATATTAAATTATTAAATCTTTACGTAAGGGTTCCTGAACTTTAAAGTTATATATAATTATAATAATTGGCGGAAAAAAGAATGATGTTTTTTTATTTTGGCGAACAAATGTATTGGCGGAAACCGGTAACACCCATTTATACACTTAGATTATACAATATACATAATATAGATTCTATTGTTCAGGTGTAAATCAGATGTTTTAGTTAATTCTATATTATAATTATATTTTGTTACTTATATATTTATATTATAAAATAATTAATACAACAGACATTCAATCCATTAGCAATATTTAAAAAAGAAACTTGACAGGTAAATAATAATAAATATGTGTTTACCGCTTTGGTAGTGTGGTTACTATATTATATAGATGGTATATAAAATATTAATATAAAATAAATATTATATATCGGAAAACGTAAACGCGGGGTGCACTATTATAATTTAAAAAGTTAAACTTAAGCACTTAAAGTATTCCAACTATGTATGGAGACTGCCTCAGGTGTTTTTGTTCGAAATTGAAATGTACATCAATCATATTTTGATAGCTTATTATAACAAAATATTATATTCAGTGCATTGAAATAAATTAATACTTGACTGGCTAATGGCTATATACAATACCTACACCATACGTATAGGTGTATTTTTTTTTTTTTTTTTTTTATTAATGGTACAGCATCAACTGCTAAGGTTATTAGCTTGCAACAAAAATTGGTATTAGTACATAATAGAGTATAGTTATACAATAAATTCTTAAATTAAGTTATACATATCGATTTGTTTTAAAAATAAGATTATTTTGTTGGTGTTGTCATGGATAGGGCTGAGGGCTTCAAAGAGGTTGTCGGGCAATTTTAGAATTTTTCTGGTATCTATATGGATACGGCATAGGTGTATTATATATGCATACCTCAGTATTAATTTCAAAGTACCAAATAAATATTACATCGCATTAAACGTAATGACTGAATAATAATATTATTATGGTATTTAGTATTTACCATTATAACCTAACTTTACTATATGACAAACGAGATATAGTCGGAATCAATAATGATTTTTTAAGGAATATTTAAATAATATGATACTATGAATTCTATGACGTACCTACCTAACAAATTCATATCACTCATAAAAGTTTTGTAAAAGATACTTTTTAAAAGCATTCAAATGCAGATATGGGTGGATTAGAAATTTTTTCGGCCCTTGAAATATGAATAAAAACGGCCCTTGAACAGCAAATATAACTTTTTTACTCCCAAAAAATGGCATTTTGTTGCTTTTTAACACATACAACAAGGTGCGTTCCTTAATTTACAATTTAAAAATTTGTTTGGTCCCTCCTCTAAATTAGTAAAATATTTAATAACATTAAAGTCTTGAATATTGGGTTAGTCAGATTTAGTTAAGCTGTTCCGAGCTTGCAGAACTTGAAGTTTGAACATAATTTAAATATTTACTATAAATACCCTTAAATATTTTGTTGTCAATATAAATATAAATATTAACATTTTGTAAACCTTTTATGGAATTACATTCTATTATATTTGTCGTTTTGACTTTTAATATATGTATCTATATTGAGACATTGACTATATTCTTTATTGTCTTTACTGTATATAATAACACAATTATTGTATCCACAAATAACACAACCGTTAATTACCTATTGGCTATTATTATATTAAGGTTATGATTTTATAATATTATGATTTTAGTATGACTTTTTTTCTACCAATACATTTGTGATGCCTATTATCGCATTAATATTTATTAATTTACATGTACTCATTTATGATCTCAAAACTTTTTAATAATATTTCTATGTGAATTTTATAAAAAATAACTTTCTTTTGTTAACATATAATTATATTGGCCTATCCGATCCTGAATACAGATTATTATAATTATTTTGAAAAGTATTTAAAATACGTGTTTGATACAGGTGCTCAGTAAAAAACGTACCTATTTGAGAACAAATACAGATTCTTTAAAAAATTCTTTATAGATACTTTCAAAAACTTCCAAATGTTTATAAAATATCTGTTTTACCTTACAAATCAACTGAACCGATTTTCATGTTCTACGATAATTGTATAGAGGATTATACACTATGTAATTTGGTGAAACTTAAAAATATTCATTTGTATTTTTTGTCGAAGTATTTTAATTTGCTGTTGAGTGTAATTCACAGTAAAAAAATTTATAATTATATGTATATCATATAAGTTCTCAAATTGTATTGTTATTACTGATTTGACGTGATCAAAATTAAAATATAAAATATATGAACTAAAAAGAAAATGTATTTGAAAATTAGTATTTGGTTTTAAATATATATACTTCGAGAAAGTATCTGAATACTTTTATTCCAGTACCTTAGAACTTAACAAGACTGATCAGTGATCATAGACAATTTGAAATAAATTGTTCGTAGCGGTATGTAATGAATTTATGAGGCACCACAATTTTTTGATATTATTGCCGAGAGACTACGTTGGTCTTAACGAAGGATTTGTTGAAGTTAGAATTGCAATCAAACGCGGCCGCCACGTTCCTATTTGCAGCAATATAACAACTTATTATTTCGTTGTGTGGAAATATTGTTTAACTCTATAAATTGGTATACGTTCGTAAATCGTAATAAGAAGATAGATATCGTATTTTTCGAACGACTACTGCAATCGGACGAAAGGCGATCTTAATTGGAAATCGAAATATATCTCTCATCACGCCCATATGGACTGCAATTATTAATGCAATACTTCATATCCCCACTGCAAGAAGTGAGTAATAACTATATAATATTATTGTACAACAGAAAAAGATCTGGCGACTTTTGTTCTAATCAATATTGGATTTTTTTTTTAATTTAATTATAATAATATAATGATAATATATATGATACAAAAATGAATGTTTGTTTGGTTTGTCCTCAATAGACTCGAAAAAACTAGGCTCGGACGTTTTATATAAAATTTATATAAATTCCTTATTGAGCCTCTGTGGGTGCTTATAGTTCACTTTTTCAACCCCTATAAGGTTTTGCATTTTTTTTTAACATTTTGTATTCATTAGGTATTTTTTTGCTTTTAAAGTAATTTTTAATAATTTCTATCAGTTACATTTTTTCATTTTTCATTTTCGCCTTTTACAATATTTTACACGAAATGAATGCGCGTCGTGTTCAATTAATAGTATCTTTAATTAAAATATTTATTTAATTATTTTATTTATTTTTTGTATTAATTAACCCTCGGAAACATTGAGTGTACATTAAATGACGATAGAATCTGATTTTTTGAATTTGTAAATGAACTATATAAGACCATATTTTCATATTCTTGAGATTTTGTATATGACTTGAAGAGTTCTATGTGGAGATACAAAATTCTGTCTTCCAAACGAAATCACCCCTTTTTAACTGTTAATTATTTAGCAGATAATTTTTATGATAAGAGGGTACTCATTTGAGAAACAGATATTTGTATCGGCACAAGACAATATTTAAGTAGTGCAAGATATATTAAAAATGTGAAAATGTGGTGTTAAGTATATTTACAAATTCGAAAAATCTGAATTTGAATAAATTATAAATTCATTATATTAAATGATAAAATGGGGTTGGTTATGTTTAGTGTATCACTCTGTATTATATACAATGTGGTGGAGATACAAATTAATTTCGTTATAACGTATACCTCCCTGTCTTACGGTCAACAGAATTTGATTTCATGTTGAGAATATCGACAATATATAACGATATTACGATTATGCCTGACGTATACTGTAGACAGTCATAAATATAATTGCATAAGTATATATATTAGGTATAATATATTTTTAGTATATTAATATATTATGTGGGCATATAATTTAGTAATTAATACCAGCGAAGCAATATGACGTGTTGAGGTAACACTAAAATATTACTATTCGTATATAAGTGCGACGAGTGACGACGAGCGAGCGATGAGTGTAGTAGGTAATCCTGTTTTATTTTGTGTTTGATTTTAAACCAATAAAAGTGTTTGCGAACCAAAAACCGTGTTTGAGTTTTATTGTAATCGCGTTTGACTCTCTTAATATTTATAAACGGAACAGTGCCGGGACATACGTATTTTAGAGTCGAGGAAGTTTGCTCAAACTGAATATCGTGTACCGTCACATGAAATCTCGTGTCATCGTGCTTTGAGAGGAATAACGATGAGCAGAATGTATTACAGACAAGCGTATAATACCATCGTACCTCGTTAATGCTAACAGCGCTGATCTAATTAATTTCTGAGAGAGTCATTAGCTCAGAGCTGTACCAGCGGGTAAGACGACGATCGTATATAGAACAGGGGTGTCCAACCTTTTATGTAGACCGGGCCACATCATAATATTATAATGGGTAGAAGTTGTTGTGGGCCATATACTTTTTAATAATAAATAATGATACATTCAAATTAAACAATTAAATTATATTCTATAATACAACAATAATTTTTTTTATAATTTTACTATAGCGAATAATAAGCAGAAATATTTTTGTTGATAGATGACCCGGAATATTGCTATCGGAGCCAATAATTGATGTTTAATATTTTGTAGTGTTACATTTTTAAAAGCTATTTTTTTTTCATAATATTAATGTATCATATTATACAATTAATTAATGGTTTTTAAATTGAAGTGAGGGCCTCATCAAAATCTACCGCGGGCCACGGGTTAGACGCCCCTGGTATGTATAGGTTTACTGTTTAGCACGTATCACTCGATACGGCTGATAACCGATAGATACGACATAATATCTAAATCGAAATTCATACTAGAGGTCTCTCCGAGTTAAGTCACGAATTCCATAAGGATATAAATAATGTAATAGTATAATATAGTCCTCGCGAAGCGATAATAGGTTTAGGAAATATGGGAGATTTGCTCGTCTAGAGTGGTAAAAAATCTCAAAAAATCTGAACTTCAATAAAAATATGCGCACCTGGCAGATCGAACGATGAAACGGGGGCTGTGAACGCGTTCGGTGAATATGCACCCACCCTGTATGACACTATAACAATATTATTATTATCAAACGATGTGGGACAAATTATTATTATTGCGTCTTGTCTCGAGTTACGCGATAGAGTAAACGCAAACACGGCTGGCGCTCGTCGTTTCCGAGTAACTGCAGTGGTTATAATAATATACTGACATACTGTACCTACTTGCAAACTCACCCACACAGACCCATCCACCGACCCACACACACTCATGTTATATACACGATTAATTAGAATATAACCGCCGTACACTATTTCCTGGATACGATAAAATAAATACGACCGAACGAGTGAGTGGCTTTTATATTGTTATACACCAGCTCGCTCCGTGGAAGCTATATTGTTCGGGGACGACGAAAATCGATGCGATACCATATTTATTAGTGCAGTTATACTGTCGTTTTTTTTTACAGCGAGTGCCTGCGATAATATAATAATACCATATTATTGTTGTCGACCATTGGCCGCTGTTGACGGTTAATCGTACACAGCGTCATTGTTATAATATAATATCGATTACACAATCATATATTATACCTAATCAAGTAAATCTGCCCTCCGTAAGTCGTATCAGCTATCCACGTGGATACGGAGTGATCCGCTCTATATAAGACACTATTATTGTTTTTAAAAGATTTCTTTTGAATAAATTCAAATCGTACCAAAATACATCACCTTTTTCGCAAAAAAATTTTTTATCGTTATCATTTCTTAAGTGTTTTACTCAAAATGTAACAAACTATGTTGTTTAGTAATGGCATCGGTAAGTAATAGTAATAATAATAATAATTTATTTTTGTTTATTTAGTTATTGCTACTTATTAATACTGGACTATTTAGCTCAACAATTAAATAATATACATATCAATATATCATTGGATAATAATACATAATACTTAAAAATATAGCAATAGTGAAGATGAGAATGTTTGCACATAGCAACGACATAATAGGTACCTATATTAATATATAATATACTTAACGTGTATAACTATTATACAGACATCATAATTAAATAATAATAATAATATTATATATTAGGATTTAGGTATGAGATAATTAAAGTGCGATATTAAATATAATGTAATGAATAATTAGGTATGGATAAAAGCATTTATGTAAAACCTCGGTTACAAAGGAAATTAGTGAACCAATTAAAGGATTTAAATAAAATTAGAATTGTGATATCATAGTTGGACGGTTTTTAGGGAATGATAATAATAATATTATATTATACCGCCTGCATAATAAAAACTTGTTAAAAACACAGGCTCAGGTTAAATCGTTCACATTATTGATTATACAGGGTGATTTTTTTATCGTGAACCAGTTAATATCTCGGGAAGTATTAGTAATTTTAAAATAATTTTTTTTTTAAACTTTCTAGGTTTTACTATTTTACACTGTGTTACAATTTTGAAAATTTTAACTTCCTCCCTTATTTGATAAAACACTATCAACTTTCGATTTTCAAATGGCAATACCTATTTTCGATAACGAAAATCTATAAACATACTGAAAAAAAAAATTTTAACGTTTACAGAATTTAATTTGAGTAAGCCGTTTACGACTTATTAATGCTGAAATATTCGTTAAATTTACTGCTACTGGGCAATTTAACAACCCAACTGTAAAAACCAGAAGTCAAAACGAAATTTTATCTCAATTTAACAATACCCATAATAATCGATAATAATCGGTTATAAACGATAATAACTATATAATAAGTACAATAGTACAAAGGTCACACGAATTGGACCTTAATATCTTATCACCCCTCCCAGCCGAACACATCCGATTGTCCAGTGAAATAGTGAATACTGAATAACACATTGATAATATCTTTATTATCTATGGAATAACATGACAAAATAAATAGATAGGACATAGGTACCTATGTCAGCAACAATACGAGACGCAGTCCGGTTAGCGCATCCCACCCTTCTCAGTTCTCAGCCATAGTCGTACTTTGTCTCATTTCATTTGGCTAACCAGCTTTTCCAAGGGGTGTGGAGTGGTCGACGAACCCGATGCGTATCAAAAAGTTGCCGACATACCTATCTATTTTGTCATGCTCAAACCGTATTTTATAAATTTACCATCATTGTTACATAATATAGCACTGGTTACCAGTGGCTTGCCGAACTGACAAGCAGACCTGAGGCAAACAATTTGATCAGGGGCCCCACCACCAACAGTTTTTTCACTTTTTTTTTTTTTTTTTCAAAATAATAAATATTATTAAGTTTTTTTAGGTATAAGTTGCACATCTATACTAATTACTAACACACCCACCCACCTACCCGAATTTTCCCTGAAGCAATTTCCTCAAAAAATTACTATTCAGCACGCCTCTGCTGGTTACTGATCCCTTGTATACGGTCTTATCACGTATAAACGATAATAAATGCCGGTAAACTGTTTCTGAAAACATATTGTGGTTATTGGTTAATCGTTAATGTTAGTTTCCCATTATCAAATATGGAATAAATAGATGATATTATGATAATATGTAGTATAATTTATTTAAGTTTATTATTTGTTAATTATACATAATACAGAAGTATTTATTTAATATAATTTATATTTTTATATCAGATTGATGTGTTATAACTAGTAAATTACAAAATAAATATTTTTTTAAAACAATAATATGGTGTATCTTAATTTACTATAGTAAATGATTATATTAAACAGATAACATTTATTCATTTTAAAACAAAGTAAATCAAAAATGTCCATGTATTTAGAAAAATAATTCATAAATACACAGATACAAATGTATAATTTATGTACTTGGATTCAGAATTTAGAGCCAGACTAAAGTAGTTAAAGGTCTATTCACACATTCCTTTTTTTTTTAGTTATACATTTTTACAACGCCCCTATCATTTAAGGTTTTCATTTCATTAAAAATAAATAATTACAAATCAATCCAAGTATACTAAAAAAAAAAAATAGAATATGTAAGTTATTTTGATTACAAATAAAGTGACACAACAAATACCCAACATTAAACTGATATTACAATGTTTTGTGCATCAAGGAATTGAGTCCTGTATTGTCAATCTGATGTGGGGCTATAGGCCGAGAACCCGTTGTTCATAGTGCCTACCTGACTCTCCATTTATAAATATTAGGTATTCTGGGATTTTTGTATAATGTATAATTTGCATTTTATATCAAACTATCTTGTGTGTGAATAGACCAAATAATGGACATTAATTCAATACTAAATTATCAATGGCAATAAACACATTAGTTATCAATAATTTTACTAGAGTATAAACAAATTTCCGTAGTGCAAATTTTTGCAGGATTTGGGTAAGGTCATAACTAATAAAAAATATTAACACTTAACATGTCCACTACCCTAGATAAATTAATAAAAATTAAATGAACATTGAACATACTTTATATTATCTACTCTAGATTACACATATTTTTAGGGCTATGGATGTCTTAAAAAATTATTCACTTTTACACTTATTTTTGAAATTATGTTATTTTTTAATTACAATTTTATGATATAAAAATCTTTTAATATTGCATAAAAATGACACTAGGTATCATATAAAAAAAAAATTTCCAATTTACCAATTCAGTTTAATAAAAACTCCATAGCCCTAATTATGGAAATTAGTAAATCAATAACTTAACCTAATTATTTAAACATACAATTAACTGTTAATGTGACCATCAATAAATTTTATAAATGTAGAAGTAGTTGTTGGTTTTGATTCTGCACTGTTTTTTTTTATCTGAATGCAACTAAAAAAAAACATTAAATTATTTATAGAAATGATTTATTCTATAGAAAAAAATAATTATTTATTCATACTTATTAAGTTATCAGGTGAGTTGTACTATGCTGTAACTAACCAAAATAACATTTTGTATTTGTTCATCCAATCTTGTTATAGATTTTTGAATTAAAAGTTAGTACTACTAATTGCAATTGAAATTTGAAAGAAAACAAAATTAATTATCTAAGAAATAAGCAAAAATTATGATAAACATCAAATTATTTATTTTATATAAAAATTCATACTTACATAATAAATTGCTTAGTTTGTATAAAGATTAAAATAAGTATAATATGTAAAAAAAATATGGATATTTTATTCTTTTGTTCCATATTAATTTATAGTCATCAGATAGGTACCAGTAGCAAGCAATGTAAATTTGCATTAATTGCTGGTCAAATTGACCTGTCTAGTCATATAGTTCACTGTATTTTTTGATTAATTATATAAACTCTACTAATTACCACTGAAATAAAATTAAAATATTTTAACCCTGGTTATTATTTATTAAAAAACAATTCATACTTACATAATTGATTGTTTAGTTTGTTGAAAGATTATAATATAATATAGAAATATGTATGTATATTGTATTCCTTTATTCCATATTAATTTATAGTCATCAGATAGGTACCAGTAGAAAGCAATATGAATTTGCATTAATTTCTGAGCAAATTTAGTTGTCTAGTCATATAGTTCACTGTATTTTTTGATGAATTATGTAAACTCTACTAATTGCCACTGAAATAAAATTAAAATATTTTAACCCTGGTTATTATTTGTCAATAATATGTATGTATAAATCATTTAATAAAAAAATAAAATTCTAATATATTAATTTTAGATTGAACTTACCAATAAATTATACAAATAAAGTTGTCGGCTAAGTATGAAATCTGATTCCCATATACATAATAATATTTCTGATTGGATAGAAGTATATTTTTAATTAAATACAAATTTGTTAACCAAAATACAACATTAAAACACTATCCAAAAATATAATAGGTATGCATTGGAATAATTGGCTTACCTAAACTTTAAATTTATATTTTAAATAATACACATAATTAAGAATTTACTTAAAGCGTATTCTGTGGTTTAACGTTCAAAGAATAATAATTAATTAAAAATTAATATTTAATATTTGATAATGGGAAACTCAATAACCACATGTTTTCAGAAACAGTTTACCGGCATTTATTATCGTTTATCTACAAATACGTGATAAGACCGTATACCAGGGATCAGTAACCAGTGCTATATTATGTAACCATTATGATAAATTTAAAATGTTTTTATACTTTATAGCTGATAAAGCCTAGCTGCTGCAGGCCGCGGATGGCTATAATAGTCGTTCACTCGTTCACTGACACTCGGTATTCTGGTGGGAGTGATGATGGAACACTTTTTTTTTTCTTATAGTATTGTTTATCTATCTTGTTATTATTGATTATTACCGTTATGGGTATTGTTAAATTGAGATAAAATTTCGTTTTGACTTCTGGTTTTTACAGTTGGGTTGTTAAATTGCCCAGTAGCAGTAAATTTAACGAATATTTCAGCATTAATAAGTCGTAAACGGCTTACTCAAATTAAATTCTGTAAACGTTAAAATTTTTTTTTTCAGTATGTTTATAGATTTTCGTTATCGAAAATAGGTATTGCCATTTGAAAATCGAAAGTTGATAGTGTTTTAACAAATAAGGGAGGAAGTTAAAATTTTCAAAATTGTAACACAGTGTAAAATAGTAAAACCTAGAAAGTTTAAAAAAAAAATTATTTTAAAATTACTAATACTTCCCGAGATATTAACTGGTTCACGATAAAAAAATCACCCTGTATTGAACGTCTATGTAAAATACACAGAATAATAAACAGAAAATGACATTTTGTAGTCCATATAAAATGTATTACTATTATAATAAGCGAGACCGCGTAATATTGATTCGGAATATTAGATTTATTTTTGGCCAGATTTCTGGACTTCAATTCGTCACACTTTCCACCCTACGCCTTTGGAAATAACACTAACATGTGACATAGTGGCCACACACACAAATGACCTAGTAATTGTAAATTTATATTAATATATATCTATCTATTCTGTAAATAAGACATAAGTTACCCACAAAATGCAATCAAAATTATCTGAAAAAAGTGAATTTATGATACATATTTTATATCATATATTTTATCTGTATATTATATATCTGTGTTTTGTGTGTGTGTGTGTCAGGGTTAGATAGATTAGTAGATATACGGAAATCAATGAAAATATACTGTTTTTTTTTACAGTAACAGTATCGTTTTTTTTTCAGTGAAAGTGATTGATGGTGACTTTTGGCAAAACGTTAAGCGGATTAACTCAGTTATAGTGGAAGAACTGTTTTTTAAGTTTTAAAAAGTGGGTGTAATTCTACGCCCACTATACTGTTGTAAACATTTCATTTTTACTCATTTTATTTTTACATTTATTTTTTATTTACTTTCTTGTTCTTTTAAAATACCTCGGATCAATACATACATATAAATGCAGTAAGTATTAAAATACCCTCGTATTATTATAACACGCATATACTTAAATTTTAGTTATTTGAGAACAATAATATTTGTATTATCTTTGATTGCTATTAAATTCATTTTTATGATTTAAGTTCAAATGAAACAAGGTTATGATTTCATAAATAATGCAAGATTATTTAAAAAAAAAAAACGTAGGTTCCAAGCAATGGGACAGTACAGCTCCCATGTAGTGGTTTTCCAAGGAAAAAAAGGTAATATATAATGCACATTATATCAAAAGGCTGCGCAGAGATGGTAGGATGGTAAATATAAGGATTAATGTAGAAACGTCTAAATGCGAGTCGCGATAATAAAGGAGAAGAAGGGATAATGAGTCTTTACCATATATTATTTGTCTGGCCTATAGTCACGACGGGGGCCAAAAATTTGCGTCATACGTACCTAAATATTAAGGTACCTACCTAGGTAGGTATAATACCGCAGTGATATACGATCAACCGTACAAGTCATGGTTTGCTCTTACATATATAAGAGCAGGGTTTATAATTTAATAAAAAAATATCAGAAATAATCAACGTAAACTACTGCAGCAGTCAACTGCGATTTCACTCGCCTTAACGTGATATTCGAAAGGCTGTTAAAAATAATTTTCAAAAATATGTTAATATTTTAAAATTGTTCGCCCCAAGTGCTCTAGCCCCTGATGAAGGCAAATCAACATATTTATATTTTAATATTCTATTAGCACTCGTGCTTATATTGTGTCACTATAATGCGTATAGGTCGTATGATTCAACATATAAAAATAAAAAATAAATACACTTCGTATTTTATTGTATGCAAGTCAAACGGATGGGTATAAAATGTTCAAACTCAAATCAAATAGTGAGATAAGTCTGTTTTTGAAATGTAATTGTAAAAAATATACGTTTGATTTTTTAGTATAAAAAAGATGTGCACAAATTACTTCATGATCTAAAATTCGCGACTGCCAGGGGTGATATGTGACTGCCAGGGGGGATATGTGACTGCCGGGGGGATATGCGACTGCCAGGGGAGATATGCGACTGCCAGGGGATATTTCAAGTCTAAAATATACGGTACATAGGTTATTCGAGAACGTTGTCATTTTCCATTTTAGGGAGATTTCCGTCACAAAGTCCGTTATAAAGAAATTTAAGTGTATTATTATGACGTATATTTGGAAATAATATAGATCGGCTACAAGTTACAACACTCGTTTTCTTCGTTGTCCAGGAGAATTCATGTAATGTTTATTCTATGTTTATATAATGTTTGATGGCGAATTTTTGTCGACGTTATAGTCAGTATTTCTTAGCGATCATATTTTTTTCGTACAAAATTATATTTATTTTTTTTCGTGCCACTTTATTACAATAATAGTTTGATAATTATTAATTTGTATACATTTTTTTGTTAATACGTGATTTAAAAATAGTTGGAAGTAATTTTATTTTGGAAATAACTACTATGTGGAATGACGAATGCGAAGGATATCATGAAAGTGCTTTCTGCAGAAGACTTACGGTAATCTATCATTTTATATATACCTACCTACTAATGAAAAAATTAAAAGCAATAAATAAGAATCTCATCAGAGCAAGTATTAGTTTTAAAATGATTGTTTTTTAAATATATTTTTACTTTTTATATCAAGAAAAAATAAAAATAAATAACTGTAGACCTCATTTTTACCAAAAATCTATATAAGAAGAAAAAATACAATTTTTAACATAACTCTTGAGCTACCTATATATAAAATATAAATATGTATTTAAAAATCTTGACTTATTTTAGTTTTTTTCTATTTAGGTTTATATAATAATATTTTATTTGTGAGTAAAAAAGTTTGATGATTCAATACAATAGGTCCTTACTTCTTATATGAGTTATTTAAAACACAAAAATAGGCATAATATTTTTTTAGATATATCTAAGTAATAAGTATAAGCTTTTTAAGTTCAAATAATCAAATGTACTAACGAAATTGAATATTAAAATTTCAAACAAAAAAACTATCTATAGTAGGTAGGCCAGTATTAAAAAATATATTATACGTTGGGACTCGTATAATATTGTTGTTCTTTGTTTATTTATTTTTGTGTATAAACCCAATGCCATATTTTCAATATATTTAGATTAATTTTAACATAATTATTCATACCATTATACGGTACGTCGGTATTGACTTGAGTTGATGTAACAGCTATTTGAATTGTAAGATTATTATTATTTAGTATTTGTGATTTTTCTGTCATTATTAAATTATCTCTTCAAACCCAATGTAAAAAAAACGTAGGTAACGACAAAAACAAAATATAAACGGATGCATTCCCGTGAACATGGACGCCCTGTAGATATACAGGGTAGCCGCGAAATTGTTTTTTAATTGCTCAAGAACTTTATACTTATTTTTACTAACAAAAGTGGTACTAAAACCTTCAGCAGACTGTCAGGTATAACGGTAAAAAATTTGGTGACGATAGATACGTTGCAAACGGTGTGATTTGTATGCGTTACAAAAAATCGGTACTTGCTTTTATAGTATAGTACACCAGAGGTATTCAAACTGTGCGTCGTGGCTCCCAGGGGCATCGCGAGAGTTGTCAAAGGGGGCCGCTTCAAAGCACAGGAAACAAAAATGAATGTAGGTCATGTGCCTATAATTATTAATATAAATATTAAGCGACATAAGCGATTATGGAAACAATAATGAAACACATTTTCCGGCTATTTGAAGTTTTATTTCTAGTAATAAAGTCACTGTTATTGCCACCCATATTGACTACCTACATTAATATTGTATCCGTATCGTTTCAATTTGTTCATAATAATTTGGGAGCTGCAAAAATGTTGTGAACACACAAAGGAGCCACGGGATAAAAAAGTTTGAATACCTCTGGATTAGAGCAACACATTGTAGGAGTCATGCCGTTTCGGAGCCAACCCGTCACAAAGATTCCTATTTCGCTTTTATGGTATGGATCAGGGGTCTCCAAACTTTTTTATTCGAGGGCCACAAAAAAAAATCAAATTCTCTTAGCGGGCCAAAAGTGGATTAACACATATAATTTTTTATTTTATGAAAATATAGGCATACAAATATGTTTACTTTACAATATACTTAAATAAAAATAAATATAAATATAATATAACATAAATACATTTTTGAAATAATTTTTTTATTGATGTTTTTCTGCCAATATTTTATCGAATTGAGGTTGTATGTCACTTGTTCCAAGTTTCAAAATCGCCTCCAAATTATTTTTTGAGCAAAGGCGAATGGAAATTGTGTTATACATTCTTTATTATATTTATCGCAAGTAAAAAAATTTTTTGAAATTTGTGTTTCAAATAGAATAAGTTTTTACTAATGTGTAAATAATAAATATCGCAAATAAGAACATCTCTACCTTGTAATTTGAGATTGAAGTCGTTCATATGTTTTATGATATCCACTAAAAAGTTAGTTTCCAAACCCACTCACTATTTATAACTTTGTAAGTAAAGGCCATGGTCGATTTTTTTCAATTAGAAATATTTCAATTTTATTTCTTAGTTCAAAAAATTGTAATAGAAATGTTCTGCGGCTAAGCCATCGAACTGCTGTTATACTCTGATTCTTTCAAAAAATCTCGAAACTGATGATGCCTAAGTGCTCTCAAGCGAATTATATTTACTGTTGAAACTACTGGAATACTGGATCCATAACACAAGACAAGTCTAAAGTCTTTCCGCATAATGCCTGCTGATGAAAGATACAATGCAAAGTCATTGGTTTAAAACCTTCTTTTTCACAACTCGTAAATATCTGTCCAATCAAACCTTTTTTTGTACCTCAAATATTTTTGCCGCTATCAGTAAGTGAAACATTTCAAATTTTCCCACTTCAAATTATACTCTAAAAATGATTATGCACTGCGCAGACGTAGCCGCATATAAATGAACAAATGTTGTGGATTGATTTCGTCGTATCGCTCGTCAATTTGGCTTATCTTCCTCATGTTGAGCTTAACTTTTATAAATAACTAGATAAAATAATTTCAGCTCATAAATTATTATGACACGTACCCACGATAACGACTTTTTGAATTACACATACCTACATTATATTTACAGATATTTATATATCTATATTTATCTATCCGTCCTATGCGGGCCACGCCCCTGTTAAAACTTGTTCGCGGGCCATAGTTTGGAGACCCTTGGTATAGATTATTAATAATAAGTATAATATTAATATTATTATTATTTGTTTATTTATTTATTTTTGTGTATAAGCCCAATGACATATCTTTGGCGTATGGTATATAATTATATAAATGACTTAGTCAAAAATTGACATTTTTGGCTTATAGTGTTATTGAAAATTGGAATCAAAAATGTTTATATTTTTTTTTATATTTTGTTGGTACAGATCACGTAAGCCAAAAATATAATTCACTATCAGTGAAATTTGTTTTGGTCTAAATATTTTAAGTCGTATTATACTGGGTTCAAAACACGCGTATGTATAGTTAGGAATTGAGAATCTGAAAGAAATAATTTTAAAATGGTCTTAAGTCAAGTTTGGTAATAATTTTTTAATGCATGCCTTTATTTACACTAGTAAGTCATATATAAAATAAAAATCCAATTATCTTAAGTCACTTAAAAATAATGAAGAATTGATTTTAAAGTTCTACTTAATATAGTTAACATAACAGTTGGTAGGGTACATTGAATATTAAATTAAATTAATTATCAGCCCACACATTATTGTCATCGATTTTCCTATGTTTTGTTTAATCTTCTTGGAAACTAGTCGTTAGTGACTTAAGGCACCCGGTGCCGATGCCATTTTGTCCTCAAAAATACACTCATCGGGAATAACGATACCGCCTTGTAAAATAAACCAAATTTCATAATTTTTTTTTTAATTGCTAGAGGGATTAACAGGGATTTCTACAGCCCGTATCAATCTCTGTTTTTCAATATTTTACTCTCAAACTTTCTTAATATGTCTAAAAAAATACAAGATAAAAAGCATTTTTTTTACAAATTTTTCATATAATTATTTGAAATAAAATACTTAATTCAAAGATAGATGCGGGCTGTAGGAAGTCCTCTTCTTTCAGATAAAAAAATAGTCATCAAAATCCGACAATTCTACAAAGCGTAAGAGTCATATTCCAGTAAAGTCATTTTTTATGATATAATACACCCTATCAACCCCTCCTAAATAGGTATCGGGTAATAGATTAGTGAAAAAGTCTTATAATTGAGGTGGAAACTAAAATATAAATTTTAATTTTCAAATTGGCACCGGGACCCTTAAACCATTAATTTATTATACCATACGCCAAAGATATATTCGATATATTTAGATTAGTTTTAAGACAATTGTTCAAACCATTCTATACGGTACGTCGGCACTGTCTTAAGTTGGTTGAGTAGATATATAACAGCTATTTAAATTGTATGAAATAATTTCATGATTGTAATTATTTGGTATGTTCTGTGATTTTTCTAGCATTGGTAAATCTCTTCAAACCCAATTTAAAAAATGCAACGACAAAAACAAAATTTGTTTAATATTAACGGATGAAATCCCGTGAGCATGAGCATGACATCGGGCGCGTCCCCGGGTTGCGGATGGGGGAACGTCCTGTAGATATACAGGGTAGCCGCGAAATAAGCCATACCTTCGGGATGGACGAATAAGCGGTCGCGGACAAGCTCACCACCGGGGAAATGATCGACCCCCGGTGTCCCGGTAGATCACACTGGAAGACAGACAGACGACGCGAGGCTGGCGTCGTCGGTGGAGACCAAGCCTACATGGAGACAAAAATGAAGTACACAAACCAAACAGAGTTACCTCTTAAGGAGTGCAGGAAAACCAGGAGCAAAGGTGGTTATGCCAGGTCTCTGCTCCTGGTCAAAAAATTGTCTAGTGTCGCGCCCACTAAGTGGGCAGTGTATTGGCAGTACTGACAAAAACATATATCAGAGGTAAAGATAAGTACTATATTATGTAAGTATAAACATTTTCCTTAATGCTTGAGAGGCGGAATATCTAATGATAGTACAAGGATTTTTCTTAAACACGTGCAGCGCACACGGGCCCCGAGACTTATCCATACATTGTAGGGCCCCACCCTAGAGTTATATCTTAATATATTTGACTTCGTACAGGTCTATAATTTTAGTTATTTCATAATAATATGAGCTTTTCATCTTTTTTGCAATTTTTAAATTTTAGCTAGAATATTATTAGTTATATATTATTATTATTATAATTTAAAATGTAAATGTATTTACCTACTATTATTCATATTTTATTTAACTTTTTCACAATCTAATGTTAATCGTTTTTTTATACTTATAAGTTATAACTAATAACTATGTTATTTTTTTTATTTTTTTCGTACTTACTTATATTATCTTATTTCAAATAATTAGTCTAGAAATTAATCTATATCTAAACAAATTCTAATAAATTGGAAACACGCTATTGTTACACCAATCCCAAAATCCGAAAAGAAAAAATGAATCACAAAAGGCCAGTACCTTTACTAAATACAATGTTCAAAATTGTCGAAAAAAGCATTGATATGGTTGAGATAGTTTCTCGATGTTGATAGAATAAATTATTTTTCTGCCTAACAAACTGGTTGTCGCAAAAATCGAAGAACATGCAACAATCTACACGTCATTCAAAACGAAAATTTAATAAACAAACTAGTTCTAGGGATAGTGTCCCTCAATATACCAAAAGCATTTAACCATATATTATGACACAACCTGGCGCCCCCGGATACTACTATGGATACCGTTTCTCTGCACCAAAACATCACAAATTGAAACTTCAATATCATTAGAAACCAGCTTGAAATCGCAGAAAATCATAATGAAGCACTTAGTGTCTGAGGCCAGATCCAGATAACACCAACATTCTTTTTAAATTAACTAAATTGCATAGACCAGTATCTTTACGAAAATACAATGATCAAAATTCTCGAAAAAAGCATTGATACTCGGTTGAGATAGTTTCTCGATAAAATAAATTCTTATTCTCCCTAACATACTAGTTGTCGCCGACATCGAAGCACAGTATACAATAATTAACACGTCATTCAAAACGAAAATTTTAAAAGCCTCCCAAACCAAACCAGTTCTTTTGCTAGTTTCTCTCGACATACCAATAGCATTTAACTATATTATGACACTACCTGGCGCCCTCTGATACTACTGGATACCGTTTCTCTTCACCAAAATATCACAAATTGAAACTTTAGTATCATTAGAGCCCAGCTTTAAATCACAGAAAATATTGATGAAGCAAAGAGTTCAGATCCAGATAACAACAATTTTTTTTCAAATATTTAAAATTAACTAAATTGTATAGGCAAGTACCTATATACTAAATACAATGTTCAAAATTCTCGAAGAAAGCATTGATACTCGGTTGAGATAGTTTCTCGATAAAATAAATCCAAACAAACTGGTTGTCGCCAACATCGAAGCACAGTATATAACAATCAACACGTCATTCAAAAACATTTTAAGAACAACCGAAACCAAACCAGTTCTAGGGCTAGTTTCTCTCGATATACCAAAAGCATTTAACCATATTATGAACACTACCTGGCGCCCTCTGATGCTACTGGATACCGTTTCTCTTCACCAAAATATCACAAATTGAAACTTCAGTATCATTAGAGCCCAGTTTGAAATTGCTGAAAATTTTAATGAAGCACCGAGTCCAGATCCAGACAATACCAACATTTTATTGAATATATAAAATGAACTTAAATTGTACAGCCTAATGTAACAGGTCAAATTGTATGTATCATAATCGTACTATAAAGTATAAATCATTGTTGTTGAGGCTTAAATAAAAAAGAAAAATTAATCTATTTTGGTTTTTTTTTTGTTTGATTGTAATAGTTATAACCTGCGTCCTGCAGTGTCGTCCCAGGATCTAAAGGGCCTTGGAGGCACATTATTCAAAGGGCCCTTCAAAAATACCAAATCTCAAAAAAATAATTTAAAAACGTATTATAGATATTTATCACATAATATGGATCGATATATATATATTATATAGTAATATAATATCGATCAAACATCACGGTACGTATTTCAACATAATCATAGATTCCAAAATTATCATATAATTTTATTATTACCACGGACTAAGATATTATGATTTTAGTATCATTAAAATAATAAAATGTATATTACATTATTATTATAAAATTATTTAATGGATCCAAACTCATACCTCTGGGCTATATTATATTATAGTAGGTAAATTTTGGTAAATAATTTCATTTATTTCTTGAAAAATACGGGTCGGGGCCACGGAGTCGATCGCCTCCTAGCCGCCTAGACCAGGCCGACACTGGTTATAACTTACAAATTACAATATTATACATAATAGCCGTTCATACAATATTTATTTATTTATTTTTTTTATTTTCATTTATTCTTCAAGAAGATAATGAGCCCCACTGAACATGTTCGTGTGAGGGCCCACATAATAAATAATAAAATATAATTTATAGTGGCGATTCGTTCTGGGCCACGCTGACATGTCATATAATAGCAATATAACGTATGTCCTCGAAAACTGGATACACTCTTTAATTCACTTGCCTAGGTACCTAAATTAATCAGTACTAGGTGGTAGTAGCCAGTAGGTACCCTACGGGCTACGAATATTTTAAAATTTTACTATCTGAAGATGGTTTCATGTCCCGCAGAATTAAAAAATATATGTCTGTAGTATACACATCACATGATTAGGGTTTTAAAATTTCATGAAATATTTAATTTTGATGAGAAATAAAATAAAATGATTATTATATCTAAAAGTTTATAGTCATCAACTGGTGAACATTTTTAAAAGTTGGTTTATTATAAAATATTTAACATATGTACATATAATTTATAAGTTGTTTAACAAATCTATAATACTAATAAGAAATTATATGATCTAAGTTTAAATAATGAGTCCAGAGCACCTTCACATCAGTCAGCCACATACACACACATTTTTACTCAAAGGTCAATATTACTAGCTGAACATTTGTTGTGAACAAATTAGTGCAAATGCATTTTTAACTGCTATTATAACAATATATAAGAAGTATTATATTACATGTTCACTCTTTTTGACCCAACAAATAAAATTTTATCGACATTTATGAAAAAAAAAAAACTAAAAAAATGAAAATTGAAAATTTTCCTTATTTCAAGTCCACGGGTATTTATAAAATAAAATCTATTCATCTCGAGTCTTTTTGATCAGTGTGTCAGTAGTATTAGACTGTAGTGTTTTTTTTGATACACGAATAACGAGATTGAATTCCAAACATTTTAATTTGTATTACATTAATGATACATTATTATAGCCTCAACCCGCGACAGTTAAACCTATATGTATTATAGGTACGGATATATATTATATATATTATATAATATTGTATTTGTTTGATTTTCGATTTTTTCTTCTTTAATGGTGGGGGGTTATAGAATATAACCAATGGAGGAGTACTCCAGCAGATAATATTATATTTGTGCGCCTCGCGTCTTAAAATATTATTGTGCTGCCGAATAATAGTTGCAAGGTTTTTGGTTGGCCCTTGCCGAGTCGCAAACGAATTAAAACGGTTTCGGATCTCGAGTGAGTAAATAATAATAATAATAATTTCGTTCGTCGGTGAACGTCGTCGGAATACGCGTCGTGCATTATAATATTCAACTTATCGGATTTGAAATCTTGCTTTAAGCCATTTAAATACCTGCACATAAACGAAACTTTATTTTCATATCGCGAGGGGGCCACGGGGGAATATCATAAGTAGCTTACGCATTTGCGAAAAAGTATAGACGATGCCCGACACAGACACGTAATTCTTCCCCGATTCGTCTTAAAAAGTTTTATCACAACACATCGTTAGAGTTTTGATACTAATATTGTGCACACACATGCCTAGACATGTTTTAAATTTTTTACACGTTTATTTAATATTATCATGGTGCTGTGTTTACGAACCGATGGATGGGCGGCCTGGGTACTAATGTACTATGTATATCACGAGACCGAATAGATAATATTATGTTCAAATGATGGAATAATTTTTCATATTATACTCAGTTAGATACGAGTCGATATTCATAGCTACAGGTAAAAGACGTATAAAGTATTGAAAAAAAAAAATTGACTACATAATATTATGTCCTTTTTCCTTTTACCGATGAAGGACATGAATGAAGGATTATGGCCTATGTATAGTTGAACAAAACCATTCATCTTTTTATATTATACAGAAAATTCCCAAAAGAGTAAGTCAACGAATTTTTCTTGGACCGAAGTCAATCTCAAAGGATGGCATTAGACTTTTTCCCATTATAGTATGTTACTTTATCCAATTTAATATATATATATATATATATTCATTGTGGTTTAAACCCAAATATAATTTTGTACTTATATACACTATACAGGGTAATTCATCAAGCATGCTCACCCTTATCTAGCCTTTAATAATATGTATCTTTTCAAATAATTAGGATTTTTGGAATTTATAATTGTATCAAATAGAATTTTTTATTTTATCAAATATTTATTCATTTATGGAATTGAAAGATTCTCCTGTATTGATAAAAGTTTTTCATGTTTTTTTACTGTACTTTTTTTAAACTGGTTATTTCAAAAAACAATTTTGATGTATATAAGTCAATGTTCGAAGTAGTTATTGTATTATTAAACTGTTAATGCACCATAATGGTTTAGAAATTATATAGTAAATATTAATTAATATTAGTATATTAGCATTTTATGTTTGTAAACATCCTTTGAGTAAAATAATTACTTGATTGAATAATATATAATATATTTTATATTTAATGTAAAATTATTATTAATGATTATTATCTTAACTTAAGAAATCTTTTGAATTTGTGTTTCTAAAAAAATATTTTGTGTTTAACAATAATTCACAGTAAAAAAGGGTGGCTCTTATTCGAAAAAAATAAGTTTATATCACCTCATTGTACAAAATCAAAATACATAATATATGGAAATATGGTCTTAACTCTTTATTACAAGTTGACTACCCTACCAATCTCACTGATCTTGTCACGAACGCCTTGAGTATCATAATATATGCACTTGATAGTTTTATGAACAGGAGAAGGTTAGTATCATATTATAAGGTTAGTGGTTTACCAACGGGGGTGGGGGAGATAAACCACCCCTCTTTTCCCCTCAAAAAAATGTAGGTCTAAGTACGTCACTGCGTGTGGCATATCGGTATAATACATCCTGAGGTTTTTTATAAGAGTTGCTGGCTCTGGATATTCCCTTAGATATATTATGTTAATAAATGATTTAAATGTCTAGTAGGTATCATATTATACGATACTCAAGTAGGAATTGGCAAATATAAGTAAAATATGAAGGGCAATATTTATTGAAAGCTTGGACGTGTACACACATGATACAAAAGGAAGTGGACTTGTGTTAAGTATGCTTAAAACAGTTTAAAGTTAAAATGTCCGGAAATCAGGATTTTAATGAATGCATTATTAAAGGATAAAAGCCAAAATGGCGATGAGCATGATTGATCAAATCGTCCTGCGTCTATGTATAATTATATTTTTCAAAATACTCAAGTATTAATTATTTAATTTAATACAGTAGTTTACATTGTGAGTTGTGACTTGTGACACAATAGTCAAAACAGGAGATTAATTGAATAATGTTGATTGTTCTCGTTTTATATAATCTTCAAGTGTTTTAATTAATTTTTTTTTTGTGTACCATCGTTGAAAACCGTAGGTCAGAGAGAAAAAAATAAACGATTGTTATATACAATACAAGTAATTATTGTAGCTTGACGTACCTACATTGTTACGACGTTGGGAAACGTCCATTTTATACGATTTAAATGTATTATACATTTCTAATAGTTGAACATTTCAAACACGACTTTAACAGCGTTTGGTAAATAAATAAATTGTGTTTGCAGACGATCACATTATTCTAACTGTTAAAAATAAAACAATAAAAACATTTACACACTAATAAATAATAATGTTTAATCGGTGAACAATTGATTGTCATTAAATGATTCTATAAACTTTGACTTCTATAGGTATAGAAAAAAGTTTAAAATAAAATATTTCAAATCATTTTCAGAAAATTAATATAACTGATTTTAATGCTTTTGTAAAAAAAAAAAAAAAACGAAAGAAACAAATGTTATTTTTTTTACCTTTTCCTACTTGTATTTATTTATTTGTTTGTTTATCGCTTGATCTGTAAAAAACACGTTTATGTACTGTTATGAAATGTTCACATACATTTTACGTCATAGCGTTTTATACATTTTTTTTTTTTTGACCTGCTGACGACCAATTATTAAATTAACAAAGTATACACTCAATCGGTATTTACCTTTGTTTGGTTGGAAAAAATAACAACAACAATCATCTGGACTCGCTAGTGTTTCGATCGTTCACAAAGCGTTATTAATATTGACGAACAGTATATATCAGCCTGTAAAATCCACTAGGGTTAAAAATTTTCACTAGCTGTGCATTTATTATTTATTAGTATCCACCTCATATTAATATATTTTTTTTACAAAATTGAAAATACACGTAATAGTTCACGTTCTAGTGGCTGTGTAGTACTATGTGCGTCGTTTTCAATGGATTATTTCCTTTCAGTTATTGCAATTTTTTCATTTATTTTTCAACCATTTATAAAAAAAAAAGTGTAAAGCGTAAACACATAATTACTTGTATACACACTATGGAAATAATCAAACGTGAAAATATAAGGTATTCGTCGACAACTCAAAAATGTAGTGAAATATATTTTTTTATATATAATTGCTATACGAGTAAAAAAAATAGCGAATTAATTTTGAACTCATCAAAAGAGAACCCACCATACCATTTTCAAGAGCTATACCGGAAATTCGTTACTTGTAATCGGTGACTATTTCCCCTTAAAACTAGAATCGGTGATAAAAAAGAAATTCGTTTTACCAAACCGATCACTTTGGGGTTACAAACCGGTCACACTTTTTTGTGACAATCTCCAATGGACGGTTACAATTGATAATCCCCTCTCCTAATATTACCTCCCCTAATTAATGCACATGTTATCAATATTAATTTATCAAACAATGATAACATTATAAAAGATAATTATTTTGTTGTAGAAGGGGGTTATTATCAAATAAATATCTGGTGGGAATATCTTACCACCTGTTAATTTTTTGTAGTAACCGTACACTATTAATTTGTGTAATAATACATATACTATTAATTAACGTTTTCACTTTTCATTGTAGTTATATTTACATCTGAGTTAACATTCAAATGAAACTGATATAAAACTATCAAACAATTATTTATAAAATATTCATTTACGTACAATTATATTTACCACAAGTCGATGGTCATTTTTAAAATGTTGATATAACAATATCGATACATATAATCAGAATTCGCTCATGTAAAGCTGCAGCGTCAATAGAAAACCCGATTATACCGTTGAGAAAATTATGAAGTTATCATATAACTAGGTATACGTAGTAAATTTAAATCTTACAATACAAGATGTGATACCTTTATGCAGATAATACGATGTTAAATAATTTATTACTTATTTGTTATTACTATTTACGTATTACAAGTTACGACATGCATACATACAACACAGTTACCAGAATCGATTTCGTTAGAAGTAAGTTTATATAGTAAATTTCGAAATTTTTTACGTAATTAATCGGTAGGTAGTCTTTTTTTAAGTTGTGGAAGTTAAAAAATGAACGCTTCAAAGTATCAACTTGATTAAATTTTCAATCAATAGATAATGCTACACAAAACTTTGGAGCATTCTCTAAATTAAAAAAAAAAAAAAAAAAAAACAAAAATAATAACAACAAACAAAACGAGCAAATTGAAAATAAACCAAATCATTGTTAAACCAATACGACCGCAGTAGCTTAAAATACAAAACGTGTTATTATATAATAGTTGACTAACGTTGAATAATATAAAAATTATTAGTTTTATCATAATATTAAAATAAGGTTCTTTAAAAATTAATGACAGGAGATTTAAATTTTGAGCGGAGCAAAGGTATTTATTTTAAAATAGGTAAAGCATGTGCTCCACCAGTTTTACATTTTAAGGTGATTAGTGTAAATGGATGTTCCAGTTTTCCACCAAAATTGATCTTTCCTATTACCGCCGGTTTAATAATTAATAACATATAATATAATATATTTCAATTTTTAAAGTTTTTAGATTTTATAAAAAGTATGTGGGGTTGTGAAAAATTAGCGATGGTTTTAAAAATAACTTATAAATAATAAATATATAATAAAATAATATAGATATTTGCAAATAAATTCATAGAGGGAATATATATAGTTTATTACGCATATATAAATACAATTATGACAAATAAAATATTATTCACATAGAACATAATGTATGTAAGTTATATACAAGTGGAAACTTGATAATAAAACAATAAAATACAATTTTAATTAATAAAATCATAACAACATTTTTCTTAATTGTCACATTCATAATTATGCTAATGAAATTTTTCCTCTCTTTCCTTGATAATGGAGAAAAGGTACAGACTGTCAAAATAATATTATCTAAGTGGTATACAGGGCGATTCATTAAGCGCATGATCAACATTTTTTTCAAAAATGTAGTTATTTAAAATCTGATTTTTGGAATTTTTAAATATACTTAAAGACCATATTATTTTCCAACTATTCGGATTTTATTACTACTTAAAGAGTCATCAGTAGATATACAAACTTGAAAATTCAAAGGAATTTTTATTCGTGTTATTTAACTTTATGCACAAGGATGAAAAAGGTCCATGATAATGGAGTTGGTTGATATAAGGCTTACGGGATTTAGAAATTGTATAGTAATTAATGTTAATATACCTACCAACAATTATAATTTGTAAAAATGGACCGAGTATAATAAATACTAGATAAAATATTACATTTTTCTAACCATTTTTAACGACTATTATCCTTATTATAAATATTTTGATAACTGAGAAACTACTCGTTTTTAATTTTGAACTAGGCGCACAACAATTTCAAATTTATTCGCTAATTAATATACATTTAAAAGGGAGGGTTGTCATATTTAAAAAAATCAGAAGTTTGTATCTCCACAGGACACTCTTCAAGTAGTTCAAAAAAAACCTTAAGAACTTGAAAATGTGGTATTTAAGCATATTGTTCAAAAACACCAAAAATCATAATTTAAAGAAATCCATTAGGTATTAAACGAAAAAAATCTGGGTGAGCATGCTTGTTGAATCACTCTGTATAGTATAATGTATACATTTTTACGATAAAATAGGTTACCAAAATCTACAAACGGAAATTCGTTTGTAATATTATGCTGAAACTTAATTAAGCACCAGCTAGACGTACTGGCTACGTGTGTTTGAACTACGGCGAAAACTTTCCGGCTAGAAAGGGTTTAACGTTATATATTATATATATTTGATCTTGTACATTGTGTATATTGTTCACGACCTTCCGGTTTCTCACGTGTCGTTTGTAAAAACAATCGAGATTGTTATACGTATTTTACGTCTTCAATGTCACATCGCGCCGGACAGTCGTGTGGTGCGGTGGTGCAGTGTATATTATGTACGTTTATATATTTTGTTGTTAAGTATAATCTATCATTATTTGGTACAACATCAAACATCCATAATGTATTATATCAGACGTGTACTTGTATATTGTACTCTATTTCGCCCGCGGCTGACTTGACGTATACCGAACGTTCAGCAAGGACCGTCGGCGAGGTTTCTAGATAATTTCTCTAGACGTGACTCACGATTGGCCGCCGTTGTATTGCCACAGAGCAATATAGTGTGTCATTTTTGAAATTAATAAAGAAAACTCAGAGTCGTTTATCCTCAGTAATTTATTGTTCTGTCATTTCACACGGCGGAGACGAGGTTGCCGTTCGCCGGCCGGTTCGTAACTCGTACATCATTTTTATTTATTTTTTTGCAATTTCACGTACGTTTGATCGCTTAGCGCTCCCCCCCCCCCCCGAAGCATGGACACGCAGAATCCGTCGAAATGAAGTGTAGTCGATTAAGTGATACGATACAGGATGATTCACCAACCATGCTCATTGCTCACCCTAATTTTTCTTCAATAATGCAATTAGTTATTCAAAATCTGAATTTTGGAATCTTAAATTATACCTACTTAAATAAAATAATTGTAATTAATCGAAATTTTTTTTACTACTTAAAGAGTTTCTGTGGATTTCAACACTTCTGTTTTTCAAACGAGAACTCTTTTTCTACTATAAATTATTAAGCTGATTTTTTTCTTAACATTTCTGATTTGATCAAAATCAAAATTTGAACGAGTAGTTTTTGAGTTATTTGAATTTGTGAAGATTAAGGATAAATAACTTGTATAATGGTAAAAGTATAGACAGTATAGTATTATAAATACTAGATCCAATATTACACCTATTTTATATTTTAGGTAAATAAACATTTAAAAAAAAAATATCCACTAGATAAGTTACAGTAAAAACGGGGATTTTTGTTTGAAAAATGAAGTTTGTATCACCACAGGAAACTCCTCAAAAAGTGGCAAAAAAACTCAACAATTTGAAAATATGGAATTCAATCATATTTCAAAAGCCAAAAATCAGAATTTAAATAAATCCATTTTCACACAAAAAAAAAATACAGGGGTAAACATACTCTGTTAATCACCCTGTATATTATAATATATTATTCTGCGTTTACATTTAACTCTTAAGCACGGGTTAAGTAAGACTCGTAAGACGACAATATATACTGTGTAGGTACTGTAAATAGTAAACACACAATATTATACTAATATCGTGACACACGATTAAAGTTGTTTCCGAACGACTAGCACAACAAAAATCGCCGCCGAAAGCTTCTCAATTTGACATAAAATACGTGTTGGTTCAGGTACGTAAATTCGAACCTCAAGCTACTATTTTATCAAAGTTATAATATCGATTTAGTCAATATGACGTCCCACATACTCTCATACACGTTATTACTTTATGGGTATAGAAAAAGGTAATATATGATTTGTGTAGGTTCATAATATTATGTACATAATACATTATAATAATATTATATGCACATCGGAGAAGTATCAATGTATAAGGTTGGTACAATTTTTGCTGATTTCAAGTCATCAAAAAACAGCTTTGAATATAGTTCAAAAATATATTACCTATATTATATTACAATATTATAATATTATATACATCACAAAGTACGAATCATTATTGAATAACTTTTGTTTTGACTCGAATATTCTTTGTAAATATTCCACGAATAAAACGGATAATATTTTTTATTTTATTAGCTTCTAGCAGCTGAAATACTATGATAGCTCTAAAATTAGGTAACACGAAAATATTACAACTACCTAGTACCACTAAAATATCGAACAAGATTAGTATTAATAAAGTAAGCGAATAATAATATGCTTATTATAAAATAGTTAATAAAGTCTTAATAATTATTACAACTGATAGAGAAACAAGATTAGGATATTTTAGACTTTAATAGGGGTATTATATGTTTTAATGGATTACATAATAATGAGGAAAAATTGTATAGAAATAAATTATGGAGAGTTAGTAGTTGGGCTGAATAAAGTAGTGAAATATAGGTGGACTGATAAGTGAATTTAGATTATTGATGTAATTTGAGAAGGTAATAGTAATAGGATCTGTGGGAAGGTTTTGATTACTAAATGTATAATATAAATAATATAAGACGTCTAAACAATTCGAAATAAAAACTGAATTAATTAAAATAATAATCACGAACAAAATAATATAAATAGATAACATGTTTTATTATTACCACTGCCAATCGAATATGTATAATAAGTATGAATATAGTATTGTATTAAGTATTTTATAGAACAATTATTATACAAATGTTAACTTATTTATAACTTTATATAGATATAGTTTACTATATGGATTTCTCTAAGACCTAATAAATATTTTTTTTTCATTTTAAAAATAAATGTTGTGAGTTCATAAACCACAAGTGTAATTTGTTGTACAGATATCTATGTGACTTATAAATGTTTGTTATAGTTTTATCTTTTAACAAACATATTATTTTCTTGCACAGTAGAGACTAAACCATTATAAAGGATCGGTTTTTTTTTTGTTTTTATATATTATTTTGTTGCTTCTTTAACTTTAATATTGTGACTACTATCACGTACCTACCTATACGGTGTTTTTCATGAATAGGACGAATTGAAAATCATAATATTTCTGTGTTTTAAATTTTAAATTTTTAAATCCAAATAATGTAAACTAAAGAAATACCTTTCATTTATTATAACAATAATGTATTGGATTATATACGTACTTTTTACCACGAAGCAAAATAATTTTAATTAAATTAGTCGGTATCATATTTATTATTATTGGGCTTATTACTAAATTGACTCGAGTTTTGTAGATAGTCATATTATCATGCATACCTCAGAAAGTTCATATAAAATGTGAAATAGTTCATAATCTCGTTAATTTTTTCTGAACGAACTTTTTCGTTTAATTATGAATTCATTGAAATTGAAATTGTTGCATTAAACTACAAATATTAATTTTATACTTTTTATTCTTTCTTAACTTTTTGCAACCCCACATAAACTACCATAATATGTAAAAACAAAAAATTTAATGATGAATTAATGAGCATATATTACAGAACATAATAATAATAACTATAAAGTTACGGGCTTGAAAAATAAACGCCGACTAACTAGTTATAAGTAATTTCATTCGTATTTTAGGCATTTGACGGGAATATGAAAGTATTCACAGACTATCAGTTGGATAGGTACGAGAAAAGCTTGAGATAAATATATTTTGTTCTGAATTTACTGCACTATATTAATTCATATTAATTACCTACTGCATAATATTCTTAACATGCGCAGGTACGATTGGGCTGAAACAACATCTGCGTCAGTGTGATAATTTTGATTGGGTTAACAGTATTGCTATTATTTTATACTTTAAATCATAACATTATTAAATACGACAGTAAAAATAAAATTTATTAACAATTCGTGTTTAATCCGTATTTTGCATTGCATTAACGCGCGAACGTGTGTGGATCGCCATCAAGTGAATTAACAGAGAATCGAGATCAGAATTCCGCAACGCTATATGATAATAAATTATTATGAACGTACAGTTTACTAATGTAGTCGTGAATAAACGTGGATGGAATAGAATACAATATTAAACAGCCTAAATTACATTTCGTTCTCTATAAGCATCAATAATATTACCACATAGCAGAGTGTTATCATTAGCAGGATAATAGGATCCAGCGAAGTAAGTACATATTATATAGTATACGGACCTAGGTAATATCATAAAATAGGTAGGTAATAATAGTTGCACTTTTTTCCTGGTCGATCGAATAGATTTTTCAAATATTGCTTATATTTGTTTGAAAAGTTATAATTTTTTTGCACGCCATCTGTTGCAAGTATACCTATATAGGTATACGTCTAGGGAAAGACGAAGGCGAATCGAATTTTTTTCCGTCTTGAGAGCTTACAATATATTTTTATACATAGGAACTATTTTATATGAATTATAGCTGCGCAATGCATGAACACATATTTCACATTTGCAGGAGAACATTCGAATAAAGCGAGAGTGAACGACTGCAGATGTACACACCACAAAGGCATAATGGGCGTACGCAGACTATAATTTCGAGGCTTTCCCGTAGCGGTTTGGGACGCTCTGGACCTCTTAAATTCAGAGCAATATTTTAAGCAGTGCCCATGGGCGCATATACCTATATACCGTTATATTCGTACGCCCTACGAGTTCTCATGTCTTATATATACATGTGAACACGTCATTGGTGTAATACATGTACTGTTCATGTATATATATTCATACGATTCATACAGACACACTCGCAGACACACGCACCGAGTTACATGGACGTATAAGGATTCATCCGTCACACTCTTTTTAATTCATTTTTAGACGATTTGTCAAACGTATAACGCCACCGCGCACAAGTCAGCCTGCTGCCAGAGTGCATTTATTAATGATCACTGCTATACTGCCGCTGCTGCCGAGTTACCGTTACGTACCTATACATATATTTTTTTTGGTACCAAATTCAAAGCGTATATAATAAATAAGAAAGACCACGAAATCACGATCGCGCAAGAAAAAGTCTGACGAAGCATTGTGTGTACTCGTATGCGCCATCTCCTGTTCGTACACAGAAAATGACCATTTTTTTCTCCTGAAAGTTGTCGCACACAAAGCAACATACACAATCGCTCGGAACTCTGAAAGCGTATTATTATTATTTACAGCGTGATATATTATTATACTTACATAATACACACGTACCTATACCTACATATACGGTTTGTTATCATTTTTTAGAAGTTTGTCGGTTTTCCACCAACCATATAGGTATAGGAAGGTAGGTATATGAATGTATGCATGTAGCTAGGTATACTAGCAAACGTGCTATGCATACTTTACACGTATGCGTTGTATAATGTCGTTTCTACGACGCATAAAGGACTCCATTCGACCCCTTTTCTCGTTAACCCATTACGAGTGCAAAACAGTGAAATTATAATTACACACATAGGTAGGTACAACGCGCAGGACAACAGCCGTAATTATAATATATTATTGTTATTGTGGCGTTGTGCCCTTTTCCTCGAGGATGCGCTATGAATGATTATTATCCAAGGACATTGAATACACATGCAGCAGCCAGTAAACCTAATAATATACAGCTAGAATGTGCACTTCGACACACGATTAGGTGTATTTGGCCCACTGGGATATATAATAATTATAATAGCTGTACATCGAGTGCGGACATCGTGGTGGTCGTTCACGTCTAAATCTGTATATAGCTGCTGAGCAGGTTTCGCTTTTACGCCATCGTGTAATGTGTATATCAGTATTATGACGTATTACTCAACTTCGATAGGGTTAAAAACTTAAAACCAATCCATTGTTTTCAGCTTTTCTCCAGCTAAAGTTTAAACGGTACAATTAAACAATTAAACAATTATAATATGATTCATTTTATGATTTCTTACTTCTGCAGGACTCATTTTTTATGTAAACGCACACAAACTAGGGACAGTTTCAATAAAGCGTAAAAGCCAAATATAAATCCAATATTGCTAAGACTGTTATTCGTCTTCGTGTGTTTAGGTAGTTACATAAAAATATGTCCATAAAAGTAATCTTTGTTTTAAAGATAAATATTATCTTTATATCTATTTAAAGTATAACTATATATAACTAAGTAAGGTTTAATATCTATTTTAAGATTAGTTTTTTTTAAAATATATTTTTATAAATGTGTTTATGTCACATAAATTAATTATAATAGTAATATAATTTGTAACCAATGGTAATTGGCAGCCATTTAAAAAAACAAAAAATATTCGATTTTCGTGAGCCAAAACTAAATTCATAATGTGTGAATCACACCCTATAAAATAAACTATAAACACCCTCCGAATCTCAAGAAATCTATTGATATAATTTTTATTGAAAACGGTCCAGTAGTTTTTGCGTATATAGAGAACAAACAAACAAACAAGCATTCATTTTATATTATATATTTAGATATTATATCAACACGGAATATTTACGACGATCTTGATTATAATAATTTACGATATATATTTAAATATTTGGATATTTACGTTTTAAATTTAAAAACGTAAAGTATACCTATATACCATACAAAACCAACATTAATAATAATAATAATAATAATAGAAATTATGAAAAAAAAACAAAAACAGGAAGGCAAACGCATAAATGAGCAATGTTTGACGAACACTTATGCGAATGATGCAGAAAAATGAAATTACACGTCCGTTGTGATTGCGCATTGTACGCGAATGTTTATAAACCACCTGCACAAATTCCGTCGTTATTTGAGTACATTTTTCTCATACCTAAAATTATTTTCAAAATGTCGAGTTACAATTTTAACCCCTTTAAAATAATATGCTTTAATATGCTTGAAATACCTTATATTTGGGTGTTATACCGCGTTTATAATTATTCAAGCATGACAACAAAATTAATAATCGATTCCTCGGTCAAACATTTAAACTATGTATATAATTTTCGGGTTTTATATGGTAAGTCATTCATGAACAACAATATTTTATATCATTACACACACCTAAGGTGTTACTCAAATAATGTTAATAATAGACCTCAGAAATGTTGAAAGAATTGACCTCATGTCGTTTTAATTTTATTAGATATTTAAAATTGTATACGTTATAGTTTATATTTACATATTATTATAAGTTGATTTTTTAGTTATATTTAAAATAATGTATTGAAATTACGAAGAAATTTAAATAATTTGATTGGCAGCCTTCTGAGTTAGTATTTTTTTAACCGTGAAAATACTTATAGTTGCGGGACTGCTGTCTGCTAGACATTTGACGTTTATTTTTCTGTCAAAATATTATAATTTTAAAACTTAATATTTATATTTAAAGTACATGAGCTATATACCTATAATTCAATCGAATAAATCAGATAAATAGATATTTTTGTTTATTAATAACCAAGAAAGTAAAACAAAAAAAAAAAAACTAAAAGTTAAAAACTTTAAGCCAAACTTCTGTAAGATTTTTAATTACGTATTTGCATAAAAACATTTATATCGATTCCTATTTTATGTATTCAATAAAGTCAGCGGTTTTCATGGTGAAATAAGAATAGTAAACAAATTAGATAACTACCTACATTAAAAAAAATAAATTGAAAGAAGAATTTGATAATTGATTTGATAGTTAATCGTTAACATGCAGCCTTTATAATAAGTCATAAAAATTATAAAAATTATAAACGATACTCGATTCAAAACGGTGTAACTACTTTTAATAACATTATATTATTAAAAGGGGAAAAAAGTAACGTTCGAAATATGTATAAAAGATGTATTTACTCGATATTCCGCCCCTATGACTCTACACCAGAAATGTTGGGAGGTATCTACTCAAAGTTATGCGCCACCGCGCCGACAATAAAATTTATATCTTTACCGATACCGTATAGTAGGTAGGTATATAATATAATAAATATGCTTTGATGTTGTTATTTTATCTTTTGAATTACTGTCGTGGAGGAACGTCGTAATTTATTCAAACCGTACGATTTTATGCTGTAAGTCGAGGCACAGCATATTATGTTATAATTTGTTTTCGCGAAAGTACATATTTACTGGTGCATAATAACTCTTCTGATGAATAATTGAACGGGGCATTTATGAAGTATGGTATATATCATAATATTAATAATAATAATATTACTATGCAATATCGCCTTCCTCTATCGAACCCCACACGTTCATTAAAGCAGTCGTAACCACCACGACGTTCAATATAATAATATGTGCCTGTACTTACGGTCCCGATAAATTACATTTTCGTCTCGTTTTACTCGAAACGGAGTGTCGATCTTGGATTTAATATAGTTTGTTGTCTGTTCCTGATCGAAGGCACACATCATTATGTTAACACGCGTGTTAAATGTTGTTTGCGATTGAAAATTACAACTGATATCTTCCGCACGACCATATAATATGCATTATTTTTATTAATATCATAGTTATCTGCAGGAAAAGCACTGGGCGCTCCTGAAACCATCATTTTTCGAACGAACAATGATTATTAGGAAGCAGATTTAAATGTTCTAAAAAAAAAAATGATTTCAACATGATGTTAAAATTTGTTTTTACATACTATTTACTGGCGCGTAATAATACTCTATTGGAACGAATAACTGAACGGAGCGTTTATTAAGTACGTAGGTAAGTATAATATTATGGTAGGTAATATTCATAATTTTAATAATAATAAAATGTAATATCGTCTTCATCTATCGAACACCACGCATCCATTAGCTGTCGTATATATTATGTAGCCACCACGACATTATATAATATATATGCACTCGAGGCACCGATAAATTAATTTTTCGTCTCGTTTTACTCGAAATGTAGTGTCGATCTCGGATTTAAAAGTGGCCTGTAGTAAGTTGTAGTCTCTCCTGCTGTATCGAAAGCGAGCATATCATTATGTTACCACTCATGTTGTTTGCGGTACGCTTTAGCGAGGCCGTTATTATCCGGTCTCAGACTTAGTGTAAGATATAGTGTAGCACATAATATCAATAGGTCAGAGAAAGAGATACAGGTTTCAACGGCTATTAACAGAAGAAGAATTCGTATGATTTTGAATTACAATTGCAGGTCTGTAGGTATCCTCTGCACGACATTAACGTATTTTAATATTAAAATATTAACATTATTATTTGCAGCAAAAGCACTGGGAAGTTCAGAAACCATTGTTTTTCGAACAAACAATGGTTATTATGGCGCGGATTTAAAAGTCCTAAAAAACCTCTAAAAATTGTTTTTAACGGGGTGTTAAAATTCGTACAGTATATTATATCATAACATTATTTAATATCGCCTTCCACTATCGAACATTCGAACCCCACACTTCTATTAGCTATTGTATATAATATATTATATTATGTAGCCACCACGACATTATAATAAAATAATATACACTCGGCGGTCTCGACAATTTAATTTTTCGTCGCGTTTTACTTCGAAACGGAGTGTTTGCAGCATATATGGTTTCTTTTTCATTATCCAAGGAGAACATCATTATGTTAACATACGCATATTGTTTGCGATACGCATTAGTGAGGCTGTTATTATCCGATCCCAGACTTGGTGTAAGAAATAGTGAAATACAATATTATCTCCGGCAAAGAAAGAGAGGAAGAGAGACATTGCTCGGAAAACCGCGATTTCTTTGACCATAGCGAAGAAAAACTCGTATAATTTTGATTTGAATTTATTATTTTAATGGTTGCCATTGGTTAGTCGGGCAGATCAGCTGATGCAGGCAGCAGACATGCAACAAATCGAATTTTCGCATTTATAATAAAAACCACGACAACAAACCTATTTTTACAATGGCTACACTGTAAGAGTTTGCTCAGAATTTTTAGTCGCAACACGTCGCAACGATATAGACTTAACGGAAATCCATGTTATTTATTGATTATTATGGTAATTATTCTTTTTTTTTAAATATGCATTTTTAATTTTATGTTTTAATAATATATTGTATAAATATGCGAATAAACATATTTTATGTTGTAATTTCTGACAACACTGCTACAATGATGGCTGCGACCGGTCCACCCGACCCCGCCAACCAGCAATGCTCCGTGTACGAGGTCTATGTGGAAAAGAGCGTATAAATGTGCGTACCTAGTGCAACGAGATTCTCATAGGTATAGTCACAGATATAATATCTGTGTATAAAGTTTATAATATAATATGGCCACCACGGTCACGGTAAATTAGTTTTTCGACACTTTTCACTCGACAAAGTATCGATCTCCGTTTTAGTACTTTAATAGTTGTCTGCTCCTGTGCAGTCGAAGGCGTACATCGTTAAGTTAACACGCATGTCGTTTGCGATACGCATTAGCAAGGCTGTTATTATCCGGTCCCGAACTTATAGTGAACCACAATATTATTATCTCGTCGGAGAAAGAGAGGAAGCAATTGCTCTGAAAACCGCGATTTCTTTCACTAGAAGAATACTCGTATGATTTTGCTTCGAAAATTACAACCGATATCCTCCACCACACGGTAATAACTTATTATTATTATTTACATTTTACAGCAAAAGCATAATGCACTTTGCACTTCTGTAGCCTTTATGACTTATTTTTTTGATCAATGACTATAATATTATAAGGTGCGATTAAAACGTCCTAAAAAACAAAAATAAAGACTTTAAAATATACGACTTGATGCACTAAGAACATATTATATAGGTACCTAACAAAACTTTGTTAAGTGCCCAAAAAAAAAAATATACTCTAAAAAACTGTTTTTAACATGATGTTAAAAAAAATTATCAATCAAAAACCTATTTGCATGATTTAACTTTACGCAATTTGGCGTCATAACGATTGATGTGAGTAGTGAGTCGTAAACAAAACGACCTATCTATATTTATTCGTATTTAATATATTTTCCTGTGCGTGATGAAAATGTCGTTCGACAAACAACTGTGCAGCCTCCGCCGCCGCCGTTTTTGTCTGGTACATGCGGGTAAACATACGTAATAACTATAATAATATATGCCAAAGCTAAATATAAATAATATCTATTTAATTTTTTTTCTATAGTGGAGTTGTTTAAAGCATCTTTTTATCCATTTTTATAAAATATACGAAAAATGTACTCAGTTTAAATAATGCCCTAAAAGTAAAAAAAAAAATGATCTAAACATAACAAAAGTTAAAAATTATGTAAAATATGAGTTAAATATTTTAGTCGTTTGATGTATGTAACATATTTCGTACTTGGAAGTCAATGCTTTAGGTCCTAATGTTTAGGATATTCGGAGAATAATGATTTGCATTTAATTCCGAGCCCTAATATGCGATTATAGAACGGTGACATCGGATTAAGGGCGCTGCAGGTCACTCGCGCAGGTCAACCCGGTATATGGTTTAACCCGATCCGATGGATTCCTTTCTCCGTAATTACTTCTCCGTCCTATAATACAGGTCCAATTATGCGCCGGTACGCACAAGCATCTGTCCATACCCACATGACATATGTGGTATCGCTGGTATGTACGACGTACATATACAACGAGGAACCTACACAACACGACATGTTATATTAGGTACCACATAGGTATACGTGAGATGCCGTTTATAATGTGTGTTGTCGACGTCAACCTTTCTCCATCCCCCACCCCCCTTTTGATTAATAACCCCTTTGGTATATGCTAGCATCAACCGTTGAGTGGTTTATATCTTCTAAACCGTCAGTATACCTATGTACCGACGGTTTATATCTTCTAAACCGTCAGTATACCTATGCACCGACTGTAGACCTAACCCATGGGTGCAGGTGTCTTAACATATACTAATATTATCGTCAGTAATTCGTCACTGTCGTTATATTGTAATATTGTAGCTGTTTATATGATGATATACTTTACGTCTCACTCGTATATACATACAGTCTAGTTTGTCACTTAATAATAATACTGTGTTACTTGTAGGTACGTCAAATTGCATAAATCGTTTAACTCAGATAGCCCCGGGTACAACCCTATATTAACTATTGATGCATATATAAATAAAGCACAGCCTGTCCACAATATATTGTGATATACCTATAGCCGATGGCTGTGGAAGAATCTAGAAACGTAAATACGATATCAATAACATATAGACTATAGTTAGTGTTATTGTTCGAACACGGACGCGTTTTCGCGCCATCCTAGTTTCGGCATATGTCCCCAAAGCTGCGCTTCGGATGCCGAAGCTCACGAGGTGGCTTACCCCCTCCATGGCCGTCCAGCGCCGGGCCGTTCGCCACCGTAGGCTGTGCCGCCTCCTAGTTCGTGTGTCTTTTCCAGGCGGTCGAGCCCGACGCATCGTTGCGTTCGCTCGCCGCGTTTCGCTGGGTTTTGGCGACCAGACCGCATGTAGTCGTCGCGTTGTTAAACCTCGTGGTCTGTGCCGTTATACCTGTACGTACCGCCGCTGGCTCGTCGCCGTTCATTTTCGTGCCGCCGCTTATATCTGCGTGCCGCCACTGGCTTGTCGCCTATTATTGCGTGCCGCCACTGGCTTTGTGCCGTTCATTTCGTGCCGCCGCTTATATCTTTGCGTGCCGCCACTGGCTCGTCGCCGTTCATTTCGTGCCGCCGCTTATATCTGCGTGCCGCCACAGGCTCGTCGCCGTTCATTTCGTGCCGCCGCTTATATCTGCGTGCCGCCACTGGCTTGTTGCCGATCATTGCGTGCCGCAGCTGGCTTGTTGCTGTCCATTCAGTTCATGGTGTTGCCCATCCATCAACATCCATCAAGTGGACCTATCACCGACGGCGGACCGACGTTGTAATTGTTTTAAGTACCTATATTGTTATGTTTTGGGGCGCCCTGTCTGTTAGTACCTATGTTATATATTCCTGTTTTATGTACCTAGGTTGTTGTTATCTATAATAATTATTAAGCGCCTAGCGCATTTGTACTCGCATTTGGAATTTATCATTTTTTTTATACTTGGGTAACCTTTTCACGTCTCAACACACCGCAAGTCGTTGCCGCAAACCGCGATAGAAAAGTAGGTGCGGCTCGGCGAACAAACAGTTATATCAATATTAATAAAACGCAATGTTTGTGTGCGTGTATACTGTAGTGTGTGCAAGCGACCGCAGCCAAGTCTATCACACTCATGGTTCTGAAATTTGGTACATAGGTACCATGCCCTTGGATATGTACCTCTAAGCTAAATTTATGATGTTTGATTTGATATCTGTGAAATATTCAGAGGATGTGGGACTGTTCAGCATAATAAAAAAAAAATGGTTGGGGATAGTATACGAAGATGATGAATTATAGATAGAAGTAGAAAAGTTATATTGCCTTTTTTGATAAACATGATTTAATTTTTCATCAAGAAGCACCGCGTAAAGTTGGCACACATTTTCTTCAGTAAAATGTACATTGTACAATGTATATATTATAGATATTGTATAATATAATAATTGTAAATCAACTAAAAATAAATATTATATATATTTAGCGGTATGCCATTAGGAAAAGTTAAATTTAAATGCATTTTAATGATAATTAATAACTAAAAGTAGTAAAAAATCTAAAATGTATTAATTATTTATATATATACTCACAAGCGATGCACTTGGGATTTTGATTTTTTTCTTTGTTGTTTGGCTTAGTAGCATGACGGCAGGAATGAGTTTCCACTTTGACTGCAGCCTAGAAATAATAAATATTACGAATTATTGGTGTTTTTTTTTTTTGGTTTAATAATAATATGATTAGCTCATTGATTTTTTTTCGATCAGCAAATATGTAAGTAAGTAACAATTAATAAGGATTATAATAATTAGTATCTACGCCTATCTGACAGAAAAGAAATTATAGTTTATTTGCATTTAAGCATTATGAGCGTATTTTAGATTCTGAGCGGAGCGATGAATGTATTGGTTTTACAATGATGTGTGTTTTTATATTTTTATATTTTTTTATTTTTTTTGTGTCTGTCATCACGTTTTGGGACAGTAAAAGTGCTTAGATTTTCTTCAATAGTACCTTTTCTGATAGGAAAGTGAATCTAGTTGGTACTTTGGGGGGTCAAAAGTATAAATTTCACAGTAGTTTTCACAAGCGCCGGGAAAAACAACATAAAAATTAAGGAAAAACGGGAATTTTTACGCAAAATTGGTTTTCCAAAAAATCGATTTTGGTTATTGGTGTAACTCTAAAACAAATGAACGTATATACATGAAATTTTCACTGGTTGTTTATATTTGTATTTCCTATACACGATAACATTTTCAAAATATTTTGATTTATTTTGAACTGTTTAGGGACATTTTCATTTTCCATTTTTTTTTAGTTTTTTTTCTAAAAATATCAATAAAATTTTATTTGTTGGTTGCGAAAGCTTGAAAATTTAATAGAAGGCTCCTGATATATTGTTACAATAACAGTTGAAAAATATTAAAAATACATAGGCACAATTTTTTTTTATAAGCATTTAAACATCAAATTTTGACAAAATTTATCAAAATCTCGAAAATTATCAATCGTTGGAATTAAAAAATTATAAAATGTTCAGTTTTTATAACTAAGAGTTGAAAATTTAAAACAAAGATTCTCTAAATAATTCATACTGTAACCAAAAAATCTAAAAAATATATAAACACACTTATTTTTTACAGACATTTTAATTTCAAATTTAGACAAAATTTGATATTTAAACCAATAATTACGATTTTAGTTATTTTGTTATGATTGAATAATATTATTCGTGGGTACTTGAAACTTCTAAAGTGTACTATTATATTATATCTATGATAGTATCACGGTTTTTGTTGATGTATAACGCGTTATAAGTATCTAATGGATATTGTGATATGATTAATTTGGAATTTATTATAGGTACCTATTATAGGTCAATTTTTTGTTTAATACCATAGATATGTATATAATTTGTCTTAAACCTAGACTGACATACCGTCTTCGCTCAGAATCGTTTTTCTTATACAATGATATTTTATCATTGAATTCAAATTTAATAGCATCCATTATACAGTGACCCACTTGTAACCTACTGTACAGCAGAGCGGCATCCACTTACCCACCTTTTTTTGTTTGTTCTGTACTTCTGTTCATTATATATTACAGTAACCATATAGGTAGGCTGCAAAAAATTTGTTCATAAATCACCGTGGAAAAAATTTAACCCTGCAGCGGTTAGGGCCAGTTGTACCATCTCTGATAAAAGTTAACCGGAGTTTAATCGGCCGAATTTTTCCGGTTAAATATCTGTTATCAGCTGATTAAGCTTAATCGTAGTTTAACCGTAGAAGGTACAACTGATTTACGTGATTTCGTTTTATCTATGTTACGTTTAGGCCAGAGACAGAAAACATTCAGTGCCCTGATATCCTCCTCTTAACAGTTTTTTTTTTTTTGGGGGGTTGAGATCGGAGTGTAGAATTGAAAAATATAGAAGCTACACCATGTATTTTTTAGTATTCTTGATAACTTTGAACATATTACATTTTAAGTCATAAATTATTTCTACTATAGGTTAAAAAAAACGTTTTCAATAAAGAAAAAATTACCATGGAACAGATAAAACAACGAGCTTTATAATATTTTATCAATTATTAGCACAAACAAATTGTTAATATTTATTTATACTACTAATTATTTTCAAGATTTGTTTTCTATTGTTGTCAAATATACAGCTCAGAGTTTCTATTTTGGAATTATTCTCTGTATACATTTTTTTTCTAATTATAGCGCTGTTATGCTATTTTCAAATATTACATTATTATTCCGTAAATCAAGTCCCGGACATTCACTTTAAAAAGTAAAATAATACGAGTAAGAAAAATAAAAACAAAATAATTCAATTTTGCAAATTTGAATTCAACAGCGCAAGCTTTTCACGTAAAACAATAAATACATTCACATTTAAGGAATGTACATAATTTATTTTTATTTTACTTTAATAATCATCGTTTCAAACTAAATTGTTTTTAAAACTGCAATTACGTAAAATTACTTTTTTTTACTTTTTAATAAAAAGTACATGCAATATAAATCATTTTAACTTTGATTGAAATTAGAATTTTTAGATTGAAAAATTTTCCCAACTTATTACTAAAAAATCTATATTATACCTTACCCAGATTTTAACAAAAATAGGTATGAATGTATTACAACAATGGAACAATATGTCTTTTAATCTGTTAAGAAAAATTAAATTCATTATAACTTACGAAGTGGGCGTAGTGTGTTGTTATAAGTGAATTAAGCTTGTATTATAATATTATTATTATGATCCACAATACACATTTTTTTAATACCTAGTAATAATAATTCATTTTTCTACATGACGATAAAACAATCAAATTTAATATTTTTGTTGGATCAACTCAACAACCGTAGTGTGTGTCTGAGGTGAGAATTAATACATTTATAATAGTTTATTATTATTTACTATAAATAATAAATGTTCGCATATAATACATTGATACTTATCATATGCGCATGATTTGAGTAGATATTATAACTGATCCTGCACGCATTTCCCTTGAAAAATTAAATGCCAGATAGTGGATTTACCACTTCATAAACACTGTTAAATGTAAACTGTACAGGTTTTTAGAACATAACTATTTGGGGTATTTCGACCAAATATAAATTACAGGTCTAATATTACATCAAATAATCATAATAACTATGTACTTTATATTCTGTAACTATAATGGCAACAGTATATATATTTAATATTATCATAAATAAAAAAATGATAGTTTTTTTTTTGCGAGAACTATATTATATTCGACATTTATGTGTTGAAAAGAAAAAAAGTAGTAAGTAATAAAAAGTAGCGTTTCACACTATTGATCTTGCTGAATCTATTGACAGACATTTTATGAAAATCGGTCAAAAACTGTGATAATATTTGATTTTCCTAAGAGTACATTTTCCTAAGTACACAATAGTACACTATCATTGTACTTCTGATACTCTGATACAATAATAAGACGAGCAATATTTTTTTTATACGATCGTTTATTTAAACAAAGTCCAAAACTTTGTTGGATATTAATACTTGAAATCTAATACTTCGATGTTAATCCTATAGATACATATTATTAGAAATAAAATTAATATCCGTATCCTAAAATATTATTTATATTTATCCTATTTCCCTTATGTGGCCCTACCAGTGTCCACGATTGTAAAATCGTTTTCTGATTAAAGTTCAAAAGTTTAAAATGTTTGAAAAAAGGTCGAGTAAAAAAATGATTCGAGTTCGATCTCAAACAATTCGAGAAAAAAATGAAGTTTGAATTTGACTTTTAGTTTGTAAACAATTAAGTTTGACCCAACCTTAATCAATTTACACGGGCTGGTGGTGGGGTAAGTTATTTTTGTTCCGTTAATTTATTGGGAATTTACATAAAGGTAGTTTTATAATAAATAATCGTTAGTACTGCAAATATAAATTATGCGTACTATGCATGTGTAATAAAATATTATATTGTGCTTTCACCTTTTAGACTATACAAGACGTAACAGAATGCCCTGACGAATTAAATAACTTTTGTTTTAATCATTATTTAAAAAATATGATATTTATCACTTTGTCAGGTCTTTTGGCTACACCCTGTGTATAGAACGCGTGTTATCTGGTCTTGATTAAAAATTGAAAATTTTAATTTAAGCATGTTTTTAATTTATAACTCGTCTACGACTAGAAAAAAAATTGATAATATTTATTAGATCAAAACTTATAACTCATATGTCATTATATATTATTATAGTTAAGTAGTTGATAATTACGTTTTTCAGTTATTCCTGTTATACATACTGTTCCTGTATAATGTTTATAATAAAGGTAGGTAGATATTCGGACACAACCACCTGGAGGAATATAAATATATTGAAGGGAAAACGGTGTGAGGGTTGGCGATTACATGACGATTCATACGTTACGTGAGTGGAAAGTACTGGGATGACTAACGAGAAAGATGCGGCCATGTTTATTATGGCTTAATGAAGTACTTGTTGGTATGTAAAAAGTTTCATTGGCTTTTTACTTTGTATGCACTTATGTGTGTTTGCCATGTTGCTCGCTTTATACTTTTCTCGCAGGTCGTGTTTTATTTTTTCGATAAAACTTATCCCCTGTTCGTTTATTTATTGTTATTATTTTTTCCGTTTGATATTTACATTTTCTTCACTTTGCAGTGAACTCTAAAACATCATCAAATACGAAACATTACACATCAATTCAATTTTAGAGCAATGTAAACTTAATTCGAAATAATAATTTTATTATACATAATATATTTATTATAATTTCCAACGGGCGAATTCGAAAAGCAACACTGTGAACACTGCAATAGTAATACTATTCATTTATTCACATACCTACCTGTCTATTATTATTTAGGTAACACGACAAACTGTTAACATCATCGAATCCTCTCGTTTAACTTGAACATAGTACCTATAGTTGAAACATTTAGTTTAACAGAAAATATTATATTTACCAGCGACCAATAAAATACAAAATTTCTTATCAAAGATAATGCGATATAATTCACTTAGTTTCAGACATTGAGTATAGCCGGTAGCCATATAAGCATATAACATATCGAGATATCGTCATAATTTTTTCCAAAGAAATAATCAAAAACCGGGTCAAAAACTGTTTTATTTTATGAGTTTTCACTTTCAGAAGTTTTTTAAAAAGCAAAACACAACCCACGAGAAATATAAATTGATGGGGTTATCGTATTAAACGTGTACATTTTGTCATAGCCACCGGTGGTATATGAGTCCTGCAACGTGTCCTTGAAAAATCAATTTTGGAAGAGAATATAATATAATGTGGGTACGAAGAAGAAAATCACTTCGCTTTGTCGTCGCAATAAACGTTTTCGTTTTACCCTCAGGAAGAGTTGGGTTCATTAAACTATTCGATAGAGTGGCCGTCGAGTGGTGATTATCGTTGGATTTTCTCTTCCCCTTATTTCCGCTTTATATATATCTATACATATAATTTTACTGTCGATGAATTTTCTAATGTCCCCGAGCACCTGTAACCGGACTAAAGATTATTACATTTCGGCAAACTGTTCGGGACCAAAGCACTTTCTAAACTAGGCACCTCGTATATAAGGTCCTATTAATATCTCTTCCCGGCGTTTTCAAAGTTAACATTGCCATAAAAGTTGTCTTTTTTTTGCTGTATAAGTACTTTGACAAAGTAACAGTGATTTTTTTTCACAAGTACTTTTGGATACTAATGGCGCCATTATTTTAAGCGATATCGTTTTACGACAAAACTGTAAAGGAAAAAAAACTTTAATTTACTCAAAATCTCTAGAAACTTAAGTACACATGCCTTTCTTTTAGTCCTTTGATAATGCAAACTAAACTAAACCTTTAGCTTACTAAACTTAACTCCAATGGCTGTGATGGATTATTGGGATTTCGAAACTGTAAAAGAATGATAATGACTAGATTATGTACGTAAATTATGCTTGGGACTCTGATCGTTCAAGATATTTTAAGTGAGATTTTTATTTGAATATTAATTGTAACGACTTGTTTATGAACTATTATTACTAAAAATATTATTAATGACATAAAAAATTTGGGCTTATATTATAGATAATTTGTACTGCATAAGTTTTCCAGCTAATATTTTTATATTAAAACTGATTTAAATAAATCCCTTAGGGCATAATTTATAATGTATAATATTGTGTACTATAATTATGATATAATTAATAGTAAAATATCCGATCAATAATTTGTATTTATTTCTTCTATATCTTAAAAAAATTGGACAGACAAAAAAATATAATAAAAGCATGTCTGTGATGTATTTTGTAAAAACTTTTTTACAAATTCTCAAAACATATATTTAGTCTTTCGGCTTTCCTACCATTCTTTTTTTATTATTGCGAGATAGTATTATATATTATATACTTTATATATATATATATATATATTTCATGATATCCGAGTTTCTTTTATTTTTAAAGTTGTTCAGTGTGGCAAATGGACATTTTTTTAAGAGTTATTTTTTCTAACAACAGTATAAGATTAGTTTTAGATTTCTAGTAGAGCGATGAAGTTATTGTATTGGTGATGACGTGTAATTTGTTGTGTGAACACTTTTAAGAAAACGTAACACCGAGGTTTTTGATCTTCGTTTTGCGATTAAGTAGTATCAGAAAGAAAATGTATTCACTCAGGTTAGGTACGAACAAATAAAAACTAAGAAGTACTTTTGAAATTTAATATAAGAATAAATAACACATTATGTATATTATAGTTTAATCAATTAAGGTAATATTAAAGAAAATATTTTAAAAGAGCATTTCATATTAGGTAGGTATAGTGATGTGCCGTGGGTAAATACCCGACGAGTAGGTAAATATTTTGGGTATTTACTCACTATAATATTTACCTACCAAAAATTTGGGTAAATATTTAGTTAAAATTGTAGACATTTTTTTAAATTTTAGTTACATTTTAATAAAACTTTAAATCATTTAGTTTATTGCAATGGATAACTATGGTGTTATTGGCAAACAAAATCTTTTTTATTATTTTATTGGGAAAGTCAGGAAACAATCATAAAAAAAGTATTGTGATATCCATGGATTGGTTTTAGCATAAAAAATAAATTTATCCAATTTACTGGGTATTTGCCCATCACTAGGCAGGTATAACCTTTAATCCTAAAAATTAATTTACCAAACAGACTTTTCTTTCATCATAAGCTTAATTAGTTAACTGATTGGTTTTCCCTATAAAGTCGATGTTTATAAATTCCATCCCAGACAGACAGAAATTTGTTGCTCATAAATATTACAAATTCTCGTCTGGGGTTTTTCAAACATCATAGCTTGAAATTATATTTTGGATACGTATTGATTGATTTAATACACTAAAGTAGAAGGTATTGTGTAGTATGTACATTGTGAAATGTGCATATTGTCAGAGTTGAACAAACTGAATACACATTGTCCTATTAAGAAATACGAATAACATTGCGTAAACAACATTTTCGACATGTGTCAGGACATTATCTATCTCTATATTATTTTAATTTACAGCATAAACTTATCGCGTCTAGGTTTCACTTTTTATCAAAAGGTAAATAAATACATAAATTTAGCATGCCATATTACAGTATTAAAAAAACAAAAATAAATGATTTATTATTATTCGTGTGACACACATATGTCGTAACCTATCTTAAGCGCTATAAATATTATAAATAGCACTAATAACTATATATGTATAATAATAAAAGGTAACTGTAATAAATTAATTTTGAATTTATAACTATAATGAAATTCATTTTAATTTAGTAGAACATTCAAGTTAAATTTAATTTATGGATATTATATAGATACATTTATAGATACATACATCATTATGATTTTGATATTATAATATAAAACTTTTTAGGAATCAAATTATTTTTTTTAATTTGTTCTTAAACTTCATAGCCCCACGCCTTATTTTTAGCTTATCCTTAAAATTAAAAACATCACAAATTAAATACTATAAAAGTACGCATTAAAAGTTATGGGCCATAAACAGCTATAGAGCTTTTAATTTAATACATATTATTCGCATGGTTTATTGGTTTAATAATAACTCATAGTATAAGAAATTATATACTTTTGGTCAAACTATCTTTTAATATGTCAATATCACTACTGATAGGTACATACACAAAACTATTTTTTGAATATTATTTGACGTCTTGAGCATATAATATTTATATTATAATATTGTAATGTTAGCCACATTGATTATATATTTTTTGATATTCAATAAATAGTTTTAAGACAGTTCACTGATCTTGATTAGATGTGTTTCTTTAGCAAACCGTGGATTTCGAATAATATTAAATTAGACTTTGACTTTTAAAAATAAATTATTTAGACACTTGTTGTCAATAGCGCTTTTCAATGAATGGAAAAGCCGATAAAAACATGATTATGTATTGCTTTTGATTATCATCTTTAAACGCAAAATAAAAGGCATACTATAAAATGCAATAAAATTGTACAAAAAAAAAGACTATCGATAAACGTGATTGACATGCACCACTTGTGTTTAAAATATTACATTTTTTTTATTCTTGCACAGTCGCGTATGGTATCATTAAATCGCAAACAGGCCAAGCACACATACAAGTGAAAAATATAATATAAAAACGAGAACTGTTTCGATGGGCCACCGAACACTGTCTTATCGTTGTTGTTATTATTGATTCAATTTCCATACAAGATAATATTATATATTATATTCGGCCGAGTTGTTGTTGGTCATGCTGCAGCAGCGACCAAAATTACGTGGTAACTATAGGGAAATTAATATTATTATGCTCCCCAGCCGAGTTAAAGTCAAATCGGGTTAAATATATATTTATTATGCATCGTACGCTCGATTTAAATCGAGTTGTTATACGATTCATCCGTGACCGAAATACTCGTCGCTAATTCGAACGTTCAACTAGTTAGTGCGCGGTCTTGGTCTTGCAAGACTCGCCGGCCCGAGCACCTACTCTCTCCCGTCGCCATCGCCACGTCGTTTGATAAATCGAATTAAATAGTACGTACCCACATATCCACCCACCCATCTACCCATTTACCTACCTACACACCTAACTATCTATCCACATATCTGCCCACCCATCTACCCATTTCCCTACCACCCAGCAACCCACCTATCTATACACCTCTACCTACATGTCTAACAATATACATTCGTCTATAACGGCGTGGGAGCTCACCCTTTGTACAATAACTTGCGCCTACGCTGCAGCCAAATCGTCATAATAGTATATGATATTATAATACCTACTTAATTATAATATGCTCTTTGAACCCACATCGTCTGTACTGGGTAGTGGGTATGTCCCACAAACGGTCGTGAACAATATATTATATTACTTCACTGTACACGCACAAACCCACACGTTCTGTACCATGAAATGACGTGTATACCACGATGGGTGGGGAGGTTTTGACGGCGCTTTTCTCTTCACGTATCCAGGTACCCCACCATCCTGCCAAACCGATAGTGGCCATCGCCTACGGATTTCATAAAAACTGTCGTTCAAACATTTAGTGAGTTGTTCGTACGAATTTATAAGTTAATTAACAGAATAAGGTCCGACGTCACACTCGAACTAGTTTTCCGTCACTAAAATAAAAATCACTCTACGGCGCCTCTCGCGGAAACTTTATTATTATTGTTGTATAACACATAGTTATCCCTCACCTATTAGAAACGATAAAAAATTTACAACGATATACAACCGTATCACATACACACACGAAATATATTCATATTCTGTATAAAATATATTCTTTTCTCATACGATGACGGCGTGTATGAGTTCTATGACAAATCAACAACCTATTTATATCATATTCATATAATATGGTACACTGACTTCACGCTTTTGACACTATTTTTACGTTCCAGTGAGTTAGCGCCAACGTCTGGTACATTTTTCCGGCATAAAAATAATATATTATTAAAGGCATCGTTTACAAATTCCAACTAGAGTGATGAATGTTTTGGTTGAACAATAATGTGTGTTTATATTTATTTATTTATTTTGTATTTCGCGCCTGTCATCGTCTTTTGGAGCACTAAAAATCTTCAATTTGATGGTAATTTTTGGTAGAAAATTGAATCTAGCTGGTAGTGGCGGGTCAATATGATAGAAAAAAGACATTTTACTCCACTTCAGTTTTCGAAAAAATGTATTTTATATTTGCTGTAATTACGATTACACTGGCAATTTTTTCCAAATATCTTTATGTACGTATTTTCAAAATATTTTGATTATTTAGGATCTATTTATAGACGTATGAATTTTTCAACATTTTTAGTTTTTCCTTTTATTATTTAGTTGTAGTTTCAAAAAAATATGGGTCGTAAAAACTTGAAACATTTTATTGCAATTTAATTTATTATTTGTACAGTTAATTTTCAAATTATTTATACTAATTTTAAGTTATTTAAACTAAAGAAAAATTTCCGAAAAACTTTGATTACATTTTTCATCGAATAAGCTTGAAATGGTATATTAAGATTTCTCATAAGTTGTTCTTAAAATACCGAAAAAACTATTTAAAAGCTTTTTAACTTCAAGGTTTGACAGTAAATAGTTCGTCTTAGTTCGAGCTATTTAAACCATGAACCAAATTCACACAACCATAATATAGCGTACGCTAAGCTTTGAAGCTTATAAGTCAATAAGATTAATAATATAATATGATATATAATATTATCATAATTACTAATATAATATGTACGATGCTTTTGGTAAAATTAGTTAAATTTTAGGTGTTAATAATTATAAAAATAAATTCCTAATAGAAGAATAAATTCCTTTTTAAAATATCCTTAGAAATAGAAACTGAAATACAGTTTTCACCCGGTTTTCGTTCATAATACGTTTTGGTATCAATCATTAAATTGTCTATCATTACGTTTTGGAACTACAAAAAAAATTTAACCGCCCAAATTTAACTTGGACATCGATTAAATTACGATAACACGGCGTGTTGTATAGGCAATTTAGCTACAGCACTGTCGTGGGTCAATTCTCCGGAATCTACTATTACCTATTAATTCAAAATATTACAATGTAATGTTACATTATTTTGTTATATTTTATTCGACCACCGATAATATTGCGGGATAATAATTAAAAAAATTAAAAATCTTATCAACATATTGAATACACTATTGAATTTCGGGTACCTATTATATGAACTGGTGAAAGTCAATTTCCACTAGTGCTCTCCGCAGTCCGCATTACCGCATCACTATATACCTTTCTTCACCCAAAAAATGAAAATCAATTTGTACACTTAGTATTTTGCACAATTTCGTATAATTATATTGTATTTTTAGAGCTTGTTTGAAAATATCGATTATTGTTTATAATATTAACACTGTTGTCCGGTCATGTCGACATGTCTGTTAAGGGGGCTGCAGCAGATGAAAAAAAGTGACTTTTAGACCAATAAGCTAGACAAAACTGGAAGAATTTGGCTTGAGGGATTTTAATTTTAAAAACGGATTATGATTGATCAACAAGTTTACTTAAGAAATGATCTAGGCAATTTTGAATATATTTTTTTTCAGCTGTGATATCCAAGAAAAAAATATCGAAAAAATATGATATTTTTGTATTTGTATTATTCATTATGACACTAACAATAATTGGAATTTTCAAAATCGCCTTGATCATTCCCTAGTAAACTTGTTGATCAATTATAATCCGTTTTTAAAATTAAAATATCTCAAACCAAATTCTTCCAGTATTGTCTAGCTTATTGGTCTAAAAGTCACTTTTTTTTCATTGACTGGAGTCCCCTCCAGCCCCTTTAAGGTTTATTTTATGATACGGAATTTAGATATATTGAAAAAAAATTAATGTTTAGATTTGACAAATCTACATTAGTTTTGTCTTTTGACAAAAGCTGATGTAGCCCCCTTAATTTGATTTTTCAAATTATTTTAGCTCGCATTACGCATTTTCAATTATAATATAAACAATAAATTCATCATCAATAGATTTGATTTCATCGTCGCTATCATATAACATATTTTTATACGTTGTATATATACCTATCCATTGTTCTAAATTAAAGTCCTGCACTGTCAGAGCACGGAAAATATTTTTTAAAAAAATGGCATTATACATTCTTTTTATAGTCAATTAATAATTAATGCTGATTGATTGCGTCGAGTAATGTAAACAGTACGCTTAATTCGGCGCGAAAAACTATAAATATCAGCAGCAATGCGTGCAGATTTCCTATACCTAGTGATTAAACCGCAATATTATTGATTCGTTACTAAAAGAATGAAAGTGTATATGTACTAAAAAATAAATATTTATAATTAATAACGTCGAATCATTCAAAATCATAAATATTTGTTTTAAAACAATACCTATTATTTGATTAAACTTTTTTCAATCATATCGTAATTGCTCATGATCCTGTTTCTGATCGAGAGTGATGAAATTATATATAGGTATATTATAATATATTAGCTGTTCCTCATGGCGTTGCCCATGCCAAGGATTCTTTTTTTTTTTATAAATATTAGAAATGTTTCTAAAAAAATGTATACTTATGCCATATTTCTACAAATTATATTATTAATGTAATATGTAACCATTAGCTACTCACTTTAAATAAACAAAAAAATTATTAATTTTCCTTGAGCCGAAAACTAAATTATAATGTGTGAACAACGTTATACTATATATTTTTGGTTAAAAAATAAGCTATAAACAGGTCCAAGTCTCAAGGAATGTATTGATATTTTATTTTTATTGTAAATGGTTCGTGTAAAAGCAAATTTGCCATGTTGCTCTTGGGCGAGAAAGAGAAAACAAATTGGTGCTCTGACATCATTGCTCTTAAGTGAACATTTCGTGGTTAATACACTCAATACAATATTATATTATGTATAATCATAATAGAAACTATAATAATAATACATTCTTACAAATAATATTAAGCAATGCGTTATTAACTATGGGTTCTAAAGATTTCAAGTAATAGACAATTGTTTACGCACGTTAATAAAATATTGTGGCGTACGCGTTTGTAGATTAAGTTGCTGGTAACCTACTTAGATCGTTTTTCTATAAAATAAAATATATTGTTCCCGGCATATTTTAATATTATCAACTTATTATTATTATTTTCTTGATACAGTTACTGTCGACAGTATAAAATAACTGAATACATTAGTATAAAATAATCGAGGTAGACTCGTTTTAGTGGAGGTACAACTTAACATATTGTGCGAGTAAAAACTACGTTTGAATGTATATTATACTGTATAATGTGTATACACTGAGATGAGCTCTGGGACTTCCCAAAATTAATTCACTCCAGTCAAACTCAGAAGTTATATTTTAATAAATTCGTCCGCACGTGTGCAGAAGGTACTTATATAAGATATACCTACCCCGTATTTGATATTCGGATGCCACTTATAAGATTCGCATCTTATTCATTCCGGCTTATTAAGTTCGCTCAACTATTAATCATTTCGTATAATTGAATGCCAACTTCCAGTCGATTGTATACCGTGGTATATAAAAAAAAATGTATCGACTTCATATATATTATTATAATATGTGACGATAATGGAATGGTGCTAGAATAATGCATTTAATAATGCGTATTACCGAGAAGTGGAAAATTAATAGTAATGCGTTTTCTCGGAACTCATCCGATCGTATAAGGATCACTTTATTGTTCACTTTAAGAGGTTCTTGTTGATCATGCAAAAAACTTAATGATATATTTGATTTATTTAATATTATGCAATGAGTCATAAGTATAATAATTCTTGTTGGTAACAAATAATTAACGATGGAAACTAAAAACAGAGGTATTGCATACGTAAACAGTTATAATGACATTTTATTTCTATTTCGGTTTTCTGGTCATTTTTAGAAACACATTTCTTTATCATCTACTAAAACGTCCTCTTCAATATATTGGCTTTACCTAAAAATATCTTGACAATCTATCGTCGGTGAATTATATAGGTGCTTAAATGTACCTTGAATAGGTAACTTTATCTGACATTAGATTCAACTGATATCTTGTTTCAATGTATTTACTATTCGTTTTATTAATAATATACAATTCAATTTACTATCTATTCCAAAGTACGTATTCATATAAAAATAGTATTAAAAATGTAAGATATTACAAAAATTATCTATGAATTTGTATTAACTATCTATATCGACTATATATATATCTACTAAAAATGTTGCGAAAACCGTACAATTTCACAATTAATTGCTGCAGGTAATCTATGAATTACACTCATTCATTGCCTTTAAAACTCAACCAATTTTAATATTGTTTTCTCTATCTCTCGACACTGGGCTATTTTCAAATCTTGAAAATGTTGAGGCCTTTTTTGATGTTGTAAATCGTGGTAAAAATTAATAGTCCCATATATATTACATTTAAAAAAAAACTGCACCAGGCTACTGCTGATTTTCCGATAAAAGAACATATTATACGTTGCATATAATATAATACAATTATTGTAAATTATGACACCTCCCTTGAAATAAATCCAAAATACACCACGGATAATGACTAGGACATTAATTGGGCCGATATAATATGGTCGCGTGTACATTTACTGTGTCTTTAATACTTATTTTTTTTTATTTATTTTGTTAGTAATATTTCGTTTTAATGGCGTTGCATCTCATTCGGCAGCCGCGCGTATTATACATATACGTCGTATAATATACAATAATTCGCGTCACCCAGCGTTATTAATAGTACCTACATATTATTATTGTACGATATTATTATGTGGACGAGGAACGATTAATATTGTTGTTTTTTTTTTTTATTTAAATTGTTTTTATTATTATTATTCGCGACGTTATTCGCTGAATTCCCGGCTTGACGTGCGGTCGTCGGGGCAGGCGTGGAGCTCAGCTAGGGATCACCCCGGGGGTATAATGCGAGAGCGTTTTAACCGCCACCGCCGCCGACATGGACAATAAGGTCGAGTAGGCGGCGTGGAGGCTGAAAACACACACACACACACACACACACACACACACACACACACACACACACACACACACACACACACACACACACACGCGGTGTTATATGGGTGGAGGACGTTATACGCGGTTTAGCCGTCACCGTTATGCCGGTCGGCCGACGTTGTTACACGCGAAACGTGAATGATAAATGAAGGCTGTCGACGCCGTCGCTACGAACCGACACGCGTATTATTATACATTAATATTATTGTTATTATTATTATTAAAATACGCGTGTGTAATTATAGTGCACTTGGGCGAAACAATACGCGACAAGACTCGCGCGCAGAGATTGTGACGAACGCAGATGAAATTTGGTAGAAAAAAAAATAACAATAATAAGCGGCAGGGTGCTCAGGGAAAAGTGGACGCTCGAAAATGTTCAGCACAGGCTGCTTTGGTAGTCACCAGTAAAGTCGCAACGAACAGTGGTGCACAGAGGAATTATAATATGATAATAATATAAGAACTTATACTGCAGTGTGATTTGCCAGGCATCTTCATTCCTCACCCTTTAATTTTCGTATTAAAAATAAGATTTGATAGGCATTTTTGAATACTTAACAATCATATATATATATCATCGAATATTTGATATTTTTTGTTCCTTGGCGATATAAACTTCTGTTTTTCAATATTGAGAACCACACTTTTGCATCCTGTAAATTATGCGGCAGATAATTTTTTTGAGAACTTTGATCCATTTAAATCAAAATTCGAACTAGTTGTTTTCCAGTTAGTTACTGTAAGCATCATTTACTAAGGAAAATATTATAGTTTTGGAAAATATGAGGTTTGAGATGACTTGAACACTATAGTAATTAATATCAATCCATCAACTTTTTATCATTTGTAAACATTGTGTGTAAATACTATAGTATAGTACATTTATATTTGCGTAGATCATTTTTAAGGATTATTATCCTTAGTAGGTATAAATATATATATATTAGTAAATCAGAAACTACTCGTCCTAATTTTGATTCAGATATATTTTTTTTGTTATTGATTTTTCTCAATTATACACAAAACATTTAATTACATAGATTGATTAAAATGTATTTACCTTCTGTAAGAGTAACTTGTGTTGAAGGTAGAGAGTTAACTATTTTCATATTACATTGAAAAAGTACAAATTAATTTTAAAATATAAGATACACATTTATGAACAACTCAAATACATCAACATTTAAAAACAAAAACTATCCACTGAATAATTTAAACTTTAAAGGAAAAATGGGGTCTTCTTCGTTTGAAAAACAGAAGTTTGTGCCTCTACACGCTACACGGGCGTTTTCGATTAGATAAAATGTTAGGAGTAGGAATTTGTTATAGTTACGTATTATATATTATATAATGTACCACTTAAGCACTTCAATAACAAATTGAAGGTTTTATTTTATTTATTTAAATGTACTTCCAGCTCTTAAAAGTTATATATATTATTTTATACAAAATATATATATTCATTACCTATTCGGGTGATTGGCGAAATTATATACGGTGTTGTGGATCCTATATAATTATGTAACTGATTGTTACTGTTCAGGAATTAACATTTGATGTGTAAACTGGGTACTGTTTTAATTTTATTTAACATCCAGAGAACACCACGGTAAGCTTTAAAAAAAGTTTTGTTTTTTTACAATATACCTGTGTAAACAATTTGTTTTTATTCTGAAATATAGTTTACTACATAATACAATTAATAAAATTCATTTAATTTTAAATAGTAAAACATGTCGTAGTCATTCGTTAATTTATATTTCGATTTTTAGGATTCCGTAGCAAAATACGGAAACCCTTATATACTCTGTTCAAAATAAGAACAGCAGTCGGCGGCTGAGTCGTTGTAGTGGGGACGGCGTCTGACCATAATATGTCTGACCGCCGGCCGACAAAAACTCGTCGCCTACGACTACTGTTCTTATTTTGAACAGACTATAGATTCGTCATGTCTGTCTGTCTGTCCGCCCGTGTGTCACAGCCACTTTTTTTCCAAAACTATAAGTACTATACTGTTGAAACTTGTAAGTAGATGTATTCTGTGAACCTCATTAAGATTTTCACACAAAAATGGAAAAAAAAATTGTTGGGGGTTCCCCATACTTAGAACTGAAACTCAACAATTTTTTTCATCGAACCCATACGTGTTGGGTACCTATGGATAGGTCTTCCAAAATGATATTGAGGTTTCGAATATAATTTTTTTCTAAACTGAATAGTTTGCGCGAGAGACACTTCCAAAGTGGTAAAATGTGTGTCCCCTCCCTATAACTTCTAAAATAAGAGAATGATAAAATCAAAAAAAATACATAATGTACTTAACCAAGAAAACGTCCACCGAAAATTGGTTCGAACGAAATCTAGTAAGTAGTTTTTTTTTTTAATAAGTCATAAAGTAAATAACAATTTATTATAATTCAAGCGGGGCGTGGCTTGATCGGTTGCGGGTGCGGAGCGCGAGGGTAATATTATTATAATATTAGATAAGATTTCTGCTGGACCTGGTGGTGGGGCCAAACTTAGTTTAAAAAAATACAATAGCTATTATTAAAACATCGATCAAAGTTACTTATTATTTATGTTACTTGCTGCTACGGAACCCTTCATGGGCGAGTCCGACTCACAATATTGGTCGCTTTTTTTTGTATTTATTCACCGCGTTTTCCGCTTTCCAGCATAGTTTATATTACTTTTCATACTACTATATGTAATTGTATTGGAAAAAATATCAGATTTAACCTTTTGAAATTTCACAATCGACCTTTTTACTGTTGGTATTGCGAGACAGAGTTTACAGTATAATATAAAGGTAGAATTTCAAAGTTCAAATTAAAAATAGCTTGTATTACCATCGACTAGGTAGACAATGATTTAAGGTAGATCCACTTTGTCGTATTGAGTTGATTACAAAGTGATTTTTTTATTTTTCAAATCCCGATTGCGGCCCGTATAAAATAGCTAGGAAATACGGTATTCAGTGGTTATTAAAACTAAATAAATATCTCGTTTGGGCCTTACGTTTTTGATATAAATTTAATACAGCGCGTTCACACGAGCTAACAATTTATATTTGGCTCAAATATTATAAAAATATAAAGTTTTCACGTGAAATTCAAACCATTATTTTATACTTCACATCAAAGTATATTTTAATTTTTTAGAAATATCAAAACAATGCAAAACGTACCATTAAGAAATGTTACTTTGTTCTATGAAAATGCACTTTTAAACTTTTGAAAATCATTAACTATAATGAGTTGATCATATTAAAAATTTTCTAAGACTGTAGTAATGATGTATATAATGACTGTAAATATGTGTAATGTGTGTAAAAATTCAATAACATATTATATTTTTAGTTTTTACTATATTAATTTTATACGAAGGTATACTTTATTTTGATAAGAAATGTGTGCTTGGGGTAGGAGCCTACTTATATAAGCAATGGGACATCTCTGCTTCCAACACTTTATTACCAACATTTTTTTAAAAAAATACGGAACTTGACTCGTTGTCTTGTGAACCCGGTATAAAATGCACTAGTTATAGAGTATATTATTCTCGTTTAAAGAGTATATTGCTTATAAAATCATCGCATTATGTCCTTCTTAAAAAATTCAAATATTTTTATTATATAAATAGTGTTGTAGACTTCCATACAGTACCTACATATCGTCGTCTCAGAATGAAAAGGTTCTAACGCAATATATGTAATTGTTCAGGGGAACGTTTTTAAGTAGGACATTGAATAACTTTTTTCACCATAATTACTAAATCGTGAAAATTGTATGCAATATCAAGAAAGTTCCAAAGAACACAACTTTATCTGCAATTTGTCTTTCCTCAATTATTGACTGAGTTAATCATAAAAAACCAAAATATTAGTTTTAGAATTAAAAGGTTTTACGTGTAGAACTTTTTCATTCTGAAAATAAAAATTATTTATTTAGTTAGAACTTTTTCATTCTGATTTGAATCATTTTTTCTATGCAGTGATACCAACTTCTAGTGTAAACTATGTTATAAATTATCCTTTATATTTTTAGCTTTTAAGTTAAGTATTATTATATTATAACATACCCGTATATGTAGTGGGCGGGGGGTCCCCCCACACCCCGGATTTTTTTTTTATGTGTATGTGCCTGGACATACCTACTATAAGTAATAAGTTACAATTGTATGGTCCATTGGCGCAATTAGTGTAGGGAAGGGGGGTATATTGAAAACGCAACAATATAAATTAAACGGCATAAATCATAATTCACAATAATGAAAAATGTCAAAAACGTAATTCAAATTTAAATGTACCATTTCTTATAATACTAAAGTAGGTACTATATACATGTGGCATGTAGGTATTACCTACCTTATCACCTCAACAAAACAAAAATAGACTGTAAATTTATGCTGGAATGCTGGAATAATATTTTATTATGGCACAATAATAATTTATATTGTACCAGTGGTATAACCGTATTATAACGGTACCTTTTCATTCTGAGATATTACATTTAAGACCGTTTAGAACTATTTCATTCTTAATTATTGTTTAGAATGAAAAGGTTGTAACTGATATTTCTCGGTTTCGCGCTTATCATTCACGTTTTTATAAGTTAGAACCTTTTCATTCTCTGTATCTCATTGAATAATCAACGGATCGATCCGATTTCAAGATTGAATTATACAACAAAAAATTATAAATGATAATATGCAAAAAAAAACCATTTTTCAAAAAAATTGATTTAGAACCTTTTCATTCTGAGGCGACGATATATATAGATGGTATAGATGCCATTATTATTATTAATAATAATATAAAATTATATTCGATAAAATACCTAGTGATAATTTAATAGAAAATCAAATTTTTAACATTTTCGAGCCAGTTGGGGGAAGTGGGGGTGCTAAAAACTAAACTAGGAGGTAATATAGCCCCCCAAACACCCTCACGTAATTTGCACCAACAGAATATTATATACTATATTTGTAACTCGTTAGATATAATACAATTAATATAAAAAGATAAAAAGAATATTCAGTTTTCCGTATTATAATTATGTAAAATATGATTTTACGTCAATTTTTCAAAAACTTTGTTGATTCAAGTAAATTATAATAAAACGTGATCTCCAATTTATATGATTAAATATGTAAAGAATCTAATAAAATATAATACAGACGTTTTTAAGCAATATCATCATAGTAGTTATAGGTACATCTTAAGAAAAAAAATTACAACAAACTAAATTGCGTTTTTATTAATATTTTATATTTTGACACAGCGTACGAAATTATGTTAAAAAATACGTTACAGCGTACCTTACAAATGAGGTACGCGTTATCTGAATAATTTAAATATACGTTTAATATTATAATACCTGGGTTATTAAAACGATATTGCTTTAAGTACTTCCAGAAAGTGATGGATGGAGGGTTGGATGAAACTGATTATAATTATCATATTATAACCCTTTGTTGTACAGTAATTCGTTTAAAAATGGTGAAATTAAATAAGACATACCTACCTACATACCTATATATAAGAAAATAATAGAATCCCCGGGCTCCACATCCGTGAGGCACATTATTATTATCCTGCGTACGTGAATAAATTATTCTATAATAATTGCCGTAATATATAATATAGTACCATTTATAAATGGTTTAAAAACGAACATATCTTTTAAAATGTGCGCATTACACCGCATTTAATAGTATATCTATAGTTATACCTAGGTAGCTGTATAATATAGACATGTACCTACCACGCATGTATTATCCGTCGGATATAATACGACCTGCCTATAAAAGTAGCTGATATTTCCCCTACGACTCGTATATATTATTATATGCACGAGCAGGCGACTGATTGAATCCGTTCCCATATCTCATCGTCTTTGGAGCGGAAGGTGCGCAGGTAGGTATACACTGAGAAAATGGATTGCTTTCATACATCGGAGACGATACGACCCGCACAACCACCAGTAGGCACCCATGTAATTGTGTGTGTGTGGGTGGGAGGTTTTGTGTGTATGTGTGTGTGTGCGGCTAGTGAAAGTACTTGCCGTCGAACAATTTATTACATCGTTTCAATCAACGTCTTATTCGGGTGGAAAGGGTTCCACTCTTTTACTATAGGTATTCTTTTTTTATTTATTTATTTTTATATATATATGCAATATATCTGTGTAATATATAACATATATGCTTGTATGTATATACACATGTATTATTTGAAAACCATCAAAAGAATGTGTTCGCGTTTATGAAAAAAATAAAAAAATACTATCCTTTTCGATCAACTAGTGAACGAAATGCGTTTGGATATGAGAGATAAAAAGAAAGCGACACCGTGATTAACGATTAATTGCACATAAAGATTTTGTGTATTAGTTTTCCGATAAATTATCATCACCTCACAACATCAATTTTAAACATAGGTATAGGTAGAGCGCGTATAATATTATACTATAGTTAGAATAAGTTAGATATTTCAGTGACGTATTTAGTTGCTCTACCTTTTAGACTCCTATAGGGGTCACGGAACATAACTAACAACTGCTCGGGGGGTTGGTATATATTGTAATGTACGATTTTCAATTTTGTATTAGTGCATTTATAATAATTTCCTTCTTTACCTGGACCCTAAAAAAAGTGATATTAATATAAAAATGTTTAGAAATTCTTCGTATTTAGAATCTGGAAAATACAATGAGTTCGACAAAGTCATTGAAAAAAAAAAATAATCACCTATGTCAGCGAAGTGCTAAATACATGTGAACAAAATACGGATATGAGAAATAAAGATAAAAACCTGAAAACATCGTGATTAAATGCACATAAATATTTTATGTATTATTTTTCCGATAAACGCTCGTCTTAAGCAACAGTGCAGATATTAATTTTAAATATAGGTAGGTAAGACTCGTATAACTAGTTAAATGTCAGTGCCGTATTCAGTAGAATCTACCCTATAATATAGCTGTTATTATACTCCTAGGGGAGGTGATTGTTCCGATCCGGAACATTACTAACAACTGCTCGGGGGTTGTTGTATTTTATGATGTACGATTATTTAGTTTTGTATTTGTTAATTTTTATAATTTCTTATATTTATTGGACCTTTAAAGCTTAACCATAATATAAATTCTTTGGATATTCTTGTTATATGCTTATAGTCTGGAAAATACGTTAAGTACGACAAAGTTATTGAAGACATTTTACTTATCAAGTAAAATAATGTTTGAAATTTCTTGTTTGATTAAGAGTGGTATTTGTTTGATTTTAAAATTATCCACAAACATTATTGGTATGTTTTTTTAGCTAAAGTATTTAAATAAAAACAAAGACATTTTTTATTATTCATAAATTCGACACGTAAATTATACATCAGTTAAAATGATGGTCGTTAACACTGTTCTTGTATTAAACAGGCATTTTGGCATTACCGTAAAAACCGTTAATTTAGTTGTTTAAAAATAAGAATTGTTGAGACTTGAGCCAAATCTGAGTCATTTACGATTTTATACTAGTGCATTAAATAAAGTAGTACAGTGCATTAATTTAATTAATACCGGTTAAATTATAAGTGATTTAGGATATTAATTTTCCTTTTTTAAAGTACCTAATAGTTGGGCTATTAAAAACGAGTTTACACTAAAAAATTATGATACTATAATATACTAAGTACAAGTTGATTTATTATAATTTTTATTAACCGTAAAGAAAATTGTCATTACAAGTCATTTAAAGAAAAAATTTTACAGTTATTATGTTATTTAAAAATAATTTTAAATATTACATGTCATTAAATATAGATTATATTCTAATAATACTACAACAATGTTTTGTGAGTGCAAAATAAACAATAGACACCTATGCCCTGTAACAATATCTCAATATTTTTCTGTGATCTGGAAATAATTTTCAGTTATCAAACTCAAAATATTACTTTAATGATTATTTAAAACAAGCAATAAAAAAAAAAAGATATACATTTAAATCAAACATTAATTTAGTTAAAATGTTTTAATAAATAAACTTTTTTATTTCAGCAAATCTCAGTTTATTATCAACTAAAAAAACAAAATAACTATACAAAGTACCTACTGTAAAAGTCTTTGATCTAAGATCGAAACTTTCACGTTGTTCACACAGGGTTTTTTTTATCGCGATGTCACAGTATTTTTTTCTAATTAATAAATCTTTTCTAGTTAGTATTTTCGTTTATCTGATCACCAAATGATAAAATGAATACCTACCTACTTTGCTAAATCTGTGATGGAAAAATCGCGTACGGCTTACTTATGCAAATAGGTCGGAAATCAAAAAATTAGTTTCCGTAATTTCAATAGTTATCTAACATCTATTATCAAGTACCAAATCCATACAAGAATAATAAATTATAGTTGTTGAGACAGAAGAGAGAATACGGTCGGACGTGTACAAAGAGGACAAATTAAGACAAACATGAGATGAAACACTCTGCAGGTGCACTTATTAACCGAGATTTGTTTGATAATTTAAGACTTATTAAAAACCTACGAGGGTGGCCGAGGTAAAAGAAATAATTGTATTTATTGTGCACGTTTATGCAGACATTAGAGGCATACAGTTTAGAATAGCCAACGTGCGAATCCCAGGAATGTTTGAGTGTGTATTTTTTTTTATTTTTTTTTTAATTGAAACCAATTGAGTGTAAAGACGTGTGCGCAATTGGAATATTTCCAAATCGTTGCTGCCTAAAGTCGGGTGCTCGGTGAATAGTTATAATATAGTCTGTGCAGCGTGTTCTAGAGAAGAGGGTGTATATTATTATCTGTGCAACAAGCCAAACGGTCCATTCCGCGCTTTATGTTAGGGAAAAGTAATATTCATTTTTACGAACACTACTATATATACGAAAGGCTCTAAATGCGCCATTACATATAATAAAATCGTAATTAAAAATACGTAATTAAAAATACGTACAAAAGTATAGGAATGAGTACCTATACTAATATTATAGAATGGCAAATATTTAAATAGGGACCTCCAAGTTCCAATACGCGAATAATAAAAATAATGATAATTGGCAAACTTAAATTTTAATAATATTATGCAAGTTGATATTTTTTTAACTTAACTGGCACCACTTTTTTTCAAGTAAATTCTATTATATTTTACTGAAAACACGTTTCCATATGATTTAAATTTTATAAATTATTTATACGAAATAAACAAAACAATTTTTTTCTTCGTTAAAATGGTATATCCACAATCCACAGTGTTTTTTTGTTGTTTTATGTCAACTCATATGACATAATATAATAGGTATTGCTAATTGTTTATACTCATAGACAGCTTTAGTAGTAGCTAGGGGAGTAAAATTTCACTTCACTTCTCTCGTAGAAAAATTTAACGACCATGAATTATAAATAGTACCTATGTATTGAATATTATGTTTGTCGAATTTGAGACGTAAATACTTTCAAATAAATATTCCTCTTCAAACATTAAATTTAAACCCAAGAATGACATGTAAAATATATACTATTGTAATAAATTATTTATTATTCATGTTATTTACTTAACCCACACGAACATGTCCATTGAAGCCCATTATCTTTTTGAAGAATAAATAATAAAAAATTATAACAATATATTAATATTGTATCTATTTTACTGCTTCAATATGTCATCCCATATCATTTCTTCAAAAACACAAAAATTAACTAATGATAAGTAAAAACCATACAAAAAAAAATTGACTAGTAAAATTAAAGCTACCACACTATGATGAGTATACTGTCATCATAAACAAATGCTGTAAAAATATAAATAAAATGTTACTCAAGTATTATTTCTTTTTCAACTAAAGTCGAATTTTTATAGTGTTAGTCAGTAATTTGCGTTTTTAAAATCATCTAAATATTCAAAAGATATCTCTACGAATGTGCAGTGCAGAACCTAATCATTTTCTTTTTGAATAAGCTATGTCTTTAAGAAAGAAAAACAATGATTAAACTGTTTTTGTCGATGATACCTTTCAAGTATTGTTCGATAAGTTTATACATATTTGCTAAAACGCCATTATTGTTACTGAACTTTAACTTTACCTTTCTTTTTTCAATCATTGTTAGCTTTGTTCTTACTTCCCTACATAAAACATTCCTTCAGACTTGAGCTGAAAAAAAATATATATTACAATGATCTATAAATATACTTACTTCGCGTATTTATTATCCATTGTGAACAAGACGTATTCGGGATTAAGAATTTCACAACGTAAAATATTATAAATGAAATGCTACACATTTAATATTGGCACGAATATAAATATTTTCCAACGGCTGTTGTAACAAGATTTATTAATTTATAAATTATATTAATGCCACAGCAGCATGTTGTAGGTATACAAATGTTAATACATTAAAACAAAAAAAAATGTTTTACTATGCATCTACGAGTTGAGTTATTCATAAATTAATATGGAGCCAAAAGTCTGTTTTCTGTTTTTTGTGGTATAATCATATATATAATATTGTATATAAACGTTTAAATAAAATCTTCTTAAATCTACATGTTTGAGGTAAATAATATATTCACAGGATTAATAGTTAAAAAAATTTAAACTGTAATAACAATATTATAATTATTATATAATATTTAAAATAACGAAAAGTATTGGGTGTAGTTAAATTTGTTTTAATATTATTATTTATTGGTTCCTGAAGTTTAATTCTTTTAATTGTATAACTAGAATATCGTATATGTATATATAGTATAGTTACTATATAAAATTTAATTATAAAAATTAAATAGGTACATATTATTTGACTACATAGTTGGTATTACTGAAAATTGGCAATTATTGAAATATTGTTATTTGCAAAATATGTGATTGAGTTATAACTTGTAAGTATATTTTATTGACTGGTAGTAATAAATGTATGGGTAGGTAAAACTGTAGTCGCTATGTAAAATGCAATTTGGTTAAAATTATTAGAGGCACTGGGTAAATTTCGAATTGCCAATTCTAATCAAGGTCGAAGAAACTAGGTCAATTTTTATGTTAGTTTGCTTATTTTGTGGGCATCTGATTTGGCCATCGCTGTGAATCGAATAATAAATTATAATATTTTTTCATAGGAAACGAATTAAAATAGTTTGCACTATTCAATGATTTCGGATCACAATTATTTATACCACCGGCCAAGTGCACGTAATAATAGTACTATTATAGACTCACCCGATAATACATTTTAGTTTTTAGTCGAAAATCGAATCCCTTTAATCGGTACAAAATAATTTAATAGTTGGAATACCCCATATCCGTACCAAAAGAAAACATTTAAAAAATAGATTGGAACAACGATGTAGATGTTACAAACTAGTGTATGCATTATTATATATCATCACGGTGTTGAGTTTTCCCAAGTGTAAGACTACACTCAAATACAATAATATCCATTAACAATGCACCGATTGGCAACGGTCTGACCGTTGTACGTTAATTTCCTATGAATTGTATATTATAATAATTAACACTATTTACCAAGTTCGAGCTCGGTATTAATTGATTATATTTCTATGATATTTTACTAATTAATACTAATTGAACTATTATAACTACTTTAATATCTAATTGTATAATTGTATTTACTGTACACAATAACTTGATAAATTATTACTTACATCAAATTAAAATATTAGACACTCATCTATTATAACTACCTATGAGTATACATAATAAAGTAATTTAAATAAATAAATTTAAAAATTATTTTTTTTTCTAGGTAATGATAATTATTGGGTTTCAGCTGGCTATTTTTCTCAATGAATAATATTTAAACAAATATATTAAATACATACATGACATTAAATATTATTATTTTTATATATTTTGCAGTAACTCGATTAAGATTAAAAACAAATACTTGACATTAAAATGATACAGGACATTATAATAAAATACAGGACATTTGTTCTGTTTTTCAATAAATTATTGTCATAATGAAAGACCAAATATCTGAGCACTATATGCTATAAAGTCACAGACGGACAACAGTCTACATTTTAATAAAATATAAAAACCGTGCATGTAGGTCTGATATAATATGTTATATGAGCAGCAGGCACATATATTACATAAAATTGTGATTGCAATACTTTTTGATTGTAAAAACCACATAATCTAGCTACGGGTCAAAGGAAATTTATATGTAAAAAGGAAATGAAAATAACATGATATTATCGCGGTGACGGTGCGCGCGGCGTTCTCTCTCTCTCTCTCTCTCTCTATCTATCTATCTCTATCTATCTCTGCCTCACTCATGGCGAGTCGTATCTGGCCTTATCCCGTCTTCCAAGGGATCGGAATCATCGTTATTATGCATGTCAGTTCAAATTCGTGGTTATAAGAAAAAAAAACTTCCCTTAAAATGTCATCTTTGTCGGTTGAAGAAACCTCCATCGCCTTTTTCGTCTATATATTATTCGACGACCGACCGTAATTATTTACATGCGAATCCTTCAACGACGAATGTTGAACGAACTTCTTTAATGGTCCCTTTATCCGGTTTCATGTTTGGAACACGACATTATATTGTACGCTTTTATTATGTTCAACGATAATAGTATACGTCGTGGTCGATCTATAGCCTAATCGCTGCGAAACTGACTCTGGAGGTTCTACTGCTGCTGCTGAAACTGAATACGAACTGGGTCAACCGACTTTTGTTTTTCTGACCATTTACGATAATTATTGTTATTTCCAACGGAACGTTGTCACAATTCAAAATTATACAAATATTATGAATATATTTTCCAAGTACCGTACATATATTATAATAGTCCATATAATATTGACCTTAATGATAAATATTATTGCATGCATGGTACACTTCAACGGCAATACAAACATTTGCCTACCGACCTATAAAATATTTAGATTATAATATTTAGAGGTATACGATAATAATATATATATATTATGCTCCTGCCGTCATTGGTCGTGACTCGTGAGACTTGATTCGATCCAAATATTTTACTTGAAAAATCCTTCTGATGTCGTATACGTTTACCGCATGACATTATAATGGTATAGAGACTAGTCTGTGGTATTCAAAACGTTTGGAGTAGAAAGTGTCCCCGATATATATAATATTATGTTTTATTCATCTTCTATGTTATATTATAACCCATCAATAGAATTGAAGTATATACGTATGTAAGTATATATATTATACATATGTACGTATATCAGTATATGTGCTACATAAAAAGTCATATATGTATTATAAACATTTTCATTGCCGGTAATTTTGGTTTTAAAATTATTTGAGATAATAACATGGAAGTGTAGGTCAAATTAAATTGTATAGAATTTACTAATACACATTGTATGGAGTAAGTACACAAAAAATAAAGTTAACACTATTTTACAGGGATTTAAAAATAAGTATTATTCAAGTGCCATTACTTTAAAGTCTAAATGGTATCTATAAAAATATGAAGCAAACAAATAACGATTTAAATAAACAAATTGTTATTGGTATTTTGGAAAAAAACAGCTTAAATTTATAATCAACACTTTATTCGAATATTTTAATATCATTCCAGTTTTATGTGTATTTTTGTAGTATGAACATTAAATGAGGGTTTTTAAGTACACACGCTGAATTTCATTATTGAAACTGAAAAAACGACCCTTAAATAATGAAAATACTTTTTCCTCAGACTAAGTTTTTTTTTAAATTTATACGGATATATGTATATTTACAGCTACCTACCCATTCTTTTTTAATTTCTACTAAATATACATAATATAGTTGTGTAGATAACTAATAAGAAAAGTAAATGTTTTAACAATTACATAGGTGTAGATATTTGATACACGTTGCAGTCAATAATGTTAAACTACGAAATATAATTATTTTGTTTACATTTATAATTATATTACACAATCTGTATTAAGTTTACAGTACCTGTGTGTAAATAAAGTACAATGAAGACACATGGTTAGTGACTTGTTGAAAAGGTCATACATATATGGATGGAACAATGGGCATTGGGAAGTTTTACTTAACTAATAAGTCACTGCATCAATTGTGTAGGTATTAGACACCTTAGACCAATGGTTCTCAGCCGGTATGCACACTAAGATACACTAGTGTGTCGCGAATTTACTTAATGCGTGTAGCCAAAAAAAATGTACATTTATACTGTATGTGTCCAATGTATATATATTTTATTTTATTTTATCTTAAATAGATATTATTATGGCGTTATGACGTAAAAGTAAAAACTACGGATCAGAAAAACAATATTACCTATTGTGAAGATAGTCTCATTCCCGATTTACGCACAAGTTTATAATTGTTGCTTTTTCAAAAATCCATTAATTATTTGAAGGGAGGGCTCTGGTGATCAGGTAAATGAGATATATTTTATAATTTATATTTAGGTGTTTGGACGTTAGTAGAAATCAAAGTTGGCATAATCTATTGGTTTCAGGCCAGGCGTTTATAACGGATGTATGGTTTTCTTGCCTATGTTAATAGGGACGTTAATTATTAACGATTGAGGGTGTACTCAGTGGCGTAATTTCAGTTTTTATTAGACTAGGGCAATTCACTGCTTTCCCGACTCAACATTTTTTTCACTCAGATTCTCATAGCATAGTGCCATAGTGGTAAACGGGGGGGGGGAGCGTGTGGTAAATGTGCCGACTTAAGGTTGATGTAAATACTAGACTGGGGCAAATGCCCTAGTTGCCCTCCCCCAAATGACGCCACTGGGTATACGTGTACTACAAAATATAGCTTTGACGTGTTAACCTTATTCAATTAATTTATGGCTAACGTTATTTAGCATATAATTATTGAACACAGTAAAAGTCTGTATTTTATTATGTAATTTCTGCAGCAATATCTATTATAGACGGAGAATATTATTATTATTTTTTATCTTTTTTCCTAACACGGAAACTTAAATATTTTTTTAAAAACATTTTGTTGTATACAAGAAAGTTTTACAATATGATTTTTTAATACGAAATACACACAACACATTATAATATTCTAATTAGGTGTAAATTCCAGCAGAATGTTTACTAATATAAAATATTGTTTTGACCGTTGTAATAGGGTTAACATAAAAGGTACGCAAGTTATTTTCATTAAAACATGTCAAAATTAACAAGGTTAACATTGTTTTTACAATAATATAGGCATGAATAAGATTAATTTCTTATTTTTTCTCTTGATATTTAAAAACAAATTTAAATTTTCTACTTTATTAACATTTCAAAATAATTCTAATTTTAATGATACCACTATAATAATACTTAAGTTAAAGAATATTGCTGTCGCCAGTCTGTGAATAATTAAATAATTAATAATCAAAAATAAAACATCTAATTTTTAAAATAACTCATATAAATAGTTATCATAACTCCATTAAAATATGTAAACGTAATCGAATGAATATTGTGTAGAATAAATTGTTTATTATTATTAACAGTGGGTAAATGAGCCATTAGCCATAAATTATAGGTAGATATACTTAGGTATTTGTTTATATTTTAACACATAGTACAATAATTAATTGGTTTTAATTGAATTTCTTTTTAGTAATAATGAATTATAGTTATAAATTATTATTCCCCTGTTAGAACTTTTATAATCTTGACTTGAAGTACACAAATAAAGTATAATATATTGATTGGAGCATCATTAAATGTTTACACAATATAAAATTTCGGGGGACGGATTTTCCGACGCTGGCTCGATACCTCGGTCATGGGTGGCATTTTTCTTCGGGCAAGTCACGGTGTACGGAGAACAAGTGCCGCCATCTCCCACCCGGGCATGGCAGATACCTACGGGTGCCCAATCAAAAATTCTGCCAAACCCAACGCACACGTGTTCCTCCCCCTACCGACATAAAAACCTACAAAACCATACAGCTAATGGCCATAGTCACCGGGCTTAAGATCAATTGAAAAAAAAAAAAATATTGAAAATTTCGTCACACTGATAATGTAGAAATGGGTGATAACCTTAATTTTAAGAATATTTTGTTTATTACTTTCGTGCACTTATGGAATTCCTTCTTCTAGCTACTCTACCAGATTACGTACATGTAAATTAATATATTCACTATAGATTTATTCTAATAATTTCAAACAAAAATAATGGTATTATGCTATAGAACAACTGTTCTCAATCTTTTTGAGGTCGCAACCCCCTTTAATGTCACCAATAATTTTAACGACCCTTGTGTAATGTTTGCATTAAAAAGTTGTTATAAACGGTTATGATTATTATTGTAATAATAAATAAAAATAATAACAGTACTTGCCAAAATTTTAAGTCTAACATATTAATAAGTTTATTTGAAACAAATTTTACAAAAGAAAAAACACTTACTATATAGCTATGTTATGTTTTGACGTAATGGTAACCCTAAACAATTTGTTGGTAACCTGCAGTAACCACAAAGGGAAACATGCTAAACTTAAAAACAATTAGTTCGAGGTATTTAGGTGTTTAAACTAAAGTTTAGGCATAATCGTGATCATATACATTGATCGAGAGTTACACTTTAGAATATTTGAGACATTGAAATATAATATGTTAGTGAAAACATAACAATTAAACGAGATGAGGATACACCAAACGGCTTAAGGCCGTACTATTAGTGCGGTTCGTATGTTTCAGCGTTGAATCGATGGCCATTAAGTATTCTTAATGGCCATCGTGATAGTGAATTATTGTCTATGATCTTGCTCATTATGTACCTACTACTGATGTTATTCAATTCGTGTAAATTGGTTTAATGATTCCATTTATAAGACGTAATAACGTGCTAACGACGCGAACGCACTAGTAGGTTGGTAGATATTTCGTTGGAATTCGAGTACGCAAATACCTACTTATACAAAATCATTGTGTGTATTGTATTTAATAGTTTCAATTGAAATATTGTACCTATGCTATAGTACAGTGGTCTCAAACACGTGGCCCACGAGAAACTTTTATTTCTTCATAAATATTGAAAATAAAAATAAACAACTATTAAAACATCAATATGTACATCTTTATAATATTAACGCCGATTTGCATGAAAAATTAATTAATTCAATGGATTTATAAAACAAAAAAGACCAATCACGGGCAACTGATTAAGAATCTTGTATAAGGAACCACTAGCTCACTATTGAGTCAATAAATGTTTAGTGATTGTTCATACAACCCGGCACTTGTGTATTAAATACAGTATTATACTATATATATATAATATTCTATATACTATATTGTATTTATAATAATCAATAGAAGTGTATATAGCTATATTAAAATGACACATTCAATTGTAAGTATATAATATGTGCATATAAAAAATGTCATCTGCATGAGTAATGTTGGTGATTTGACATAATATTGTATAAGTACTAATCTGTACTATAAATATAATATAAAAAATAATATTATTATATGTATAATATTCTGCTCTAATATTTATATTTCTGTTAATTTATTTATTTATTAAGATAAGCGCCATATAATATGCTCAAGTAAAGTGTTTAAGATAATTTAGATATGACATAAGTAGATTTATAAAACGTTACTTAAGTTATTAATCCCATATAAATACTAAAAATGAATAGCAAACTTAAATTACATTTTTTAATTTTTACATACCGCTACCTCTTAAATAATTGGTTTGCTGACGAAATTCGTGAATGGGAAAAGTTCACTCAGGACTCATTTCCCAACTTCAAAATCCTCTCAAAGGGATTATTTTTACCATAATTAGTTCGGTGGTTTTTGTATAAAAATATGGGAATGTTCTGAAGTTATGCTTAGGTATGTGGAAAGGAATAAGTTCTAAAAGAGGGAAACAAGTAATATTATGTTCTGATTTCATTCTGGGAATATTGGTGCAGACAATAGTGTGAATGACTATATTATTATATTATGATATAATGTTCAAACAATAATGAAATCGATGGATTTTAACCATGAATTACAATATAATAACGACAATAATTGATAATATGCATGTAAGACTTGTAGTTATTCCATTTACTACTTTCTGTTAGTAATATTTAAATTTAATGTAGCTATAATTATTTTTAACTTAATTAAAAAAGTATTTAAAATAACTATAGGTACATACATATACCAGCACTAAGTTATTCGTATTCGAGAAAAGTGGAATTAAATTTATATAGCACTTATAAAAATTATCTCCTATAGGCAATAAAAATTTTAAATACATCATCATGATGGCCGGATCTAGCACACGACATTATGTTTATATTTTCTAGAAATATTCTTTAATTCGGACAATAAAAAGCAGACATTCATTTCACTGCTACACTTTGTAAATCTTTAACAGTGTTGATACAATAATACATTTATGTAGGTAAACAACTTTACGAGCAATAAAAAACTAAATTATAAAACAGTAGGCCTGATAGTAAATTTTTATATTTAAGTTTCAATAAAAAATAAATGTATATTTTATGCTTCACTGAATAATAATAACTATTATCGAGGTATTTTGTTTAAAAGTATAATAATATTTTGACTTTTGTGTCTGCGTGTATAGAATGTTAAAGTATATTATTATATTATATACAATATAGGTAGGTACATACTATAAAATTATTATATTTTGCAGACAATTATGTCTTGCGGTCTTGGTAAGGCTACGAACAATTATAATATTTACACTTTATATATTTTATACTTAAAAAATAATTGAAAATGTCTGAAATATAAAATAGATATAATCGAAGACATAGGACTCTAGTTTTCTGTTTTTTTTTTTTATTTTTTTTTATTTAATCCAGCCAATAACTTAAATATGACGGACTTGTAGTATGATTTAATAAAAAATAGATCAACTTTCTACCTATTAGGTATTACAAAATACGAACGATGAATGTAACCAATTATATTATAAAATTTAGAGACCAAAGGGGGTATGGTATCCAATTCTAATATTTGGAAAAAAAAAAGAAAACGCAAAGTAATAATAAATAATAATAACATATAAATTAAGTAATATTGTACTAATAAACTAGAAAGTTTTAAAAATTAACGTAATTTCACGTTTTGTCTACTATTTTTTTTTATAATTCAGCTATAGTTAATTTTTATAACTATTCTATTTAAAATATTCAATCAGCCGTTACTATTATTTAAAAAAAGGTGAACTATTTTTTATTATTATATACAAACAGGATCCTACAGGAAAATCTTAGTAGTAAGTACACTCATCATAAATTATATTGTATATTTCTACTATAGCATGTAAACTTCCCTTTAGATAACAACATTTATGATTTTGTATAACATATTTCTTAAAATTTGTTCTCAAAATAAATCAGTAAATATCTTGTAGTCTGTATTGTTGTATACTTAACCTAATGATTGTAGGTTGATCACATTTATATACATATATGGAACATTTCTATAGAAGCTATAACTCTAAGTAAGTATAATAATAAGTCAATATAATGAACTTACTCACTCAAAAAAGAAAAATATAATACTATACCAATTAGGTACTTATAAGTTTTTGAAATTACTTATTTAAGTAAGTTAGTAAATTACTAACAACTTCAAACTTCTTTGAAATATGTACAAAACTACAAACTAATGTGATAATTTTAGCGGTTAATTGATTGCATTCATACACATAACATAGTTATTATTTGCTCATTTATTTAAAATTGGAAGGCTTACAAGAAAAAAATAAATACTATTTTACTTAATATTTTTTGGATTCTGAGCGGAGCGATATTTTAATTTGATTTCATAATTTCAATATCCGTAACTAATTTCGTATAAGATTCTGAAAATTTTTTGGACTTAAGTTGAAAATTACTATCGTAATAAACACTAAAAATTAACTATAGATAGTAGACACCTATAAAATAATATATTATAATTAATACATACATTTTACAAAATTTTATATCGTTATGTTGCGTACCAAAATTTGTATGTTGAATTTATCATAGGCACTACTACTTTTAATTTATTCTATTGTTTTCAGAAAAAAAAATTTCAATTTCAAGACTACAAAACAATAATTTGATGGTGGGGCATTTTTTTTTTATCGAATTCATTAGAGATGTGGGTGCTGTAAATTTTACAATTTTTTTTTACCAGTAAATTATTTTTTACCCAAAAATGTGGTGTGGCCTATCTAAAAATGCAATCAAAAACGCCTTTCCCGAATTGCAAAGAGATATCATTTTTATCAACTGGTAATAAATACCAATACAACAATTATTATACTTATTATATTTTATATTTTCTTGACACTATATATAAGTAATAGTTAAAAGTAAATAAATATTAATGTTTTTACTTTTGAACAAAAAAAATAAAGAAAATGTTGTGGGAATGTATTATTAATAATTAAATATTCATACAATGTACTGATACAGAACAATTGATTTATTTTTAGTTCTTTATCGTTATTATTAGAAAGAATTATATTTGTCAAGAATACAACAATAGTAATAACAATAATAAGCTCTAAAAAATTGTATTATTTAACCTTAAATTCTATTTTACCCTTTTTACCACTTTATTTTAACATCTACTGATATTTTTTTCAATTAAATTCTTCATATCTAAATTAAATAAATAGGTGAAAAGCCTGTAGGTGCTCATTATAGACATATTATTATTTACTATAGATGTCATCGCTCTCGCAATAATGCACTGTACCTAATGAATATAACTATAATTACCTGAAACTCTAATTTGTACAGCACAGGATATTTCCGCCTCTGATCACAGTGTTTGACAAAACACTCTTTTGGGATTTTTTTGTCACCAGATATCACTCCGTTTGGCCCCACAGCTGTAAACAGATAATTAAAATAATAATTATTAAAAGACAAACATAATGTAGTTTTGAAAATGTAAATGATTACTAAGAATTTTAGTTAGGAGAACCAAGTGCAATTTTATCAAGTTATTTTACCTAGTTGGATAGTTACTCTGGAATATATACTAGCTATATACTTTAGATACCTATTGGAGTTCTCTCTCTCTCTCTCCCCCAATATCTACTTAATATATAATCTTATAAGCTATTTCATCTATAAATATTATAAGTTCATAAAAACGTACAATACTGCACCTTACTACTCCCCCCCCCACCATATAATGCGCGTCGATTTATTGTGAATATTTTACTAGAAAAATGTAAATTTTAAATAATTATAGTATAAAGAGTATAATCGTCACTGTAACCGAAAAAACGTGTATTGTTTGCTTATAATCAAGAAAACAAATTAAAGAATATTATTATCTGCAAACCATAACCCATTGATGGCATAACCAGGTTTTTTTTTACATTTATTTAACTTGTCCTGAGGTGTTACCTATAAGTCGGCTATATCACCACAATAAAAAAGAATATAGTGTCGTCCGCGTTAAACAAACGATTTCACATTTCAGCGAATAGTGATTGTGAAAAAATGTTTCCCATTTATAAGTCGAAATCTCACGAAACCCCACTAACCACTATTTTTTCATCATCATCGGGAGCTCCATTAAACTTTACGAGGGGTTTTCTATTTTTTAGGCACACTGCAGAGTAAAAATCAGAAACCCCGAAACTCCAATTCCTATTTGATTTAGAGGCAGTAATAAAATGTTGGAGTCAACTACAGCGTATATTGAAATATGTCTGTAAGTCCATACCACGTAGTGGGCATGTAAAAACGTTAACACGCATTTATTATATTTTATCGAGTAAATTATAAATATATTTAATTACTTTGACGATTTTACATAATATGATTGGTTCTTTTTCTTATTCTGAAATGGATCTGATAATTATTATAAAATCGTATTGTTTTTACTGTATCAGTTCAGTATGTTTTACAGAAACTATTAACAGCACAAGAAGGACGATCGGATGATATTTTCAAAAACTTTCGTTGCTGAGCTTTTTTTTATCAATAGGTATCATTATGCCTGACTAACAAACATTAAAAGCTAGATTTTGAAATATATTTTTAAACGCTGAACAAAACATAGTGTGTAATATCTTAGTAACTCAGCTATAAGTCCAAGTAATCCAGTAGCCGAGTCCCATTTTAAAGACTATATATCGCTTTATGTATTTTCTCATCAATCATCCGTTACATTGTTAAGTGGTCTAGAACAGTTGAATTATTACTTCGACTATTGTCACATATTTTATTATGAAACTCAGCAGAACCACTCCTTAAGAATAAAAATTAACACTTGTATTATTTTATTATTTTTTCTATAAATTGAATTTAAAAATTATTCGTACCTACCTATTTAAATATCTAATTATTTATTTATACTTTGAAACTGTTTATTTTATGATATGAATTATAATATGAAACGTACATTTAAATTAAATACAATTTATTTATCATTATTTGAAGACTCATTAATTAATATATTTTCAAACATATTATTTATATTATAAAATGAGTCATATTTTTTTCCTGATATTATAATATAATATTTTAGTCAAAATAATTAACAGAATACAATTTAAATTTAAATCATTTTAATGAAATATAAAACTTCAATCTATTTTAGTAAAATTAAAAAAAACATAAATTTAAAAAAAAAACGTAGGTATTATGAAAAATCTTCTGTTGAATATCAATTTTATTTATAATAGACTTTTATACAACACAGTAACACACCTAGACTAACCTAAATTTAGACTGTTTATACGTGTTGTAATAATATTTACGATCAAAATTTAATCATTTTGACTGTATGTATATAATACCATAGAGTTTCCAGTGTAAAATGTGTACCTAATACACTGAGTTACTGACGTAAAACCGATAAACCACACAACAATTTGACTAAAAATTAAAACTAAATTCAATTTTCACCTCGATTGACGTGTTTGTTAGAGAATAAAGGGGTTTAACGTGTGTATATGCAATATTCATACATGTACATAACAAATATATTATTAAACTATAAATATATAATAAGGTTTATTCACATAATAACTGATGGTTGAACATATACGTTTTTGTATTTCCTTTTTGTACCTACAATTATATTGTTTATTGATGAAATAATAATAATAATTACTTTTATTATTATTAATATGTGAATAGTAACACATATACCAGACATAATTGGAAAATCAAAACATAATGCAAACTTATTATTACATAATAATATAACAGGTAATAAACGTGTCACGAATGTTTGTCATTAGAGAACACGTTTTTATGGTTATTTATGTCGGGCACATATCAAATAAATTACTAATGGGATTCGCACCCCTGCGGCCACCAACACCCCTTCCACACATTGCTCGCTAACCTCGCCGAAGCTATATTTGTTTCCCTCGAAAAGAGGGTAAAGTGGACTACTACCGTTTCTGAAATGTTTACCATGATCCCCAGAACTACGCAAGTCGTGTCAGTGAAACGTAGCAAATGTTAGGGTATTGGAGTGTGGTGCTATAGATATTATACGTCTATCGACTCGTTCGGATTATCAACGCTTCGTGGGTTATCCAACTCTTCTGTAATAAACAATCAACAAAAAGTGGATCTGGTGCAATATTTTAAGAGGCAATCATTATTATGTTGAAGGTCCTAACATTTTGTTTTTTTGTTTTTTTATATCAAAGTGGACGGAGTAGAAGTTTACAACATAATGTCGTTAGAAAACTATAACAATAGCTTCATAAAAAAAAATATTAACTCTAATAGGATTATGATTTTTTTTTTTTTAATTATTCAGTACTTTTAACTATATAATATAATTCTGTAGGCTTATACATAACATTATATAGTAAAAAAACTGTTCGCCTTTTTGATAATATTGTTTATTAAAGAGATTTTAAGTTATCAAATGAGAAATAAAATGTCTAATTATTATTATATATTAAAATATAAGTATAATAATAAAGTAAAATCTCTCTTAACGGACACCTCAAATAGTGGACAGCATTTTAGCAACCTACAGTGCCTGTTATTTAGAGGTTCCACTGTAACACATTAAAGCATGAGTAGGTACAATAATAATTATGATATTAATCATGAATATTATTTATTATGATACTGATATCCACCACAAAGCATTTTACCAAACTCACTAAAATTCCTAAAAAACGTTATAAAAAAATCATTTAATATCAGAATATAAAATACATATTAAGCGAATATTAATGATAATATAGCATAGTATACTTATTATATTTTTAATTAAAAACAAAATACCTGTTTATACGTATTCGGGATTTTGCTTTATAAAAAAAATATATATATAAGCTAGGTAGGTACTTATACGATTTCTTATTTTTATAAGATTAATTTTTACGGCGATTTTTGTTTGATGTGAATTTTAATTTATATTTCTGATATTAAATGTATACATTCATACAACCATTACTATGCACTTTTACAAATTTTAATGGCTTACACCTAATCGTTTTTATTTTTTAGTAACTATATATTCGTATAATCAATAGCTTAAAAACGCATTGTACAGAGTAGTTGTTATCATAATTTATAATTTATTATAATTAGATTGATTGTATCGTATCAGATTGTGCAAGAAAATAATTTCATTACAGAAACATTGATTATTTAATATTTTAATAATTTTATTGTATTTTTAACAGTTTGAAAAATGTATATTATTAAAGTAAAATGGTTATAATATCATGTTAGATACATTACAAGCTAAATGAGCAGTTAATAAAAGTATTTATAATTCATGAATTATAAATACTACAATTATAAATGAGAATTTATAATTGTTAAAAATCTCTTCAATTAAATAAGTTTGAAAAATGTATTATTATAACGTTCTAAAGAAAAGATGACGTGCCAAATCCGAGTATTGAACTGTGACAACCGCTGCAGTGTACCTATACATTAACCATTCATTTCCTTTTCTCGTTTATGACACAACTATGGACATTAGACCTATATATAAACCAATATATCATATATTAATATTTAATGGACTTCGCCATCTTCATTTCCAAAACTCAAATGTCGGTGCCAATATGGCGTTAGTTCAATATTATGGACGTAATGGCAACGTGATGCATATAAAATATAAATGTATACAAAACGTTTGTTTTGTGAAATAAAAATAGTAATGACCATACATTATGATTTCAGACCTATGAATATTATAATAATATATCAGTCACAGTTAGGTAACCACGTTTTGAACACAGACCAGTCCCTGTGTGTTTTAGTTGATCTGTAAACTATATGGTATGCTATGGTCGCATGACCCTCGAAAATATAATTCGTTAAACTTTATTTCATATTAGCAAACTTATGTATTATATACATATTATATACACCACAGACAAATTCAAAGTCATTGCGTATTCCGTATAATCTATTTGACTAGAAAACAACATACGCAGAACTTTAAGACAATAATAGTTATTAAACTGGAAACTTTTCTCAACACCACATTGTTACACTGTATATGTACTCTAAAACTTATATAAATCCGCTGATGTAGCTCTTAATTCAAGTGTACAGAATTATGAGACATTCGCCATTTGCGTGGTGTTTACGGCAAAGTAATTGAAATCATCGTCGCACAGCGAACTTGCTACGGGCGTCGCCTATTATATTATAAAGCAACTACTGATCTTCTGACGTGTGACATCCCAACTATAAAGTATAAACCGGCCATATCAATCTAGAACTTCCCACCAATTAAAAATTAAGTCCAAGATCGCCCCTCCTCCCCCATTTGTTTAAGGCCCTGTTGTCGAATCGTGATTTTGACTTTTGATTCTTTTTTTTTCAAACTTTATAAGTTTGTAAATCGTCAGCAAATAATAATTAACGCTGAAATCTGAAAACGTTAAGCCCTCGTGCTTAAGTCATCGACGGAGATAAAAACAATAGTGATGACGATTGTATAATTCCTCGGCCCCGCCACCGACGTCAGACGAAACAGCCGCCGCCACACAATAGGACTGCAACACCCCCCCCCCTCCCCATCCCCTCTTACACACCCAATCTAACGCTTTCTGCGTACGACTTGACAAAATATGACAGTCCTTATATATTATTATAATGCTCAGCAAGATTAGTAATGGTAGGTCGCCAATCACCAATCGTCTCGATTTTTCAATTGCAGCACACCATGACGACAGCGACGGGAACTACAAATTACAATGACGTATTTCGAAGTTTAGTATATTATATAAACACATATTATTATATATTAACACTACTCAGTTTTAGCCGACAGTATAGGAATGTTTACTATTATATTAGACATAAATACGTAAAAATTGTATTCAATCAACAAATACATAATATAGTACCTACTACCTACTTATGTATAAGCACATAATATGCTATATATGAGTAAACTTAAAAAGCTTTTTTCAATTTAAAGAAGCAAACAGTTAAATTCTATACAATTTTATGTACATCAACAATGTTGCTGACGTGATTGCAACAGAAATGACAGATTGGCAGGTGGCACCATGCAATAGTGTCACCCGTCTGGTTAATTTCACAGGACTAAAGTAGGTCCCTAGGCCAGCATATTTTTGACCGCTTGTTACAGTGGAGCACCCAATCATACCCAATCGTGTAATGGAAAATTCAAAAAATGTTGCTACACTTTACCGCTAAACGCAATCGATGCTTTAAATTTATGCGAATAAATAAAAATAGTTGAATCAGTATTTATACTTTTGAACATATTTTCAAAGTTACCAGTAAGTACAAGTACGGCTGACAGATCGTTTTCCTCACTAAGGTGAACCTCCAAAACACAATGGGACAGTCACGTTTAAATGGATTGGTAAATCTTCACATACATCGAGAAATACAAATTAAAGAATCCGAAGTATTAGCAGTCCTTTCCGAAAAGGGATCCAGGAATCTTAAATTTTAAATTTATTTTTAATAATATTTAGTTATAATTATTAATTAATATAATTATAAATATTCAATACATAAATAACATATTATTATATATACTAGGTATGTGATAATAATAAAAAAAAATGATTATTTAAAAATAAGTGGTAATTGTTAACTTGTGTGTAATAAAATGTCTATAAGCACCAAAAAAAAAAAATGAGGGTACGCGCCTGATCTCTGTTATGAATTTTAGGGAATGGTATACGAGAATGACGGTGGTTTGATTTATATAATTGGTAAATCACTTTGATTATTATAGGATTGAACCTCAATCATGGTACAAGAGATTATTATATTTTAATATTTGCAGATAACGAGTGATGGATATTCAACGGAAATACGGAATAATAATATTATATGGTACCGATGAGCTACCGACAAACAAAGGCTGCATGCATTTCCAACACCGAGATCAACACGCAACGTGTCACTGTTTGTGTGTAAACTATACTTATGTAGACTATATTGGAAAACTATCAAGATCTTCCCTGTACGTTATATTGCGCTTGGATTGCACTCGATAGTTTCGATAACTCATCATAAAATGCAGTCTTTACCAGTGCACTTGTGGTACATACAGCGCAAACAGGGCGCCTGCTCGATATGTCATCCGTCGAGTCACCGTTCGAGAGGGTATGTAGGGCATATATATTATATTAATTCAAGTGGGGAATAATAATAATAATATGTAATAATGTGAAAATGTATGACTATTTACGTATACGACATACGACCAATGTATCTGTATTATGTATATATATACCAGCTGGTCAATTTGACTTAAGACTCGTTATTATTTCAAAAACTGTTAACATTTTTGAAAATAATTTTTTACATTATTTCAAGTCGTTAAAATACAACATTTTTCTAAAAAAATAATATATTTTTACCATTTTTTTTTTCGTTTTCGCTTTTAAATATTTAAAAACAGTATGCAAATATATGTATAGTAAATATATTTATTTTCCAAATTATTTTGGTCTATAAAAATCAAATTTAGGACAATTAGTTTTTTTTTATTGATATGAGTGTTTAAAGTTTAGACGAGTAGAGATTGTAGTGGACCAATATTTTGCGGAATATCGCATTGTACCACTACGCTCGTCAAAACGTTAAATACTTATATAGGTAATACTCCACAATATATTCTGCTTCGGAATTTAAAAAATAAATAATAGTGAATTTTTGAAGAGAATTGTAGACATTTTTCAACATGCATATCGTAATATGTTGTATATTAATATCAATATTACCACAACAACCATGGTAACAATATAATAAATCTTATAACTTATAAGTATCATGAAAATCGGTCAGAAAAAAAAATTGCCAGCCCAAAAACATATTTATGCTGAAAATATTTTCAAAATCGTTAGTGCTTTCTGTAATATTTAATGTCTTACCCTGTATATAATATGACTATAATTTCATTAGTAGCACAATAATATTATAATTATTGTATTACGCGCGCCAATATGACTGAACAGTCTACAGCAATCTCTATTATGAATTTTGGTATCGTAATAATCCTAATACACACAGTAGTAGATTATATGATTGTGGGCCTTAATCAATGGTGAAACAAAATACAGTCCTGTTGTTATCCCTGTTAAAATTTGAATTATAATATTGGGTGAATCATGCATGAGTTCATTGATATGATCATAACTTTATAATGACCCACTGTTGGGAACATATAATAGAAAAATTGTTTTTATATATAGTAGATTATATAATTTTAAAGTTAAATTGTTCATGGATAAATAATTTTGTTGTAACATTAATATCGATACTACTCACTTTAGTCCTTGAACTCTTATTTTGTCTGCTTTATGTTTATGGGCTGATAAAAAAAAATAATTACATGTACCTATGATACCTCGTGCTCATGACTAGGATTTTAACAAACTGTGAGTGTTACGCAGAGCTTATGCTAATGCATTTGTAGAACCAGAAAAGAAAAAAATTTGCATTCGTGATAGTGGTAATTGTTACTGTTGGTAATAATTATTTATTGATGCATATTTGTTTTCCGGCTTAAATATAGTTGGTATAGTAATAGTAGCTATAATATTAGTGACAAAATAAAATAATAATAAATAAAATAAATCATGCAACAGAAATACAACAGTTATAATAATAATTGGTTATAATCCCGGACCATCGTGGTTTTATTTTTTTTATATTCATAAATTTATATTTATTTATTATCAATGTCTTAATCACAATTTATAATAATTTCTGAAAATAGATGTATTATCAGCTCATATGTCAAATCATTACAAATTCAAATCATACTATAATTTTTATGAACTGCACAGAATTTAATTAAGAACTGCATATTTTAATTTACAACTGTTTTTGTTTTTTTTTTTTTATACAACTGTATATTAGCACAAGTCCTGGTGTTACTCACGTACAACTAATAACCTGACCGGAATAATGTGAATTAGCATTTAGGTAAATTTTAAAGAAAAAAGAGGGAAATGTTGACTTTTATATTATACAGATTCCGGTTGTAAGTACCCTAAACATAATTCAATGTCCAGCAGGATGAAGGCATTTTCATATGGTATTGGTTTTATAGTTTATATCATGTGAGGTAGGTGTCATTTAATATGTATAAATCGACACGTTGTATACTGTTTTATTTGATTTAAAAAAATAATAAGTGACACGAGGAACACTTACTTTTCATGGAACACACACACTACACTGTTACAATTTTATATTTTTATTTTTAATTACATTTATAATCATTTAATATTATAGGTGAAGGACTATATTATATATATACAAAAATAAATACAACTATATAGATATTAGAGTATTAAGTTTAAAAACGTGGGTAGGATGGGAACTTAAACGAAAATTTAATAACAAGTCATTATTCATAATTTTGTAAGTCTTAATATCCGCTTAAATGTCAATTTAAACTTTGAAGTGTCACACTAAGTATTTTTTTTTAACTTTTCCCATTCATTTTAATCAGATATCATGTGTTTTTTTTTCAGTTTCTCAATTTAAAAACAAAAATAATGTTAAATCCAAATATCTCATTCGAAGTATTTGTTTTATATTTTTAAAATTTCTTCCGGGGATGATAAACTTGTATTATTGTTGTATATAGATACCCATTAAGATATAAAATATAATACATTTATTATATTTAATACTGATTTTAAATACTATCTTCCGTAAAGACTCTGAGATTTTATTATTTATTCAAATAAATATGTATATACCCTATTGCAAATAATGAGATACATTTTCAATTTTTATTATTACGTATCAGTGTATCACAATATTATAATATATTATTTATAATTATATGGTTAAAATCTAAAAATGTGTACGACCTACAAATTGTATCTATTTACTATCGAATGCTTTAAATTTTAATCAAGACGCTGAATTATTAAAAATATTAAATTTGTATAATTTTTATCAGACGTGTTTAAACTTTTAAAATGTTTTTCCTTATACTGCAATATATATTATGCATTACGCTAAAAGGTGAACATGAAACATCGGAAGAAACATTAACCCACAGATAACATCTCGTTAAGATAATAATATGCATCATATAAGATAATTCATTTAAAATTTGGTTACGAAAATATTCTGATTATAATATTATTATCATTATCATCATCATAGTGACATTATCTCATTAATCTTATTAAACAATATAAAAACAAAGTCAAACTCGTGTCGTACTAGATTATACTCAAAAAGCTTCCCTAGAATAATACCCTTGTCCATTATAATATCATAAGTATTGTCTTCTTTTGGAATTTTTTAAAGTCAACATTTTTCCTTACCAAAAGATTTAAACTTAATAATATTTAGAATTGAAATCACTGTTATGCTTAAAAGGAGAAGGAAAAATAGATTTACGTGAGTAACAAAAGTATGTGTACCTATATTTTAAAATCTTGGAGGATTTGAAAATGTTGACGCAAATAAAAATAAAAATAATTATTACGGTCGAAAAAAAAATGATAGTTGATCAACTTTTTATTATTTTTTTTTTTAAAATATCGAAGGCTCCTTTTTATATTTTATCATCGCACATTATATACACATGTATGCAAATTCACTTTTGAATGGGTTTTTTCAACTGAAGTAATAAATGTATATAAAACGAATGTCTTTATACAGCTTTCGTTTCCGAATAATGCAGCCTCTTTATACACCTATGGATAGTAAATTCTTACGAACTATACACAATAATATAATTGAAATCCAATTTATAACCAACTGTGATTTTTTTCTAATTCCAACTCGAGTGCGAATCATTCCGAAACAAATTTAGCATGTGGGCATAATACAATGTATTTTTATACGAGGTACGTATAATGACTAATAAATAATACTTAGACCTATACCCACAACTCTGTGCTGGAAAATAAAAAATATATTCAAGTTCGTTATGAATTTTTAAAACTGATTTGTATATTTACAACAAGCTACCTACACATTGTCGATACCGTGGTACAATATATAACGATGAAGGCCGTAATTAATGTTATAATTCTTCTCGTGTAGGTATCATCATTGATTGTAAATACTAGTATTTAATGGTATCATTAATATAAATATTCAAAAGCAAAAGTGTGTGTGGTAGTTGTTAGTAATTAGTAATTACACTAACACTGCCCATAATTATATTATATTATAATATTGATAAATACGTGAGGTACGTTAATAAATATTAATAATACGAGGACCTATACCTACTCTGTGCTAAAAATTAAAAATTATATTTAACTTTGTTAACTACCAATATTTAAAACTGATTTTACGTTTAAAGTAAAGGCACATTTACTGGCTACTCCGTGTGTCGCGTCGTGTAAGGGCGTGGTAACTATGGACTTATGACTGGTAAGTGGCCGCCATATTAGTTTAAAAGTTGAGCTGTAGTCAATTGTTGGTATACTCGGTGGTAACTATTAGTTATTACGCTATATCAAAAATGTAGTGTCCTATCACAACAGTAGTCAGTATTTGATCTACACAATACGACTCGACTTACACGAGGACGATACCAAGCTATATAACGCACGCAGCAATTAATATTATTATTTTTCTTGCTCAGGTATTGAGGTATCATTAATATACCTAGTTAATATTTTAAAGTAAAAGTCTGTGTGCAAATTGTTAGTAATTAGGTACACTGACATTAGTGACACTACCAATAATATATTATAATATTAATAAAATATAAATAACAAATATATACTTGTAATATCGTCTGTCGTCGGCTATATTTGTAACAACAAAATATGTGTTCGCAGTTTTTTTTTGCGTTTTAACACATAACACTCGAAATATTCTCACTTGTTTGTTTACATTTCGTTTCTCTTTTTTCCCCTTTTCTAATTTTATATTCTGACAGATTTCGTTTTTAAAATGATTATATATATATATGTGTTTTTTTTCTTCCCCACATTTATTCAATCTTATTCCGTCGTACTACTATTATTCACGATTCATCCCCTTATTCGCCGTTGCCAGATAGACATGGCACAATTGGGAATATCTTAAAAACATATACCATGTACCACTATAGAACGATTCTCTAAAAACGCTATGCCGTATTTTTATTTTTTTACGTTTATATGTCAATTAAAATATTAAGTTTTTTAAAACTGATTTCCATTTACACAAAATTATGTCGTCGGCTTAAAACTACAAAACGGTATCTAAATATTAATCAACTGATTGAAAAAAGCAGAACAGTAATTATATTTTATTTTTTCAACAAACATCTGTTTATATTTTGTAGGTACTTACTTAATAATTATTAATTATATAGGATTTAGGTTTATTGTATGATATAATAATCTACAGAAATATTTTTATTGAGCTGTTCAAATAAAAAAAACTTTATTTAGTCATTTATAGAGGATGATAACTGCAACGCTTGTTAAATTTGAATTTGTTGTGAATGTTAAATTATTATAATATACAATGACGATTCAGTGGGGAGACGGTTGGTATGACTACATTTCTTGAATATGTTTATATTGTTTTTATTGTTTATATCTTTATATTTGTATTATGCGTATATTTGTTTAGTTATTAGCGATTTATTTTTCAATACAAAAAGATGTGAAAACATGTGTAGTTTATAATTTAAATACCTAAAAATTGTCATATTATATTGAAAACATTTTATGTTTAGTTACCTAATATTACTTAATAATAATATTATAAATAGGTACGTAGTGGCAGAAAAAATCAAGTCTATGTACGAAACTACGAACAATATTATTTAATTTAAATCGTTGTTGTTTGTTAAGCTACATTAGTATTCATCAAAGTATAAACTCAAAACGTCTATATGATCAAAATTGTACATAAGTATTTTTATAATTTTTGTGATTTTTAGTTACCTACTTAATATTTGTAACATTTGAATGTCAAACATTCATATAAAAAAAAAATGTCACAACTCATGAGAAATATTGTTATTGATTTTCAAGCCAGGTACCAATACCTATATTATAAAAGTTGTTAACAACATTTATAGAAATAAAACTAACACAATTTCAAAATGTTCAATGCCTAATGTTAATTTAAGTAATACCTTAACGGTATAGAATGTTTCAAGTTTTTACGATTAATCTTAAATGACACACACATGTTCTGAAAAGGATTTATATAACTTGTAAACTCTAAAAAATGTTCCTATGATGGCTAAAAATAATAAAATTATTGTTATTTTAAATTGAATTTCGAAAAAATCGTATTCCTGTTTTTATAAACTGAAAAACGCATCTCGTCAAATCCGTGTTGCAAACAAATTAACAATTATTATGTTTAAAAAATCAAAACATAAAGGAATATAGTTCGTCTTATACCCACGTCTTCCGGAATTCAGAATAATATAATATGCGAGTTCTATTATAATAATAGTAATATTATTGCTTATTAACTTATTGCTTTATTTGATTATAGCGTAATAAATTGTGCCTCGGTATTTTGTTGAAGTATCTTATCTTATTTAAACGTATCAATTTACGTATCAAATCACAATGCGTATAAATATGCAGCTGGTGTATGGACGACGGGTAACAAACGATATTATTTATTTATTTAAACATGACGGGTGGAAGCCCATTTAAGATACAATACGGTATTTGGTATTTACCCTTAGAAATAATATACTTATTAATATATTATTGATCCAACTATATAAGACAAAAACAATAACAAAATTAATAATTTTGTGAAAGCAACATAATCAAGTAATGAGTAGGTAGGTGAAGGAGGTGTCTAGATTGGCCTGCCACATACAACGAGTGAGAGGTTCATTATTTTGGTAATCTGTAGTAGCACGTAATGATACAGTTAATGGAGCAACGTTACGGGTAGAGCATGTATTATTATAATATATAAATATGTTATATCTAACCAATATTCTATGTATATATTAACGACTTAAAATTATCAGAAAAAAATATTTGCAAAAACGTTAATAGTTTTTGAAATAATGAGTGTCTTACGTTAAATGGATCACTCAGTATATTATTTCTCGAGTTTCATCTAATGATGTAAAAATATAATTATTAATAGAGCCCCCTCTCTATGCAATAAAATGCAAAATTTAAAGATTTGGATTCGAGGAGCACATTCCCGGTTCCTGAATTACCAGCTATGTACCAAATTTCAGAACCATGAGTGCTATATAGACTTGGTTGTTGATCACTTATACACACACACACACACACACACACACATTTTCCTTATATAGATTAGAGAACAAGAATAATATTTTATATTAAAAACTAGATTCCGGTGTTTGTCATCCCGCCTACGGCGGAAAGACTGTGTGGGCGGTGGTGCATCTTTGTCGGCTATGCTGGGTTTTTTGATGAAGCCTGCTGGGGGGAAGGGGGGTCGTCGGGTATTATGTTTTGTCGTGTTGGCAGCACTTTTTAAGCGGTAATTTTTGAACTCGGAAGAGTGTCTAGTCGTAAGTCACGCGATTCAAGTCGATCGTAAGACACAGCCAGCCAGGTAGGCAATCCGACTACGTCGGATCGCAGACCATGCCCCATTCGTGTATGCCGGTTCTTGAGTGTGTGTGTTGAAATCGGAAATTCGGATTCTGGGTTTGAGTGTCTAGCTATCAGTCATCTCGGGTAAAAGTCGATTCCCGAGTGTCGGATGCAGTGGGGGACACTGGGGGTGTAAGTCGCTCGTATGCAAGTAGCTAGTCAGGTAGGCAATCCGACTACGTCGGATCGCAGACCATGCACCGGGCGTGTATGTCCGGTTCTCGTATGTGTGTTGAAATCGGAAATTCGGATTCTGAGTTTGAGTATCTAGCTATCAGTCATCTCGGGTGAAATCCGATTCCCGAACGGACAATCCGCCTACAGCGAAAAGTGCTCGAAACGGCCGTTCAAATATGAAAAAGTATACAGGAGGTAATAAAATTGTATTTGTTGATAATTATAGAGAACAGTTATCAGGTGTTTTATGTTAGGCTTCACTGTAATCAATGTAATCATTGTTATGTTTTCGCGGTTATAACAAATAAGGGCCGTTCTTACAATGTCCGGTAAAGTCTCGGTTAACGCTAACCGACTGATAACAGATTTTATTACCGGCAGAATTCTTCCGGTTAAGTGTCGGTTAACTTTAACCGGACATCGTAAGAACGGCCCTAAGTCGACAAAATCTAATTTTCTGATTGGATATTTTCTAAAATATACCTTCCATGTATATTTATTTAATTATGAGAATTAAGTCAAATTAACAAATAGATAATTATATTGGTGAATAACAAATTTTATTGAAATGTACTACTATCCTATTAAACGTAGGTATCTATAAATGAATACACTACACATACTCTCGTTTCCGACACACTACTCCACCCCGGGACTCGAATTTTCGAAAAAAACGGCAAATGAAGCAGTCATATTACAGTCGTACTATTTTTTAATATAGTATTTATAATCTGTAGCAGTATTTAACCAAATCGGAATCACGTAAAAACTGTAATATATCAAGTAGGTACTACACGTAGCCACGTAGGTTAGTTATATTATAATGTATTATTAAAAGAATCATGTAGGTTAATGTCGGTAAATGTTAATTATAATAATTTTTTTGCCCAATAAATATCGTCAAACGAATAATAATAATATATATAATATAATAATGCAAATTAAAAAAAAAAATTAACACTTTCGTTAAAAATGATAAATGTGACGAAAAAAAAAACGCAAAAAAAAGAAATTCGATTTAACACGGCCCCGCCGGCGTTCGAAACCACGACCGTCGAATCACCCGTTTTAACGCCTAACCTACCTAGACACCTACCGAGATGAAATTAGGAGCCAAATCTATGACTCTTAAGGGCGTTTGAGCGGACCACCATGTCCGCCACCTTCGGACGTTCAAGACGCGAGATTTGCGAAAAAAATCGAACCTCGAGGCGCATGTATATATGCCTGTATATAGCGATACCTACACGGTACCTACTCTCGTTTCTGACACACTACTCCACCCCGGGACTCGAATTTTCGAAAAAAACGGCAAATATAGTCGTACTATTTTTTAATATAGTCTTTATAATCTGTAGCAGTATTTAACCAAATCGGAATCACGTAAAAACTGTAATATATCAAGTAGGTACTACACGTAGGTTAGTTATACGTTATTATAATGTGTTAATAAAAGAAACATGTAGGTGCGTCGGTAAAATCAAGTATTAATTAAATGTTAATTTTAATTATTTTTTTGCCCAATAAATATCGTCAAACGAATAATAATAAAATATATAATATAATAATGCAAATTTAAAAAAAACATGTAGGTGCGTCGGTAAATGTTAATTATAATAATTTTTTTGCCCAATAAATATCGTCAAACGAATAATAATAATATAATAATAATATAATGCAAATTTAAAAAAAAAATTAACACTTTCGTTAAAAATGATAAATGTGACGAAAAAAAAAAAACGCAAAAATAAGAAATTCGATTTAGTACGGCCGCCGCAAATAACCGAAAATCCCGGACGGCGGTTTCGAACCCACCACCCTCGAGTCACCTATCCTAACGCCTAACCAACCTAGCCACCTACTCAGAAGAAATTTCGAGGCAAATGTATGACTTTTAAGCCGCGTCGCCGTGCTCGCGGCGATAAAATAAAATTCTTATCACTTTCCTTATCAATAAAAGAAAATCCCAATAAATCCTATCAAAAACTCAAAACCCCGAGTTTCCCCTTGGCGAGGTGGGTGTTAGTACTCTCCCGGAACAAAATCCATCAAAAAAGCAAAATCCAAAAAGGGGGGGAGGAGGTTCCCCCGTTCCCTAAAGCGGAAAACGGTAGTATTCATAAAAAGAATGGGTTCCCCCTTGGTCCGAGGTCTTTAACTTGAATTCCGGCCGAGTTATACTCAACTCAAAATGTGGGGGGGGTGGGGGCTTTGGTTCCCTAATGTTGAAAATTCATCTGGGGCCTATAAAATTGAGATGCCCATTGGTACGGGGTCTCTAAGTCGAATACCGGCTAAGTTATACTTCGTCAAAAATAATTACTCGTTTAATGGGTCCCCCCCACTCCGCCCGACGGTCGCGGGGTAATCGATTTATAAGACGTTATTATCACGTCAAAAAATTGAAAAACACGGGTTTTTTTTTAATAATAATAATAATGTTCGAAAATATTCGTTGATAAGGAAAAGGGAGGAGATAAACGAGCGGAATTTATAGCGAACGCGCGGGAAGTATTGTGATTGGTCGTCATGGAAGAAACGCGGAGTGCCGTGAGCGCTCCCCGCGGATCTTATACGCGTTATTAGCGTTTTATTATATAAGATTTAAAAAATGTAAGCATCTCTCCAAGTCCTTTCATTAAAAATGCCCATCCCGCACAGTAGTGACTATAGGGATATAATAATACTATAATTATTATAATACAAATTATTTATAGGTATTTCAAATTTTAGTGTATTAGAATAGAAACAAAAGAAAGTAAATGAATAAATAAATAGGCTACCAAGTTGTGTGCCATTTGCAGTAGGATAAAAATAATAGATGGAAAAAATGTTACTAAGTTGGAGTTTATTTGGTATTAATAAAAGCTATAATATGAGGTTAGTATTATGTTATATTATTTTATAACACGATACAACCAATCACAGTCGAGTAAAGAAATACCGTACTAGTGGCAGATGGAAGGTGAAATGTCAAACACTCGAAACGTTTTGCGTAGGTAAGCTTTTTTTATTGGTATTCACCTACCTACGGTACCTCCGTTTTATCATAAAAAATTATGCGAACAAATGCTACGAGTTATAATATTCATAGCACAAGATTATTATAATAATTTTTTCAATGGAATGTGCAAACTGCATGCCGATACGGCGCGGTGATGGCCTACAGAGTGCTTACGAACGCTACAGGTACCTATACGGCTTTACAGTTTACAGAGTGATTCACCAAGCATGCTTACCCAATTTTTTCTTTTAATAATTTATTTATTCGAATTCCGACTGTTGGAATTTTTGAATACACTCAAAGACCATTTTTTTTCAAAATCCACGATTCGATTCATCATCCTGTATAACCGTCCAACGCCAAACGGTGATTTCTGAGGAATATTGTTGTGGTGAGCGCACCGTATCGTTGGTATTCCTGCTGCAGTTTTCCTTACCATCATATTATACTTAATAATATTATGTACCAGCTATACGTTTTATATTGAAGTGGGAATTGGTAAACCTCTCCTATATAAACGCGCGTGCTCTCAAACACGAATTGATTCGACGCGGCGTAAACGCTTTTATGTAAATTTTTTATTTTTTATTTTTACACACAGTTTAGCGTCATTTCGCCGTCGGTCGACGACGAAAAGTTTTATTCCCGTGCAGGTTTTACGTTTTTCGCTCAAATTTAATACCACCGTATTACTACGAACTACCTGCAGCCTCGACGCACCCCATTTTTTATTTCATCTTATATTATATTTTTCACTTTTGTATAGCGTTAGTGTATGTACCCCACCTACATCATCATCAGCGTTCATCTCGTGGCAAAAAATTTCGTCGGCGGTACACGGAAAAATAATGTTTATTCTGAAAATTCGATTTTCTGCAAGTCAAAGCATATATTTATATATAATATAGCTACAGTAAATTAAAAAATAAAATACTTTTTTTTTACTTCACACGCGTTGAGCTCGGTAGGTATACATTTACTGTACCTACACACACGTCGTATTATTTACGCTTTTTATATGTATAATAATATCTGAACACAAACTTTTTCGAGTACCTAAACTCTTGTGTAAAAACCTCGGAAAAAATCGATTTATAAGTCATCAAAAATCGAAATGGATTTTTCCACCACGAAACGTAATTTACAAGTTTTCGGCGTTATATAACACTGTTATTATAATATACTCTTTTTATTGTTCGTAATAAAAACACAACCCAGTACGGGTAGCGTCGTTAATCGTTATAATAATAATATGCGTTTTATATGTATAGGAACAAAAAAAATTCGAAAATGTTTTCATCCAGATGATGATGATATTCTTTTAGAAAATACTTTTAAACGATACTTAAAGACTCTATATATTAGTGCACTCATATTTATTTATAAATATCCCAACCCTAATAATAAGTAATGGGTACGTATGTCATATATTTATTGTTTTACCATTATTATTTATTACTATTTGCTATACTACGATCAGGATTTTAGTTCGTTTTTACCTAATATTAATCACAGACCCTTGGGAAGAGGCTTCATACCCATTTATATTATTTTTTGCTAAGCAGGTTTTATATAATTGATTAAAACCAATATTATAGAGTTAGTATCCAATTCAGTCTATACTCTATACCTACGTTTAGAGCATATATAACTTGGTCATATAATTAGAGCCTCTTCAGGCCATACTAAACATGGTGCAAATCGATGTTACAACGGTTATGGCAGACGTTTAACGGTGTTCTTAATTGACCAAAAAAAAGTGAAACCATAATCCTCGATATTATTGCCATTTTACAATTTATTTTATATTTATTAAAAATTACTAACAATTATTAATCTACTCTGCAGTTATTGATTATGGTGGTAAAATAGATTATTTTTTTTTGCATACATTTCAGAGGGGGGGGGGTTATAACCCCAGAATCCTACCACTGCGTATGCCACTAACTATATGATACTAATAATATATGTATATGTCGAGATATTGTCACCACTTCATCGGGTTGGTGAATTGTTCTGTAAACGAAACAATAAATGCGTCTGCGTTTTGACGCACATATAAAATACACTGGACGTCAAACTATGGACTGTTGTTTTGTTCTCGCGAATTGAATGATTTTTATTTTGCTTAGATTTCTATATATATAGAACCCGCTGTGATTTATACAATGTCCATAAAAAAAATATATATAATATAATATAATAAAAAAAGGAATACGGTTACAATACGTACGGCGGCTGTATGAAATATCGACCGGTCTTCTAAAAATAATAAAACTAACAACATATATGTATAGACTATAATATTTGGAATGAAGGTTAGGTTAGGCATATACTGGCTCGCGGACTACGGAAGGGTACATTTCTGGAATTGTGAAAAAAGCAAACATTTCCACTAAAAGATAAATAAGAAACTGTAATATAATATGGGTACTTCCTTTTATATAGGTACATAATAATATAACCAGCTACCTATTGGAATATAATATTATAGTACCTATGTGAAAGATAGGTAGGTATGTCATAATATGTCATATACAATATAACAAACAAAATGGAGTGTAATTTGAAAATCGTCGTCATGGGTGGAATGCGTTTAAGATAGAATGCCACGTGGATTGTAATCTCTGTCTTACACAAACGTATGAGTCGGATGACATGACAAATTTGTGTTTCTAATTTTGTGTGGCAATCATTGATAATATATAATTATATCAATGTAACAATTTATGTTATTAAATAATTTAAACAATTTACTTTATAGGTACCTACCCACACAGCACTTTTGAAATGATAATAATTAATATTTTGTGAATAATTTAAAGAGCTTGAGTAATAAAAAGCGGGTAAGTGGATGTCGCTCTGCTGTACAGTAGGTTACAAGTGGCTCACTGTATGATGGATTGTATTCAATTTGAACTCAATGATATCATATAATTGTATACAAAAACGATTCTGAGAGGAGACCGTTTGTCAGTCTGAATATTTTATATTGTTATTATATATATATATATATTTTTTTTTTTTTTTACTGAACTTAAGCCCGGTTACTAAGGCCATTCATCTGTTGTAGGGGTTATGAACTGTGGTAGGGGTAAGGTTGGTATGGTAGGTTGTTTTTACGATTGTTAAGGTTGTCACGATAGGTAGGCCACACGTGTGGCAAGGTTTCTAACTTCTATGAACCCGGGTGGTCACCCATCCGGGAGCTAGTAGCTGTAACCGTTGCTTACTCCCAGTCGCATTCGACTGGTAGCAGCCAACGCGCCACGCCAAGCCACAATATTATAGATTTATTATAGCCTGTAAGTTGAATTAATATTATACATTTCAACAACTAAAATGATCATTATTTTTATTCGTGTCTTTGGTGATAAACAAAGCGTTAAAAATTAAAATCCCATTTTTAATCGGTTTTTTGTAATTTGTCGGGGGTTTTTCCCGTGGCATTAAATAAATGACTATTGAGAAAATCGAAATGACCTTTCTAAAGTACCATCTTGATCCAATTTGCTAAAAGATAAAATACTATATGTCGAAATCGAAGCACTCCTTCTGGTAGAAATTTTGTAAACAGGATAAAAAAAAACACCATTGTAAAACCATTAGATCCCAGCTCCGCTCAGAATCTGATATTTGACTAATAATATTGTATTAATATTTTCATCTCAAAATAACGAAATATTATACTATATGATTGCATAAAAATTTTTACCTTAGTTAGGAAATATTTTGATGCTGTCTGGGTAGTTAGTTTACGTGTTATCAAACTTAAAGGTAAGAATATTATTTGTGATTTCACCCTGGTTTTTTTTATAATTTTTAAATTTTTAGACTATGTGTATGCATAAAATAATATAACAATTTGAAAATTCTGACAACTCATTTAAAAATTGAAATGTCGTGAAAACACAGATAATTTTCTTTAAGTTTGATAATACATAGGTCAATTCACTCTATTATTAAAGGTTACTGCACACAATTGGAACTGCTAAACACACAAATTTGTTACGTCATACGTTTTCAATAAGACGAAGACAACATAATATGTGGATGTGGCGCCTCCTCTTAATTTTTGTGTGTCTGACGAACATCATAAGAAGTAAGCATTTTTTATTTTTAAGTTTTATGTACCTGTAACTTACTATCTTAATACAACCATATAGGTATATCACATACAAAACAATAGGGTACGGTTCTTATTTATAAAATGTATTTATTTTATTTTAAAACATAGCTAGGTTATAGGACATAATATGTTATTTATATTTAGTTATATTATAAATAAAATAAATAAATGGACCTACGTGGTAGAAACAACTGTACATATATACCTATACTCGTAAGTATTGCCTATCCTACGTCGGTTTCGTGTTAACTTTAGATACCATTAATTTAACCCAAGATGTAGGTATGTATGTCGTGACTAGAGCAGAAAGAGTAACATCTAATGGATGACTACTACGACGGAATGTTTCGACCCATTGTTATTGCGTATAATATATAAGATATTTATACAATAACAAATGTATACATATTATTATACGGGGTGATTCACCAAACATGCTCACCGCATTTTTTTTTTTTAATATAGCAGTTATTCAAAATATGGTTTTTGAATATACTCAAAAAGATCCATATTTTTATTTTTTGAGATTTTTGTACTACATCAGGATTGTTATAAGGAGATTCAACCTCCTGTTTTTAAAATGAGACCTCCCATTTTAATCTGTAAATTATTTTTTGGTGGATAATTTTGACGTATCAGAAACAAAATTCAAACGAATATAATTTGTGTGTTATTTGTAAACTTTGTGTTCTAAAGATTATTATTAGTCCATGCCAATAGGTTCAGTTGATTTGTGGGCTAACTAATATTAACTTTTCATTAATCAATATTAATCCATCTAAATTTATGATTTATGAAAATAGTCCAAATATAGGCACTTAATAAATACTGTATCACAAATTGCATCTATTTTATATTTTTTTGTAACCACTTTTAAGAAATACTACCCTAGGTAAAAATATACGAATAACTGAACAACTACTCTTTTTGAATTAGGTACATCAAAATGTTCAAACCAATTATCTTCTAAATAGTTTACAATAAAAAAAGTTGTGTTCTTATTTGAAAAATAGAAGTTCGTATCGCCACAGGACACTGCTTAAATATAAGTTATAACAACAAATTCGAGAACTCGAAAAAACGGTGGTGATATCATGCTTGGTAAATCACTCTGTATATCATTAGAACAAATGCATACCATACATTTTTTTTTTGTTCAATGATATTATTATGCATTTCATGTTTTGAAACAAACGATAGTATTATCGATAATTACATGTGGAAAACCGAATTTTAATAAATTAGAAATTTAACGTCAAATTACCAATAATCGATCATCGTGGACAAATTTTAAAAATTTATATTAAGGCTTCAAGGGGTTTCGTTGATTTGTATACAGGTAGGTAGTAAGTACACGACAAAAATGACTGTGCATATTATATTATATATTCGTTGTTGTAAGGATTATTTTGTTTTCCGCGTTAAGTTTCAAAGTTTCCACAGTTTCCTCCTCGACATGATAATTCTAATATGAAACATGTTCATTTAAGTTTGGAGTGCGAGATTTTCCGCTAAATTAGTTTGATACATATTACGCAGCTGTTGCACGATCATTTTATACATTTCGACATTGGACTTATATAGGTATTATAATACAATTAAAAATACTAACGATTCATCGAAAACTGTTTAGATCAATGGATATATTTAAATTTTAAATAGTTATGCGATTAGAGTAGAGGATTTGTAGCATTTGATTATTTTTATTTTACACTGCATCGTTCAAACAGTCGAGTATAAGATATATACTTTTGTATTAAGACAAAGTTATGGACGTTTAGTTGTATATTTTTGTTGGATTTAGATTTACTTCAACGACTAGCCTCTAGAGTGGTTATGACTTATGACGTAGCTGTGTATGCCGTTGCTTGATTACAGTTCGGTAAACCATAGTTTTGACGGACACGCGGATTATTATTAATTTCCAAAAATTATTCAAATTAATTTAAAATGCAAGTTCTCAATATTTTTAAGTGTATATTTTGGAATTGTTTTGTGATTTTTGTGAGTCCTCTTCCCTAATTTATTATGATCATACACTATACTTTTATAAGCGGCACGCTACAAAAAAAATGTAATAAACAATTTTTGTCGATTTCAGCAATTTGGGATTAAATGTATGGTGTTTGCTGACGTTGAAACGTGAGTACAAAGTACGATTGGAACATTTGGAGCAAATTATATTGAACAACTGTTACCCGTTTGAAAAAATTATATTTTCGGAGAAATTATCATTATTATTAAATTGCATTCTTAGGGGTGCGACAAACGTATTCGTTTTACCGTGATGTGTGATTTTTTTTGTCATATTTGTTTTTATTTGTACAATCTGTATAAAAATATAATTACAATAAGCACAATGGAGGGGAAATACAATTATGGTCATGGTTGGCTTGAAGAAGAAGCTATTCATTAATAGCACTTCGAGGTGTGTGATTTAAAATTTTTTTTTATCTGTCATCACGTTTGGACTAATAAAAGTGTTTGAATTATTCAACTTAGTAGATGATTTGTGGTAGAAAATCAAATCTAGCTGGTATTTTAAGATGTCAAAAGCAGCAAACTATTTTTTTAAATTATCAGGAAAAACGAAATAAAAAAGAACGGGAATATTTACTAAACACTGGTTTTCGATAAAACCGATTTAGTTTTTTTGTTATTATTTAAACCTAAATAGATATTTTATCGATAATTTGTTTTATATTTATAAAAAGATATTTTAAATTGTCATAAAATATTTATTTTTCTAGTCATAAGTAATTTAAATTTTCAAATTATTTTGACTCTTTTCGAGTTATTCACAGGTTATTTAACTTTTGACTTTTAATGGTTGTGACTTGTATGTATCGTTTTGTTTAGAATCATTTTTTCATATGCAATGATTATCATTGCAGTACACAATAAACTCAACACATCGGGTCACAAACTCACAACCCTTATTACAATGACCTACTTGATGAGGAGGTATACTCCAAATCTACAGCAGTACGACTTACTCAGTTTTTGTATTCCTTATTCTTGTATGAAATAGCATTATGACAATAACGATTGTTAGGCAATTATTTGTTAGTGCAGTAAAACACAAATGCCGAATTAAATTATTGCAATTACTATTGTTTTTTTAAAACCGATATATTGCGATTTGTGCTAATAAGTGTCAAGTGATATATACTTTATCAATATGTTTTATATAGTATCAGGTGGTGTACATATAATTAAGATTATAACTACCTGTATTTGTGAAGCTGTTGTTTTTCGCTCTGCCGAATTCAGACTATTATATTATTACCCAGTTAATGAAATATTATACGTATATAATGTCTACAGTCTATACTAGAGGTCCCAATCGCTGCTGACTCACGGCACTCTAAAGTATTTTCTAAAAATCCGGAGGCACCCCATAGTAGTAATAAGTCGTGTATTTATATTTATATTTTATAACTTCAGTTTTATTTAGCTACAGGTATAAACACAGTAGATTTTAATTCGTGTTATTACATTACACACAAAAGCTGTATCTTTCCGAAAATCATTTTTATTATTTTTGATGGTGAAAAATTTGTATGATTGCTTTATACATGAAATAATTTCATTTGACCATCAATTCAAGTTCTCGGAACTCTGGTTACAAACCTCTGGTATATTCAATTGTATATAGACTCATTTGTATATACAGCAATTAGATGTGTTATGCGACGTATTTAGATACAATGTCCACTAGATTATGTTATGAAAAAATACTTTATGCAGATAGTTTTAAAATAATATGTCAGTCAGTTGACCTCGATGATTTTTAGACATTTTATATTAGCCTATAAGTAGACAGTTTAAGACATACTCTAATGGTTAACCGATTCATGGACGTTTTGTATACGATTTATGGTAGACAGTTTTAAATGTCGATCAATAGACGATTTTTAAACATTTTATAATAGACTGTAGTTGGACAGTTTTAGACATGAGCTATTAGTTTACAATTTGTATAGGTTTTTTAGCCATTTTATAATATACTATATATAGATAGTATTAGACGTATATTGATGAACGATTCGTAGACGTTTTAAAAAAAGATTTATAGGTTTTTAATCTAGATTAAATATCACATCTATTTTATATTTTGTTAAAACCATTTTTAAGGACTGTCCTTAAAATGAAAGTACACATTTTAATAACTCTTTAAAAGCTACTCGTTCAAATTTTGATTTAGATACATCAACGTTTTCAATAAATAATTAGCTTAACGATTTGCATTAAAGACGTTTTTGTCACAGGACACTGTTAAATGGGATAAAAATCTAAGATTTGAAAATACCGTCCTGAAGACGTAGGTATACCTAAAAAATTCAAAAAGCCAAATTTTGAGTAAATTCCTTAGCAAAGGAAAAATGGGAATGAGCATGCTTGGTAAATCACTCTGTATATTAAATATACAAACAATTATATTTTAAACACAAACATGATAATTATAATACTAGTTGTACTTAAATTATTACTTTAAAATAGTTATTTTATCACGTTGTAAATATTATATTGTCTATTGAACAGTTAAATTTGTGATATGCATGAACAAATAAAATAACAATTAAACAACCCGTGTTTAAAAAGATGGTTTTTTATTACTCTTTAGTGTCGGTTTTCGTATTTATCTATGGAAATACTTTACTAATTATTAATGTTCTGAAATCTGTAGTGGTGCAGAAAAAAGTTCGATTTATCATTGTTTTAGTTTGGTTTATTTTCATCACCGTAGGTACATACAACCTTTTGGTTACGGTGTGGCTTTTTGTTATGTTTTCTCATATACCTACCCACCTTCGGGTTTGGTGGGGGAGAGGGCGTCACAGAAATTCGATTAATCACGAACGGTACAAGATGTATACTTTGCAGACCATCACTGAGTACCGAAAACCCGGATATCAGTGTATAAAAAATTGAGCACCAAAATGTCGGCGGCAAAGTAAAAGAAGAAAGGGTTTTTTTATAGACCCTTTGACATCTAAATATAATAAGCTACGTTCGTGTTGTAGTAGCGCGTTGCCGGAGCAAAATGCAACTACGTCTCGTTGCCAGCAAAAGGATAATGATGATGGCGGAGATAAATTTCATTAGCTGGACCGAGAGCCAATATTAAATTATAGAGTTTAAATAAACGTACCGCGCAGAGACCTTAGAGAGCGCTTAATGCACACCCACAATTTCTCTATGGGGCGAGTGGTTACGGTTGCAATACAGAACACTAGAACCGAACTATAGGTATGTACGATATAATAATAATAATAATAATAATAATATAGACTACCCATAAATAGTTTAAGAACCGAGAAAATGTACAGACGCGTGTTCCATCGCGCTATAAGTATAAGCGTATAGAGTATAGGTAAACTTACACTACTTAATTACTATTTATTACTTATGATGGAATTAATACTGTTCTAGTAGAAAATTATATTATTTACTTAAATATTATTATAACTATGTACAGCGTAAGTATAGGTACAATATACGTACCCTAACTGTACCAGTGCAAGGGATACTCGCTATAAACCCGATAAGAATTATTTTATAAAGATATTATAACGTTGGGTTTGGCGTACGCCGTGTCCTACGTAAATACGATAATGCGATAATCGCAATACGATGCGACCGATACGATTTCTAAAAATAAACAAATCACCGGAAACGAACGGGAGTGTCCGACGTGACCAATGCGACACGACCGATACGACCGGTTTTATCGGATGCGTTTAGTCGTGTGCGTTGAAAAACAAAATAGTTTGTTTTTGATCGCATATTCGTATGCGATTTTCACGCTGTGTGTTACTTATTAGTTATTACTAATATTATAATGTAATATTGTATTATTACATTATTTTTTTATTACCTTATTTTACTTACCTATATTATTTTATTTAATTATGGAATTATTAATATCGGAAATACAAAAGAGAAATGTGTTGTGGAATAAGTGGAACAAAAAGTATAGGGATAGATTAATTTCCGACAGAGAATGGGACGAAGTTGCAAAAAATACAAAAATGGATAGTAAGTAGTTTATAATATAATAATAATAGGTTTAATAATTAGTATCCATTTTTTTTTACACTGTATTTTTAATTTTATACCAAATAATTAAAATGAGATTAAACTAAACAATAGTACTGAATACCAGTTTCAAAATTTTACGTTAGAAACTTAAAGAAATGAAACTGATTTTAGTTACCTACCTATTTAAGTATACATTATTATAATATACGTAGGTAGGTATATAGTAAAAACTTACTTAAAATTACTACAATATTAATTAGGTACATATATTTTACTTACATACTTGTTTCAGTAATATTATTAGTTTTAAAAAACTCTACAAATATATTTCTAATATCAATAGCAGTACGGGAAGCACGATTGTTAGATCTGTTGGCACGGAGTCTCATTATTTTATTACTTTCTTGTACATTTGCAATGTTAAAATTTTCCGATATGATGGTACATTGACGCGAAGATTCGTTCTCTCTATCAATTATTACATTGTGTAATATACATATAGCTTTCACAATATGATCTGCATTCTCAACTTTAGTTTCAATTGATTTTTGAAGTATTCTAAATTTAGAAGATGCAATGCCAAAAGCGCACTCAATAGTCATTCTTGCCCTAGAAAGACGATAGTTATAATGTTTTTTATCATTAGCTGATGCTAATTGTTGTCTAGGGAAGGGTCTCATTATATAATTGCGTAACGGGAAAGCTTCGTCACCAACAAATACATACGGTGCTTTGAGATTTGAATTAGGCAAGTTACTCAGTTTTGGCAGTTTTAATGTACCATTTTCCAGACGTTGATAAAACTGTGTATTACACAGAACGCTGCCGTCGCTATCTTTACCGTACGAACCAACATCTATCATAACAAATCTATAGTTGGCATCAGCTACTGCCATTAAAACAATAGAGTAGTATTGTTTATAGTTGAAAAACATGCTCCCGGAGTTTTTCGGACATTTCATACGGATATGTTTTCCGTCTAAACTTCCAACACAATTTGGAAAATTCCATTTCTTATAAAATTCGTTTGAAATATTTTTAAAATCATCTACTGTAGGAGTAGACATATGCTTGTTTTTTAATGAATTCCATAAAGCTATACACACCTCGATCACTATATTAGACACTGCAGTCTTAGATATTCTAAATGCCATTGCTAGTTGTCTAAATGCTAGTCCAGTCGCCAAGTACCTACAAATAATAAACAATTTTAATAAAAAAAATAGACAGTTTGATATTTGAAATTTGTTTTTGATTTTCTTCACACAAAGTCGAAAATATTTTATTTCGTTAAAAATACACGAACATGTAGTAAATTAGGTTCCCAATTAATTGTTCTTTGAGCAATTTTTCGTTATACATATATAACATTTGAAGTTAGAGCTATTGTTATATTTTAGTTAATTTATTTTTATAGAGGAAGAGGCAAAAAAAAAGTGGAGAAATTTACGAGATACTTTCTTAAGAGAGAAAAAAAAAGTTAAGAAATGCCGCTCTGGAGATCCACAAGAAGGAGCTGAAATATATACTGGGAAATGGTCTTATTATAATTTGTTGCTTTTTTTAAAAGATACCACAACTCCAAGGGTTTCTGATGGAAATATTACGGATGAGGAAGATACAGAAAACGCAAAAAATTATGAAGATAATCATATTATTGATCAGATAAATAATGATGACTCTTATATTACAGATACGGGAGTATCAAATCCTTATACGATAGATATTGTAAATAATTATGTATCAACACCAGAAATTGAAACAGAGATTAGTCAAAGTACTCAATTTATACACACACATGAAACAAGTACACCATCAACACCAGTAACAAACCAGTCTAGTGATTCAGAGCGTTTACTATCTCGAAAAAAAAAGAAACCAAAAGTAGACGATGATAAGTATTTGGAAAATTTATTAAAAATTGAAAGTCAAAAAGTCGCATTGTTGCAACAGTCTACCAATGTAACTGCTCCAGAAATTGATGAAGATATGCTTTTTTTCCAATCTCTTTTACCATATTTCAAAAAAATGGATTCCATTCAAAAGCTTCGAGTGAGAAATCAATTCCAAAATATTTTAATAAATGAGTTGTCGCAAAATCAAGAATCATCATTAAATGTCGCATTATCTTACTTGCCCTAAGTTTATTAAACAACTTAATGTATACAAGTAAGTGCAAAATACACTTTAAAGATTTAAAAATGTACTTACATTTAAAATATTGTTTTAAATTAGTTATTTAAAAGAAAGGTTTTTTATTTTGTTGTTGAAAAATATTTATTCATTTTTTTTACTACTTATTTTGCAGTAAGTTAAGGGTGTCTGCTTTAAAAAAAAAATGTATTTAACAATATTGTAATACAAGTAGAAACATAATACATTTTAAAGATTTAAAAACTTACTTACATTAAAAAATAATGTTTTTAATTAGTTATTTAAAAGATAGGTTTTTTATTTTGTTGAAAGATGTTTGTTTATTAGGTACATAAATATATATTTGTGTTTATGTGTGTTTGTATAAATTACTACCAATATAATAAATTAATAATTTCATTGATTAAAAATGCTTACCTAATTGTTACAACCAATCTTTCTTCAACTGGTATGGGATCTTGAAAATTTGTTGACTTTAGATCAAATTCTGGTCGTATTATTTCAACTATATAGTCAAATGTTGCAACTGACATCCTTGTATACGATCGAAATAAGGCGTCATCACAACGTACTTGGTTATATAAATGGTAAAACTCACCAAAAATCATTCGGTCTTTTAAAATGATAGCTCTGGTAAGATACGATTTTTTAATTTTTTTGTACCTACATATATTAATAAATTCACTTATAATTATTAATAATTTACCATTATTTAATTAAATTTATAACTTACCTTTTATATAATAAATACTTAAGTACCGAATTTTCAGTCAGAAGCATTTTCTTTTGTAGTGTGGTTAAAGGCATGATTAATGTTTTTAAACGAATATTAGCATGTACAATGTTCCTTCTACCTACAAAACCGTCGCACGACTATGCGATCTCACGTTTGCCACGTGTCTGATCGCCGCAATATCGGATGACGAAATCGTATCGGATCGGTCGCATCGTATTGCGATTATCGGATTTGCCGTATTTACGTAGGACACAGCGTAAACATCAAGTCATGCATTTTATATTATATTAACATAGTACCACATCAAGTGAGTACCACTACAATGGTAAAGAATAGGCTGTAGGTAAACTTAATAATTAATATAAAATTATTTTTAGCGGGTGTGACCTAGATAGCTGTAATGGAAATATTTATTCCATTTGTAAAGTATTGTTATTCAATATTTCAATCGTTATACTATAATATGATATTATTATATTGTATAATGCAAAATTTAAAGTTCCCATCGTTAGATTATTTAAAATTTATATTTATTAGTTCATATATTATAGGTTAGACTAACGTTTTGTGTATTTTTGAATCAAAATAATCATTTTTGTTTTAATTTTTTGACAATTTTCGATTTTAAGATAACTTTTTTCCCTAATTGAATAATATTGATCGTACATTTTTCAAACGAATCTATACGGCGAAAAATCTAGAAAGAAAATTAAATGAGAATAATTTATTCTTATCATCTTTATCAACACTCGTTCAAAAATGAATTATATTATTATTATGGTTACTTCTTCTTCTCTTGTTGTCATTATACACGAAATCGTACATATTTGTTTACATACTTTTTTTATATTATTTAGTGCATAATATGATATAGTATAAAACCACAGGTATCGAAGCGTATAGAGTGGCGATTCTTGGGGATTGTGGCCTCTGAGTTTAATATATAGATAAGGGCCTACCCCTTAAATCCCTTGTGGGTCTATCCCCTCGTGTGGCTATTATGTACTTAGTGTTTGAAATATATTTTGTGTGGTCGTTTGTTTTCAAATGGAAAGTAATATAATATTATTATTATAGGTCCCATAATTGTCGTACGTATGTTACTAAATAATTACCTACTATTATTTACCTATACAAATATATTTTACAAAATCACATTTATTATTACAGTAAGTATCACATTATGTCAAATTTATAAGGACTCGACGATTACTTTTTTTTTTTTTTTTGATTGGTTTTCTTTTATTTATTTCTAAAGCCTACACCGCGATTTAACATTTAAGGTTTCCGGGCGAGGAGATAGCAGCATCAGTCAGACAATACGGGAAGAGTCGAGCATTTGTGACTTTTATCTTCGCACAGACTTTGCGTCTTTTATTTTCTCGAAATAATAATAATAATAATAGTGCGTGTCTCGTGTAAAAAAAAAGTCACTGTATACGTCGTATTTGTCACCGCGCTCTCTTCCACCTCGTTTCCGTGTATAGTGTAATAATACGCAATAACATAATATAATATGATTGATGGAATTCGAGGTCGCGTATACCAGGGGACATTTTCAAAAGAATATCTCTCGAGATACCTACCATAACGAATTAGGTCAATAACAATATTATATAATATTATATTAAATATTATACTGCTGACACCGTACACGCCATAATATTATATACAGCGTAGATACTTGCAGTGCAGGTTATTACGCCGAACGTCGATATCTCGAATTTTTTGTTATCCCAACTCAATACTATTGGCACCAACTCGAAATAATTACCTACCTATCATTATATCGCAGATATAAAACTCGATAGTTATTTTTCAGAACTTTTTTCAGCTGTTTTGCTCAAATTTCGTGCAACGCGACGAGAGTTAATTAACTGTAATAATATTATGAAATTACGACAGCGGCGGCGGAATCAGCAAGTGAAGCAACTCTCGATTTAACAAAATTGAGGTTTTGACTGATAATTATAATAAAACACATGTAAATACAAATTTTTTCAAAGCTAGTTTCAAGCTAATTTCATTTAAGAGTACTGTATAACCCACAATAGCAACTTATAGTGATATAAGCCACACCGCATCCCTCAATAAATGTAACAGTTCAAGTCAACTAATATTACCCCCACTGTAATCCGTTAATATTTTTTAATGTACAGTTAACTTAACCCTAGAAAAAGCTCATAATTTAACGGTTTTAACCCACCATTTCAAATAGCAATCCGCAGGTAAAATACTGCAGTAACCTTCAACTTCTCCTTCACTTTGAAGCTCAGTGCGTAGCTGGTAATGACTAATTTAAAAAAACTCATTTTGAACTTTACCATAAAGTAATTAATAATTTTACTTATCAAAATTTAAAATACGCTTTCAACGATTTGCCGGTCAAATCGTACCTACATACCTTCTTTGGATAGTTTTCAACAAAACAATATTGAAATAAATTTTCGTCTCTCCTGTACAATTTAATTTTTCGGGGTGTCGTCGCGTATCGGCCTCTCCTCAATCATTTATTAATACATAATGATTATAGTGTAGTGCCGTCGCCTTTACAATAATAATATTAATAATAATAATAGTAGTTATTAGCCTTGTCCCGCCGTCGACGCGGGCGGCAACCGCGTTATTAATAGTAGTGTTGCGCGCGCTTGTGTACTAACTACTGTCTGTATGTCTGTACACACACTGCACGGTCGACGTCGCCGAGTGCGGTGCCGTCCTCAGTCGCGACGTGCTGCAGATTGATTCTGTGCCTCGATAAAACCTTTTTAAAACCCGAGACAGCGTTTTCATTTCACCCAGCCAATATTATGATAATAACAATATTCGCGAGACCGCACCCATACACGAGTAACCGTATAATATACAATATAACACCCGTTCGTTTTGAAGAGAAAAAAATGCGCGTGGCGTAGGTATTACAATAATAATAATAATAATTATATACCGATGTCGACAGTCAATGGGCTGAGCAGGTGACGACGATCGCGAAACGTATAACGATATGCTTACATCGACGCGTGTGTATCATAATCCAGTGGTTCTTAAGCTGTGGTCCGAGGATCTAGAGGGGGGACTAGACGAAAATGTGTATTACGAGAGCATTAAATTTGAGTTTTTATAGTGAATAAAATATTCATCAAATATGCATATTATTATAAAATAATAATAATAACAAACTTTAATAGGTAACAAAATTACCTTTTTTACATTTATTATACAATTATGTAGACAAGAGTAATATATTTCAAGTACCTAGTTTAGGCTTAAGGAGGGGGCAAATATTGGTTTTGATGAGATATTTTGTAAAAAAAAAAAAAGTTATTCGATAGACTATTGATAGGGGGTCTTCGGTTTCTAAAAGCCTTTCATCGGGTGAAGTGGACTACAGTGTATTATATCGATAACGATATTCTCAACAACCGTTCTCTATTATAATTTATAACAATATACTATTATCGTATGATATAATATTATGTACGCGGAGTGATGTCCAGTTGTAGTTACCATACAGTTTGTTGTTTTATAGACTTTTGGAGGCGCCTTTTGCAGCAATTGGCAGGTAGCCCGATCTTTATTATAATAATATGACCCCGTGTAGTTGACACTCTGACTGTGAGGTCCGTGAAACGCCATCGTCATAATATCGATGGCTTATTTTAGCGCACAACACATATTAGTGTAGAGTTCGAGACTTATTGCACTGAAATGCGCGGAATGCGAGGAATTAAAATAACAAAAATATGCAGCTGAAATTGTTTTTATTTCTCTGTAGTTTGTTGTTATAGATGCCGAGCATTTAACTCTGATACAAAATGGCAATCGGTGAAAATGGCAAAAACGCCGAACACGTTTTGATTTTCAATTTAATCGTACAATATATAATTTATAAAATCTTTACAGTCTAAATTTCATTGAGTTTCTAATTGCCTATAACAATGTCGTTTATTAATCGACGAAGAGACTTCTTAAGCAAAGATGATATATCATTTTCCCCCAAAACTTTATCCAAATACGATACTGGCCCGACAATATTACAAGTATTAAAACAATACTAAATTGTAAAAAATGCACTATTATGCTAATAAATTGTAAAATATACACTTTTTCTAAAGAATGACGAAATACTCAAATATATGCAAAATCTAACTTTATATTTAATTTCACCATTTCATACATAGCAAATTTATATCTTACCTAAATTAATCTATCACCGTTATAAAAAAAAAGAAACATGCAAATTGCATGAAGTACCAAACCCTACATATATTACTCCGGTTTTTTTTCCAAAATGTTATACTTTTTAAATCCATTAACATGCAAATGCGCGTCCTTTGTTCATGAACATGTATATGTATATTTATTTTAACATTCATACATTTGTTAAACATTGTAATTAATACGATTAAAAAAGCCATTTAAGGTATCTAAAAAAAACCATGGAACTCAACACGGTGCAGTCCCTGAATAATTTCATACTTGTGACTTACAATGTGCGTGTGTAATCGATAACGTATTAAATGATTTAAATGTAATATGATTAACGTTTTGACGTTTCGTATGCGGATACTTATATAATATAATATAATATTGTTAAATATGATCGTCGATTAGCGACGGACATCCGGAAACGACACGATAATTCCGCATACCCCTCACCATTCACCCAAACCATAATATTCCATGATGTATATTATGGCGACGCATAGTAGACGAAACATCTATTATACAAAATATATGGGTACTCTGTGAGGTCATTATAATAATATTCATATATTTATGTTTATTAAAACGTACATTCATTCTATACTAAAAATAATCGGCGAAAAACTTTAATTAAATGTCATCAATTTTCGGGGTTCGTTCGTGTAAGTTTATATTTCCTGGTTTTAGAAATTGACATTTGTACTCATACTTATATAGTATATTATAGTATCATAATTTGGATAAGATATGCCAAGTACAATTTTTTGCATTGTTTGACATTAAAATTATTAAATATATTTTAGTGATTATAATAGTTATAATTTATAATATGTTAACATATTAATTATAATTTGTATTATTATTATTTACTATACACATTATAATCTTTATTTGTTTTAAAAATCATAATATGATGTATAATCGAGTATCATCGTGTAACATATTTTATCACTATAATTAGTGGTTAATTTTCGTAATATACCTACTACATTACATATTAATCATTCTATAAACTGGGTCACATAGTATACGTAACCATCTAATTATTAATATTTGTATGTAGTATACAAATAAATTAAGTTAATATATTTGAAATTGTCTATTTATGAACATCGGAATTGGAGATATTTCGGATGGAATGATGTGCAAAATCATTAATATTCGAATAATAATAACGTTATACATTTATACTAAAAAAACAATTATGTATATTGTTGAACATTACATTTTTCGGTACTAAATTTAAAAGCTAGAACAATCGTTCTTTTGGATAAAGTCCAATTTGTACTCAACTTGATTTTTATCGCTTGTCTAAACTCTCGTATACTTTATTTTATAACCCAAGGTGAATGACACTATAATGTAATATAATATTACTACGTATGAATAATAATGGTAACTTAATACTACCTAAACAGTACTTACATTACTTACCTAACTGTTTAATATTGTCGACTCATTCATAAAATAAACAATTTTCAAATTACATGTAACCTTTACATTTTGGTACAGTTTAGTTTGAATAACATAGGGTATGACCCATATTTATTAGGAACACATCATTTTACCTAACTAATAAAAAATATTAATTTTAACTTTTTAATCGGAGTTTGAATTCTGAATGACTTTAGTAAATATTAAATTTTTTAGTACTGTCTTATGTAGTGTAATATCTACAATTCTATATTCTTAATAGATACTTTATCGAAAATAAATAATAATATAATATTATTAAAACTAATACATTTTAAATTACTAAATTATAGGTATAATAATATAATTACATTAAAATATTAAAAGTAAACTTAAAGTGATTTGTCCCACAAACAATAAAATATAATACAAATATTTTTTTAATTTATGTTAGGTACAACCTAAACAATTATTACATATCTACCTAATTGATATTGTTGTAATAGGTAGTTGATTATTATATTTTCACACAACGTCAAAAATGCTAATCTGATGAAAAGAATATCCAATTTAAAACTATTTGAATAAGTAAATGATAACGGATTCGTATGAAGGTCAGATATTTTTATATTCTAAATAATCAATTTACCTTAATATTTACTTATAAAATAGTTTTAAAGTTTTAAAATAAAAAAAAAACTTTCAATGTTAAAAAAAATGTATTCATTGTACTATCACTATTATCAACATTATCCTAGGATTAAAACCTTAAATTTATATTCATGTTGAAGTACCTCTGATGGGTGGCCTCTTCCTTCAGTCTCTTCTGTCTGTTTTTGTTCTATTATCACTTGAGCTTAATTTTCTAATTGTAACAGATAGCGTAATAAATAATTTTGTTAAAAAAAAAAAAAAATGTTTAAAATACTCCTAGCTAGTAGCTTAGTCCATATATTATTTCGTAAAATAGGTAACTATTAATATTAAATACTATACCTAGTAGATACCTATACCCATATCATATTCGACGTAATTGAGTATTACCTTTTTATTTCTTTTATTTTTCAGAATACTATATGCAAAATACGTAATTTGATTTGAATACACACGTATATTTTATATTATATTATACTCATATATGAAATAAAAATTAGAAGGCAAAGAAAAAATGGTAATATAATATAAATACTGCAGTTATATTAATTTTTAGTAACGTATTCAAGATTCTGCAAAAATTCAATGAAAATAAAATTAATTTTTGTAAATTTAAATTCAATGCACTGGGCGCTATATTTTATATAACATCTAGGTAAACAGAATAAAAAAAAAGTACCTACCTATTTAAGATAGTAATTTAAAAATAAATCTATTATAGGTAACATTAAATTTCTAGAATAATTAAATAGTATATTGTGTGGCAAGGGCGGGAAGTGAGCCATTTCACGACACAAGTCGCACAAGACTGAAATGGCCTTCCGCTCTACTCACACATACTATTTTTTGTCACGCCTATAACGATATGTGCGCCCAGCACTTTTTGGGATTTCCACTTTACCGCCCGCCAATTTTTGGGATTTCCACTTTACCGCCCGGCACTTTTTGGGATTTCCACTTTACCGCCCGGCACTTTTTGGGATTTCCACTTCACCGCCCGCTGGACGGAAAAAGGACGCTTTCGAACGCTTCAACCGCTATCGAAAACCAAACTTTCGGTGCAGGTGGGACAAAAAATGTATTTTTGGTAGTATTTCAGCATTGACGCAAAATAAGTTAATTTAAAAAAATTAACTATTACTAAATATACCTAGTAAAATGTAAACAATATAAATAAGACATTTTTTTTTTTTAGAAATTTAATACTTTGAAGTATAATATAATATTATTTAGAAGGAATTTTAATATAAAGTATGAAAAGTTAATTTAGCATAACTGAACGTTGTAGACGCTGGGTATTAATTAATCATTATTATATTTTGGTCATACAATTTAACTTAAGAAATGTACGGCATACATTTTTTTTAGCGATATTGTTTTTTTTTACAAAGACTATTCATTTAATTAATATTCTTTGCCAGTCATACCATTGTTTAAAATTTAAATGCTATTTCATATTGGATTTATGGGCAACTAAACACATAATATAATATCCAGAAAATAAATAAAATATCAATAAAAATAGTTATTGTTTTTATTTTGAATAAAATGTAAATAAGTGTTTAGAACACAATACACATAATAGCGGTATATGATATATTTCGTGATATCAGTTGGACTGAAACTCTATTGAAAATTCTTTAAATTTTTGTCACTCGAATAAATTATACATTTTATATTGTAAAAAACATAAATATTTTTAGATTTGTATAATATATTAAACTTAGTAGAAAATGTTAGATTTGTATGGATTATTAATGGCTTGAGTGTTTTTATACGAATTTTTCTCGTAACATTATATAATATAATTTGTCTATCTATATGTAGGTGTACTACGGTATACTATAAACATTAAAAAGCGTTTAAACTAAAAATCTATCGAATTTACTTAGAGGTTTGCTTATCCGATTTACTAAAAAAAAAATACAGATGGCTGCATATATAATACTATATTTTCTACGCACGTTATATTTATTTTTACTCGAAAAATGTTTATTTTTAATAATTTTTACCTGATTTTTTTAGTTAATCGTGAAATTTAAATTATAATACTTATAATTTACAGATCATTTTATGATTTAACTCGTAGGTACCAAACGATAATAATATATACGCTATAGTGTGTAACCAATACATGATTATGTGTGTGTTATTATGATAAAGAAGATAATACCATGCTCTATTAATAAAATATTAAAATGTGTTACTGTATATTTAGACGGTACGACCATACACCGTCATCGGGTTAATACACAGAAAAATTCATCATAAAGTCGACCAGAGTATTATTATAAGGCTAACGTCACACCTTTCAGTATTTCATATTAGCGGGCTCGCCAAACTGAACTACCTCGAAAACGCAACAGTTGTCTCGTTACGTGTCGTTTCCTCTCTGGTTATTTGAAAAATCGAAAGAATTGTAAAATAATACATAATATACCTGGGTAATTGAATTGCATTAGAATAATAAATTACGACTGCATAATATATTTTAATAGCATAGCCCCTCGTTTGGTTGTAAAATGTAAATATGGGCGTCTTGAACAGTACCTACTACAGGCACCCAATTATGAATTATAATGTTGGTAATATAATTTAAACGTTGTGATTATTCTTACGAAACAACGATTAGGTACGTAGAAAGTTGAAGATAAATAATATATTACACTACCCCAAACTATAGGAAGAATAACAAAGATTCTATAGTTTTAATTTGAATAAACATACTTGAGGGTAAGGTTTAAGGTCCTAAGTACAAAAACGATACGTAATAAATATAAGACAGTGTGATTTTGGTCATCGTCATTAATTAATAACGTAACTATTTAAAAGCATTTTTTTTATGTTTATCAAAGTAATAAAAAAAATTACTCTTTACACTCCTATATATTTCTTGTTTAAAAAAAAAATTATAATAAAATAGAGAACAAAATAATATCGTCGAGAAAACTCAAAACGTATTAATATCGGTTCGATCGTATAAAGGTTTCCAGATACCATCACATCGAATAATATATATTAAACATTCGTTTATCTGCAAGACGTACAAACGACCTGGGGAAGGTTAATACTCGTGTGCCAAAAATTAGAAAGTCACATCCCAGATGTTGCCACCATCCAAACCGCCTACATTCGTATTAAACTCACGCCAAAACCCATTAAAAACACCGACTGCGATTTCCTTGTGAAGGATAAAAACAGCAGGTACGCAAATAGACGAACACGCGCTAAATGGTTTGAAAAATAACGCCGAGAAAGACTTTCTTTTACTACGGTTTTGTTTGTTTATCTATTACTATTATTATTATTATTAACGTTTTTATTTTAACGTGCCTGCAGCGTGTTTCCGATCCGAATATAATAAGATATGACACATAATTATATAATAGTAAAATGAGTCTGCTGGTCCGTGTAATGCTAATTTGTGTAGTCAAGCACAAGAATAATATATAAATAATATTATAATATAAATAATACATGATATTATTATTATTATTAATTTTTAATAATATGATAGTCGTATATAGTTTATGTCGGCGTCTTATATATGCAATTTAGCAGCACGAATGTACACCGATCAAACGAGTAGCCTACCCATTGACAGCGGTAATAACTTTGTATCGCTGTATTTTAGATAATGTACAAAATACGTGAATGTAAAAATACACTCGATAAACAATTTTTAGATTACTAACTAGAAATTCGCTAAACTAGACTGGTTTAAAATTATCTCACATTATCCCGCACCGGGATAATTAATCATATAAACGATATGGTCCAAACATCCCGGTGCATTATTTTTCACACCGGTTTAATCTAGCGAATTTGTAGTAAATGAACAGTTAAACATGTTAAGATTTTATCGTCGACAGTAAACAAAATATAATACGTACAGTGGTGTACCTATGGTAGGCGTTTGGGTGAATTAACCTCAAAAAAATGTGGTCTGTTTGGGCGAACAATTATATACCGATTGGTCGAGTGTTTATTTCACAAAAAATTCCGATTGGGCGAATAAGTATAAATATGTTTTTATGTAAATTAATTTATATATTGTAATATTGTGTAGTAATGTACACTGTCGATTATTGAATGTTATATATTATGTATTATAATTTATAACATATACTTAATGGGTTAAACAAAAAAGTAGAAACTATTCCTTATAGTTCTATATATATATATATATATATATATATATTAAAATTGAAAAGTATAAGTATCTACACATGCTTTAGTATTAAAAAAATCTAATTTTAAATTTTAATCGCTCCGATGAATGTATTGGTTTTATAGTGTGAAGTGGCAAAGTACGATGCACTGCAGCAAACTTCCGATGATCCTATCGAGACCACTGTGGACTACAATGTGAAGTTTTTATTTTATGTCTGACATCACTTTTTGGACCAGTAAAAATACTTTAATCTTAAACTTTGGGGGTGATTTATGGTACCTAGCAAATATTGGATCTTTATTATGTTTTTTCGGAAGTCAAAATTAAACAATACCCAAAACTTTTATAATGAATTGCGGTAAAACGGGAATGGTTTAGAAATACCAGTTATAAAAACGAGATTATAAACAACGATGTTCTCCAAATGGGTTTTTTGAAACTAAATATTGTAACCAACTTCATTAATTGAATACCTATCATATTACAAGCTGATCATTTCCTTAATCCGTTTTAGTAGTATGGTACCACTCCTCATATCTACAGTTATAAATACCCAAAACTAATAAACTTGTCTAAAATTTGATTTTTATTGATCTAAATACTCTGAATAATATTCTGTTTCAGAATATGAAGAATATGAACATGAAAATGTGGGTTGTCATTCAAAAGAGAAAAATACTTTTAAAAAACAGTAAAAAAATAATTTTTTTCTCGTAAATGTAGAGTTTGTTGTAATGATTTACAACTATGTGAAAGAAAAATGTTGAAAAACATTTTAGTGTTTTCTGAAATAGCGAGTGTCTTACGTTAAATGAATCACCCCGTATAGTTTGTAGGATGTAGTTTGTATTATTTTATTGTATCTATACGTTCTCAACAACACAATAAAATAGTTAATAAGTACGTCTATATAATAATAATCAACTGCCTTTGTACATTTATGTTTACGTTGATTGTTTGAGAAACAAAACAGAAAAAAAAACAAAAAGAGAGGATATATGGCCGGCTGGTGGTGTGCCATGTGGTTGGATGCCGAAATGGGAAGAAAAATATTTTGTTAGAAAGTTTACGACGATAAATTTCGACTGTCGGAAAGACGTGGTGGTGGTTTCAGCTATAATGTGTGGGGCCTGCACAAGATCGCTGTATATAATCCATGTTTAAAAGGGGATAAAAGATATATATTATGTATATATGTATATATATATATATAATATAAATAGTATTATATATACGCTTATATCGCAGGTATACCTGCGGCACTAGAAACTGTGACGTACATAACGGTCGGTTAAATAAATAGTTTCTGTGCAACCTCAGAGGTTTTGAAACAAAATAATCGGAGTGCTCGACAATAATATTTTAAAAGGTAAATTTGTAGATGAGTGTATATTAATAATTAATTATAGTAGGTAGGTATACAATCGAGACCTATATACAGGTATATGGTGACTGGTGTAACAGAAATAACTGACAAATAAAACAACTTTTGTTAATAATTAAACCTTTTTTTTTTATAATTATTATTATTAATTATTATTTATAATCTATAAATGCTTCAGCTACAAGTTCAGTATATTTTTTTATATATTTTTTCATACAAATAATTTTTTTAATTGTATTTAATGTCTTTTGGAAAAATTAAAAATAGCCAATTAGTAAATTTAATAATCTAGAAAAATGTTGATGGTATTATCGTTTATTTAAGTCAAGCAGTTTTTTTTTTAAATACCAATATTTATTTTGAGTAAATTAATTTGAAGCTTAATAACTCTTTCCAAACTTTTCTTTTTGTGAATTCTTATTAGACGTAAGTAAATCTTAATTTATTTACAACACATTTAATTTTTATAATTTTTTTCATACGTTTAATTTATATCGATTTTCCATTTTTATCTATCAGAGACCTGATAGACCACAGAGAGACCTCTGTTAAACTCTTTATAGTGTACACAGTATATTACTCAAACGTTAACAATTTTTATTTCTTATATTATAATTTATATGCGAGTGCAATATATAGGTACTAATGCAGCTGTATATTAATTATCGAGTTGTCAATACTCAATTCGCGTAAATCAGCCCTTAAACGGCATGCAATTTATTGGCAATGAGTATATCTAAATATATGTATATACTCGTGAATATAATGAGTAATGTTTTTAAAATATTTCTATGTGGAAGTTATATGATTAAAGTGCATAGCATGTGTAATGGAATTTCAAAACGTTACTTAAACGTGACACACTTTTGCGGTGGAAAAATACGCTTCGCAGATCGTTTCAGTACCTATGAAATAATAAGACGTATCGATATGAGATCATAAAGTATCAAATATTTTATACATTTAATATTAATTAATATAGGTGCCTAATATTATGTGTGTAGGTAATTTGTATATATTTTACCTATACTCGATGTATTATAATAATATACGACCGCATAGTCCATGACAAAAGTTATGTAGTCATATTTATGATTATAATTATATTATTCACGACCATCGAAAATAAAGTTCAGCATTATGGTATTATCGTTGTGCATTTCCTCAAATCCCTAAGTTGGTATAACAGTACGTGAAAATAAAATTGTACGATTTTCAACAGGTTGCGCACATTTATTTGAGTGTACCTACATGGACTGTTGGTCGTGGCGGACGTACGCTGCAGTGAGGGGTCTGTGACAATATTTCTGGCTGGGAAGTATTTTAGGCAGGCCAAGTAGAATTAACAAAAAAAATGGTTTTTTGTATAGCCAGTCAGGCCATGGACTGCATGAATATCAGGCCAGGCTACACCTAGATATCTCCGGTAGATCCACCGGGCCAGTCGACCCCCTGACAGGTGGTGGTGTATTATGCGAGGTGAAGTCGTAGAAATTCACGACCAATGCTAGCCATCATACGGTACAAAAGCCAGAGTCCACCCATATTGTTACAACGATAATTATTATTGAAATTTGTAGCTTATTTTATAAAATATTACAACCCTATTTATGTTTTTACCATATTATTATGATGACGATTCAGTCTATAGGTATGTATCTATATTTGAGCAAATCGTTCGATTTTTTTCCAATAGCACGGCGACATATTTAAATATAATTAAATTTGTTCTTCAAGTTGACTAGAACATTATAAGTTTATCATCAGGTTTGAGCTCTGAGATTACATAAAAATATTTTCACAACATAAATAATAAATATATATAAATCAAGATATGTGTGGAAAATCAATCGTACATTGTGCTTGTTTGTATTGAAAATTATGTTTAATAGTTATTTAATATTTTTATTAATTTATTGTAATGAGCGATAAGATCCACACGAAAAATGTTTTCTTTTTTTATGAAGACAGTCTCTTAATTCATATAGCAACATGGAGTATGGACATTACCCGTACCTGATCATTCAGTAGTTGGTAGAATAGTTTCCGATTTCGGAAAAGGTAATAATATCTTTGCAACAAATATCTTTAAAATATATTATATTATAATCAAATAATAATAAATAAATATGTGAGAAAATTAAATTGTGTAGGTACCACATTAAATTTATTCTTGTTAACAATTTATTATGTATATATATAGTAGCATGACCACCGAGATTTTTGAACTTCGTTGAATGCTCGAGGAGCCCTGAGAATTTTTTAATATAGGTACTTAAATGCATGCTATACATTTTTGATTCAAGTTATTCATTCTTTATTGGCTATTGTGCCTTTTAGTTATACATTTAAAACGAAAATTGGTAAGAATACAATATACATTATACACTATTATAAAGTAATCATAGTTTACTTCATTTTGGTATTATCTTAATCGATTATTTATAGTTGTATGATATCATCGAAGTCTCCAGGGAGTCGAACCCACCAATAAGACCTACGTTAAACGAATAACACGAATAAGTACTTAAATATTTTAAAACTATCGTTTGATCGGAGGCATCTCCCTCCAAAGCTGTTTTAATATTCAAAATCAATTGAAATGTACAATACATTTTACCTGACCGATAATGATAATATACGTATTGATGTTTTTTTTATTTTTTGCACATATTTCTTCTAACCATATCTCTTCTGTAATCGACTGATGTTGACCCCTTACCGAATCGTATTATGAAATCTAAATGGAGAAAATAAAACAATACAAATCAGTATATTACGACAATTATTATTATGTTATTTAAAATAAATAAGAAACAAAATAAATGTAAACTAAAAAAAGTAAAAAATAAAACGTTTTTTTAGCAATCTTAGTTATCAAAAATGAACAGATATATAATATAATAAAGGCGCGTGTTTTGTATGTAGTTATAATAATTGTCACATCTTGTTTTTTTTTTCAATAAACAATTTGTTTGAATAAATATGATAGGTAAGTACAAAATTGTACTTTTTTTTTTGTGCTTATGTAACGAATTATTATAATTGGATACAATTATTACAATGTACATCCATAAATAGTTTACTCGTATCGAAATAAATTAGAATAAATGTGACCACTGATCATGTATAAGGTATTCAGTAATTCACATTGAATAATTATAGGCATATTCAAATAAATATCAGGTACGCATATTATAACGTGTTTCCGATCATCAAAATCCAACAACAAAAAATGTATAAATAATACTTATCATAAAAACCAAAAATAATAAATTATATTTTACAGAAGTATAATACTTGCAGGTAGATCATCATTACAATAACAATCGACAGAGACATCGTAATATTTACTAAACTTGACGACAGTATGGTAAAATCATCTTTAAAATTACCATCACTAACTGGTAATAGTTTGATATATTTAGTTTAGTTTTTGTAGTTGTTTATCATCGGTGACCAGTGCATCATATTATTGTAATCGTAAACCTACAATAATGATACAATAAAAGGTGTGTACCTACAGAGCAGCAGCCTTATCAAACGTTTGAATAGACGCCGATAGTTGGAATGATTAAAAAAAAAACATAGAATAATAAAGGTGTTATTGTATACTTAAAAAATATAAAGTTCGAATAAAAGGTCGTCGCAAAGGTTGTTTCAATGGTTTTCTACACAAACAACGTAGGTATACTTACACGAAACACTTGAAAAAATATCACGGATTTATGAGAAGGTCATCGTCTATATTTTAGTAATTATTATGATTGTTTATACTTTATCAACTTGAACCTTTTAACCGAGAGTATAATAGTAATTTATTCGAGATTCAAAATGTATAAACATGAATAGTAATGAGATAAAATTGAATAATGTGTCCAGTTAAATTGTGGAGATATTAATTATTATTTATTTCTATTTTATTATTTATTTTTATCATATTCCTTTCGACTTCAACCGATTTATATTACCACCTATGTATTTCAACTTTCGAGGATACAAAACAACCACCGACCGTCAACCTTTTCGGACTTAATTCTTAAGTCTCATCCCTGTGGATATGTTGTGATCTGCACATATGCGCATGAACCGTGAATCTTTATCCCTCTGTTTTCTTTTTTGGTTTCTTGCCAAACAAAATTGTTCTTACCTTTGAGATTCTGAGCGGAGCAATAATGAATTTATTGGTTTTACAATGATATATTTATTTTTTGTGTGTGTCTGTATGTCATCTCCTTTTGGAGCAATTGAACAGCTTCAATGTTCAAAGGTGAATTTACTGGTAATGAATTTGACCTAGTTAGTTTCAAAGGAGGACAAAAGTAAAAAAAAATATCTCAATACTTATCAATGTTATTATAATCATAAGTAACAAAAAAAAACATAAAGGGAAAAACGGGAATTTTTCCGTAAACCAGTTTTAGGCCAAATCCCTTCTTTTTTTTTGGTATTCAAAAATGAACAACTATCGAGACTTGAATTTTCCATCAAATACTGTTTGTTATGCGTTTTGTAGTCTTGATATAATTTAAAAAATATTTTGACTTGTTTTGTGTGCGTTATACAAATTTCGAAATTGTATAAGTACCTTTTTTTCAATTTTATTTAACTTATACGACAAGATTGGCTATTTTTTTTAATAAAAATGCTTGAAAAATGTTATACAAGTTTCTCATAATAAAATCTCTAATGTCCATTAAAAAATTGAAATCCCATGAAAATTTTTATTACTTCGAATATTATAATTAATTACTATATAATTATATACTCATACAATGACATTTTCAAAATATTTAGATTAATTGTAAGCTGTTTATACCATGAACCTATTTCACACACATTGTTATTATATAGTAAGTAATAACTTAATAATAGATATGATCTAACATATAATACAATCTGTCCCGTGAGGAAGTGACCGGCTGGCGTCATATTATCATATTATATTTTAAATTATGAAAGAAATCTATTTTAAAGGGGGATCTATTTTTTTAATTTTTTTATTTATAGGTAATCAAATTTTTTAACAAAACAGAACCAATAGTATACATATTTTGTTAACGTATCTTCCAAACTCTTCAACTTTTAACCGTTATTTTTGTATTTTAAAGCTATTATATTGTGCTATTAACTAACGCATCCACAATCAAACCAGCAATGTATAAATTATTTTTATTAAATTATAAAAGTAAATAAGTTGTCAACAATTAGGATTTTTAAAAGGAATTCGAGTATACTCCAGATAACGCCGTATTTAGTATTTACTACAATTTTTATTTTTATTCTATTATTATACTGAATTCTTCTTTTTTTTATATTGAATAAAAATATTTTGTACATTTCTGATTTGATTGTGCATATTAGATGATAGCACAGTAAAATAGCTGTAAAATAAAAAACAATTAAGATAAAGTGTTGAAAAGTTTTGACGATACATCAGCAAATGGGCGGTAGGTTGGTTTGTTTAAAAAACGTTTAATTGGCCATAACTAAAAAAATAAAAAGTTAGACTCACCCAACTCAAAGAGGTTTATTATTTCACAACTTAATCCTCAAGGTATACATATGTCGCCGGCCGGTCACTTCTTCACGGGACACATTGTATATGAGAATCATGCTTGGAAAAGAATAGTAAAACCAAACTTATTACTAATAGAAAATAAGCTATTTGTAACCCTATTTTTATGTAATAAAATTATCCTCAAAAATATAATATTATGCTGAAACGCAGTTTCCGGTCAGAACCAAATTTATCAGATACAATAATAATTTATAATTGAATTGAAATTGTACACTTAATACCTACCTACTGTCCTACTATACATCAGAGCGAGATCTTCATTTTTTTTCCTTTGCCTAACATTCAATATAAATATATAATATTGTATAATTATTTATAAAAGCTTATGTCCTTTTTTTCTATAAGTTTTAAATTAAGTTACATTCTTATTGTATCCAATTCAGTGAAAATAATGTTCTCACTCATAAGTTACAAAATTAGATGACTTAACGTTAATATTTAAGAATAATTGCATGAATTAACAATAATAATATTATATAAACAATATTGTATGTGCATAATTCATGTACTCTTTTACAAATAATGACTTCGGTTTTAATAAAATAATTTTATAATATATTTTAAGTTAAAATTAGCATTTGTTTTAATGGTATATTGATTAACAACTATTATTATTGCATACTAGTCTAGCTGAATAATATTATTATAAATGCATTATTTTACGATTAAGCTGTTTTTTTTTCAATGTATAATTTTTAATAACAACTTATTAAAAGTTCATCAGATTAATGTTTTTTAGCATTCATAATAAATTGAAATCAACAGTTTAATTGAACACATGTTTATGATCATTAAACATAATTATTTTATAATTCAAAATTGCAGATGAAAGTAATGAATATAAACGGTAAAGTTGTATAGGTATGAATTTCTAAAAATGGAACCAATTTGTGTGTACAAAAGTGCGTACAATACGTTACGGTAATATACGACTTTACAGTTTCCTACGTTATCTATATAATAGTAATAAATTGACTTGACGTGACACGAGGGCTAATTAATTTTGGCAGGGAATCTGCAAAAGAAATGTAATATTAAAAACCCGGAACTTTTCAAACTAAATGTTCTAAAATTATTTTTACAAATAACGTTATTATGTTTTATTCTTGAGTAAAAAATTATGTATAAAAATTAATTTCGTAAGTTGTAAAGAAAATGTTAAAATGTAATCAGGAAAATTAGGTCAACTTCTGTTGTTTATCATATTATATATTATCTTAATATTCTTAATATTTTTGTTACTGTTTTAGTTTCTTATAATATATTAAGTGCTTACTTATCTATTATAATATATTCGAAAATTATTTATTTTATATATTTGTAATATTCGCATATTAAATAATAATTTAATAATATTCAAAATTCTTATGATTGCATCGATAGTGTTATCAAAGTAAATTTAGCATTTAAACTTTAAACAGAGTAATACAATACAATATTATGTATTTAAATTATGTGCTTATATGAAGTATTATTCAATGATGATAGTATAATAGTTCAAAATAGGAAAAAAAAACTTAATAAATAATAATTTTTTTCAGACATGTTGTTTTGAAATGACATCAAATTGTGTAACAAAAAATGTTGTCAAAAAAGTTGAGACTTTTCGAAACTATAAGTGTGTACACTTATCACCTGGTATAAGTATATTATATTATATTATTGATGTCAACCTCTTGAGCTTATATATTGTATAAGTACGGCTAATACGAGCGGTCGCTTCACGCTTGTAGGTAGGAAGATTAAATCATAGTACTTACATATCTTACAATCGTTCAGTGCGCGTGACCTTCGTCCACTATTTTTATACGCATTTATCTAAGTGTTACATATAATAATATTATATTTTAGTGGGTAAAATTAACCAAATCAACTATAAACCAAAATGTTGATTATTGTACAAATAATTATACAAAAAAAAAAAAAAAAAATGATTTGATTAAAAATTAAGAAGGAACTAGTTTTAGACCGAAGTTTTAGACCTGTCAACAGAATATTTTTAAAAACTAACATTTTTTTTTCTTATGTTTGAAATTTTATTTTCGCTTGTACGTTTTTAATGTTGTTGTGTTGTATCTGATTATGCTATATTTTGGTTTATGTATATTATGTGTATGCATACTCAATAAATGAGAAAATCATAAAGAAATATTAACGGTAAAAAATGTACCTACAAAGTCAAAGCGTTTAGCGATGTGGAAAAAAAACCCAGAATATCGTTAAGTTGCTATATACATAGTATAGTAAACGATAATGTAAAACGTATATTGAAAATCGTTTAAAAATGAATAATGTTATTTTTATGAAAAGCGTTCAAAGTCCTTTATCATATTATTATACCACCGTGTAAATAGGTAGGTACCTACCTAACAAATGCAGTAGGCGTACATCGTGTACTTTGTATCTATATAGGTAACTTTAACGATTTATGTGTTTATTTATGTAATACAGTTATACATACAGGTCGATTGGTCCCTTGCTCTCGTCCTGAACCCTAAATCTAATTCAATCGAATTCGTGCTAACTGCATGCTAAATTTTGAAATACAAAATAATTAAAATATTTTAATGGGCGCGGCTGGCGTAACGTACGTCTAAAATAATCATGCCGTTAAAATCAAATACAATTTATTCGTATTGCTGCAGGACATTTATCTGGGGGGGGGGGGGGGCATAATTAAATTAAACACCGGAAAGTACATTAAAAAAGTTTGAGTTAAAACTTTCAGCATTATAATATATATATATTTGAATTCCAGAGGAGGAGGCAAATGCCACCATTCTACCCCCCCCCTTCGGGCGCCCATGTGTACAATATTATAGGTAGTTGTATTTTCTATTGAAATAATTTGTAAACGAACTAAGACGCATAATATTTTTCCATCGCTTTATTTTCTATCTGTGACTATTTCTTAGTAATGGGTAAGTATACAGTTGTCAGTTATTACATTTTAATTTAGACTTATTAAAAAAAAAAAACGAATCCTCTCGAAAGCACTGTACATTTTTCTTGAAATATAGTTATCATATAATAATATATTATAATAACAGTTATTAATATTTCTAAATAAATAGGTAGGTGCAGTGCATATAATACATAATGTATCATACTGTTGTAATAATTCTTGTTTCACTGCATAGGGTATCCACATTACTCATGGATATTAAATTAAATACATTTCTTGGTATAACAGCGGTGGTATGGCTACAGTTTTAATTGGTATACCATACCGTATTGTAACTGAACGGAGAACGTTACCTACGCAGAAAATCTGAATTTTCAATTACATATGCATGCCTCGTGGTTACGATCATTATAATATTGTGCTATAATTTTCAATAATACTAATCGTATTTCATTGATTTTCTTTAAATATTTCATTTGAGTTATCTTTTAATCGAATTAAAACGCTTATAAAATAAAATATAAGTATTATATGGGTAGACTGCAGTTGTAAATACCTAGTAATTTAACCATTTAATAAAAATAATAAGATTTATTGGACGCCATACACAGCCAATTGGCAACAATATTGAAACTTAAGCTCCTTCATATAGTAACTACAAGTATGATTTTGAAATTTTAAAACAAATTCAAAACTATTTGATTAAAAATACTTAAATCTCAGTAACTAATAAAATAATAATTATTGTATTAACTAAATTCAAATGGGTGTAAACAAAACAAATTAAATATTTAGTAACACAATACTAATATCTAACCAAACAACATTAATTGCTTTAATTATTATTGTAATAATAACATAATCATATATATTATATCCTAGACAGCAGTATCAAAGTTTGAAAATTCCTACTTGTAAGTTAATTATATTCATACATATTTAAGATATTTTTATATTATATAAATTACATTCTTAATACATGTAACCATTCAAATTCTTGTTACTATGAATATTTAACGAGATAACTGTAGTTATGCCCTTTTGATTTCACTTGTTCTGACTTATGCCCTTTTTGTCCACGACTTATGTCTTTTTGATTTCACTTATTTTGACTTATGTCTTTTTGTCCAGGCACATGTCATCATACACCTTTTCTACCAAACGTAAAAACGGTTATGTTTAGATATTCAGTATTTATTTCTTCAATTATATGAGTAATATTCGTCACTGACTTATGCCAAATGTACCAAAAAAATCAGCAAAAATTAAGCTTTACATCTGCGGAAAAATATTTTTTTATGAAAAATGGTCTAACCGGGAGCAAGGATATAACATACCCATAATATATAGTCATATTATGATGTTAAAAAAATTATGTTTAGAATTTTAAATAAAAAATTCAAATAAAACGTCAAAATAACATCACAGGGCAGGAACTGACAATGAAAACATATGTACCTACTGTCATCAGTGTCCTTGACACGATCTTCAATTTGACGAAGGTACAGTTTAATTAATTGTACGTGACCACATTTGGTCCGTGGCTTATGGTTAATACTGTTATTTAATTGGATCATTTACATACAAATATATTTTATTTAGATTCTATTCAATTTATTATAAGCTCAAAACCACTTTATTCATTACTAGCACATGACATCTTTACTAGTCATATGTGACTTATTCAGGGTAATTCTTTTAACATAAAACACTTGTGATTAGGTACTAGATTTGTTGTAAATATTATTTTGTACATTATTTGAGTTGTATTGAATTATACCATTGTATAGAGCCCTTATTCTGTCCACCCTTATATTTGTTGTAGTTGGCTTACCTTAAAATATAAAGAAGAAAAACATGAAGATTATAATATAGAAATGTTAGATTGTATGCTAGGATGCTTTTAATTTTCAAAAAGCTAAATTTTTAAAAATAAATAATGAGCATGTTCACTTGGACTAATCACCATTACATTTAATTGTATTCATTGATCACTAAAAGAACATTAAGTACTATATTATTATCTTCAATCATTAAAAATTTTCAATTTTGGTCAGTAGAAGTATATTATATAATATAGGTAGGTACATAAATATACATATTTTATTGAAAATTGCAATACGAATAAATATTAAAAATTTAATTTACCTAATACAGCATGGTATCTATGATGTAAAATTTGTCGAAGATAATTTTTCACAAATTTAATTCAATCATCATGATTGATAAAAAAACGTTTAAATATATATAGGTAATAATTTATTGCTCAATTAAATTATCGTTGAAACTTTGAAAGTATCTAAAATATAAACCCTGAAAAAAATTTCCACTTCAAATATTACAACAGAATAATCTACCTACTACATACCTAGCTAAATCAAATTAATATTATAAACCAGGGCTTGAAACCGATTTTCGATACCGGTTTTGAATACCGGTTTAAACCGTTAAAAACCGAAACCGAAATCGAAACCGAAACCGAAATCGGAAAAAAAATAATACCGGTATCCAAAACCGAAACCGAAATCGGAAAAAATCGATACCGGTATCTGAAACCGAAACCGAAAACGGAAAAAATCAATACCGGTTTCCGAAACCGAAACCGAAATCGGAAAAAATAAATACCGGTATCCGAAACCGAAACCGAAATCGGAAAACATAAATACCGATATCCAAAACCGAAACCGAAATCGGAAAACATAAATACCGATATCTGAAACCGAAATCGAAATCGGAAAAAATAATACCGTTTTTTGAAACTTAAGACGAAATCTTAAGAAATAACATGATATCCGAAACGGAAGTCGAAAAATGATAACATTAATATCTAACATTTAAAAAGTTCTACGCATTTAAAATAAACCTATAGACTATAATTGAATATCTGTTTAAAAGCTATGAATAATATAATTTATAATGCATATGGTAGAAAATAATAAATAACGTGTATATTATGTAAATTTGTTCTATCCTTCTATCATACAATGTGATCAATATTAAATATAATATTATAACTTATAAGATATAATTATTTATTATAACATCATGTGGATGATGGCAAAGCTGGGCAAGTTAACCAATTTTTTTAACTAGTTAAAGTTAAGTTATCCTTAAATAAAAAATAACTATGCTAAGTTAAAGTTCATTAGTCTTTTATAAATTATCATATTAAATTATTAATATACTGTATTAATACGTCTGGGGTAATTGTTTACTCCGTGCTCAAAACGAAGAATTAAATTAAATTAGATTTTTTTTACATGGAGTTGACATAGTATTTTTGTTGGTATATTATTAGTTTTTATAAATTATCATATAAATATTATATATTATTATTTATTTTAATAGTTTATAATATTTATATTGCCGTTTCCATGGCGCGTTTATAATAATATTATTAAAAATTATTAATTTGGTCCATTTATTAGACCTGTAGCCTAGGTCATGTGCCATGCCTTATTTTTTTTACTTAGTTTTACTTAGTTTTTTACTGGATTCTAAAATATTAACTCGAAAGTACCTACCTATATAGATATTTATATTATTATGTATACTTTCTGAGTTCTGCAGTAATACAATTGATATTAATAATGATTAATGGTGCCTAATATATTATATTATTATAATTAATATTTTATAATTTAATAATATATTATTATGTAAGTAGGTCTAGTTGCACTGGTGCAGTAGTCTTCGTCTGCGGGCACCCGTATGTTTGCATAGGTAATTCCACAGGGTATATAAATTATTAGACGCATAATATAATATTATTATTATACGCAATATAATAATTATTTTATTTATATATTATATATTATTTTGGTAAATGGATTAATCGTATAGTCGTATTCTAAAACAGTATACGCAGAAATACGCTATAATAAAAATTGTATAACAATAATACTATTATTATTTACTATATTATAAGCTATCGTGTTTTTCTGCCGCCACAGACGATCAGAAGACAGAAATAACTATGTGGCATAATTTTCCTACATTAAATTAACACAATAGCCAACAATAAATTATGAAATACTGAGTCAATAATTATAGTATAGTTATAAATAATTTATATTATTTATAATTTATTATAATACATTATAAGGCCTTAACATAATATTGTCTGGGTTTCCCTAAAAGCCGTCGACTGAAAAATGTGCTCCTACCAACCCACCATCAACCATACTCTATTGGATTAATATACCTAATCTAGATTGGTATAATATAATCAAGCTGTGATCAAATTGATTTATGTGGTGGGTGGGACACACATGAAGTTAGCCCCTCATTGAGAAAATAGTTTCAACTTATAAACGATGAAGTTACACAAACTCTTAAAAAATTAGGTCGCAAATCATTTGGAAAATGTGTTATGAAGTGGTGAGGCTGCCTATAACTAAATACGTCACAATTACGTATTCATTCCAGTGTAAATATTATCATTGATTGCAAATACTATAGTACTTGTCAGGCAACCAGACGCTAAATCGTACACCACGCAATGTTTGGCGATTGGCAAGTAGGTTCCTACGCCAGTATTTTATGTCATTATAAATTATTATAAATAAAGGGATTATAATCGATATTCGATACTAATTTTGAATACCGGTTAAAACCGTTAAAAACCGAAATCGAAACGGAAAAAATGAATACCGGTATCCGAAACCGAAATCGAAATCGGAAAAAATCGATACCGGTATCCAAAACCAAAACCGAAATCGGAAAAAATTGATACCGGTATCCGAAACCGAAACCGAAATCGAAAAAAGTCAATACCGGTATCCGAAACCGAAACCGAAATCGGAAAAAATCGATACCGGTATCCAAAACCGAAACCGAAATCGGAAAAAATCGATACCGGTATCCAAAACCAAAACCGAAATCGGAAAAAATTGATACCGGTATCCGAAACCGAAACCGAAATCGGAAAAAATTGATACCGGTATCCGAAACCGAAACCGAAATCGGAAAAAATCAAAACCGGTATCCGAAACCGAAACCGAAACCGGAAAAATTTTTTTCGGTTTCAAGCCCTGTTATAAACATTAATTTTAAAACAACTTTATAATAAGTTATAATATGTAGTCATATCGCGAGCTTATGTGGTTACACGTGTATCTAATTATGATTAAAGAAAGGTATTAGGATATTAAATATATTATTATCTTACGCTATTACTTATAATATGACTAGCTGATCCTTATTATTATTATTATTATAATTATAGCTTAAAACTGATGGCAACCATTTATAAACAAAAATTTCCATCTGAAATCTCAAAATTCCCGTTTGAGCACCTCCCGGGGTTGGTCCTCTCCCTTTTTGAAGTAGCCAATGTTTTAAGTTGGACCAAAATACACACAGTGTAAAAATTTCATCAAGATCGGTCCAGTAGTTTTTACGTGAAAGAGTAACAAAGTCACAAACTTTCGCGTTTATAATATTTATAGGATATATTCTATAAAATCAACAATACAACAGAGATACTTCCTCGGGTTTTATTTAAAAAAATTATTATAGTTTGTTGTGTATATGATTTCTTATTTTAAGTTTTAAAAGAAGTTTTTTGTGACGGGTGGATGAAAACTACATTGTCGTAAAAATTTGAAACATGGCTAGTTTGTAAGCAAAATTTATTTTATTGAACCGTATAATATACGGCGAATAGCATAATAAAAGTACTTGCTAGTCGTTACGTTGTATTAATAGTTATAAATGTTAATGTTGGTATATATTTTTACTATTTTACAATAAAAATTTTCGAATAAGTTGAAAAAAAATACTTTGAATTATAATTAATGATATGCAAAAAACTAATTATTAATTAAATCAATGTAGAGAAATAAACTCAAATTATTGAATAGTAAAAATAATATATGCTCATTGGATTTGTACTTAACAAATGTTATTCGTAGAATCATATTAATATCTTTTAGATTCGGAGCGGAGCGAAGAATGTATTGATTTTACGAAGATGTGTGTATTTTTTTTATTTTTTTGTGCCTGTGTACACGATAAGTAGTAGAAATAATGCTTCAATTTTCAAGTTTGGTAAGGAGGTCAAAATTTTCAAAAACATAAAAAAATTAAAGAAAATTGGGAATTGTTACCCTAATAATAACTAGTCATAGGTACCTCTAGAACAAATGACTGTAGATGCACGAAATTTGGAATGAATGTTTATATTAGCATTTTCAATACACGATAAATTTTTCAAAATATTTTGGCTTGTTTTGAGATGTTTATGGACATATTTATATAAATATCAATAATATTTTATTCCTTAGGTTAAAACTCTCAAACATTTAATACGATACTACTAATATATTGTGTTACAATGCCTGTTGAAAAACATTAAAAATACATAGTCACAGTTTTTTTTTAAACATTTAAAGTTTGATTTATGACAACATTTATCAAATTTAAAATTAAAAAATAATTTTGTAGCTAAAAATTTAAAAAATGTTGAACTTTTATAGTGAAGGATTGAAAATTGAAAACAAGGTTCCACTTAAGTAGGTTATTCTGTAACCAAAATATCTCAAAAATATAAAATCAAAGTTTTTTTTTATAGTTATTACCTACTTATTTTATGTTCGAATTTGGCAAAATTACATATTAAATAGCCAAAAATAAAGGTTGTTGTAATTTTCTTATAATTTTTATAATATTAATTAAACTTACCGGCTACCGTATTTTTAATAAGTATAATAACAATATAAAAATAATATAAAATATCTGACAAACCGTCTCCGCTCAGAATCGATTTTCGTACACAGTGATATTATATCATCGAATTCAAATTCAATACCATCCATTATACAGTGACCCACTTTTAAGTGACCTACTGAACAGCAGAGCGAAATCCACTTACCCACCTTTTTTTAAATTTTATATTATGATTGATTCGTCTCATAATATTGTTTATTTATTTTCCATGGATATAAGATATTCTTCGAATAACTTATTTTATGTCGTATGTTCCTATATAGGTACATGATAAATTATCTCAACATTATTCTGATGGCCATTGATTATAATATTAAGTACGCGAAACACGTAGTGCATTAGTAAATTAATACTAAAATGAAACTTCCTATATAGGTATTTGGTGTATGTTATTTTTTTCGTAATTGTGTGCAATTTTGCGTCCATTACATTTAAAGTCGGTCAGACGGAATAAAACTGAAATTTTATCGTTAATCGATGCAGAAATATACTCATTTCACCGGACGAATGAGTTTCATGTAAAATATTATTAAATAAAATTATGATGAAGTAATTTTAGAAATTGGATACGGTACCGAAAATAGTCATGTTTATAATATACATACCTATAGAATCTATAGTATAGATTGGTAAAGCACATTGATGTTTAAAGTATGCATCATGTTGTTTTATATTTTTGACAAGAACCAATCACCCGATAATTTAACAATTTATATGTTAAATGTACTTAATTTACATCCGATTAAACGCAGTGTCGCTCGATAACAATACAAGTGAAACAAGACGTGTGAATATTCATTATTATTTACCATCGTAAAACTTATGTTTTTTCGCCTTTAATCGTAACCGAAACATTATCTAATGCTACTTACAGCTAACTATTTATGTACCTACAAACAAATAATAAAACAATAAAAAAAAAACACATCATAAACTGCAACCAACAATTTTCAGTATTTCTAACGTTGTTTTAAAACGTACGATCGACAATTATTTCCAAAAGCATATGCATAGTCACGTAGATTTATTACTCATCGGATAAAATAGCTATTGTTTATAAAACCCGACAATAGTTAGATTTACACTGTTCATTTATAGTCATTATTATAGCACATATATTAACCCAGTGTTAACGTATATCATCATTTTCCACCTGAAACATTTGTTTTCCTTTTATTGTTTATACATAATAGTTAACTGCTGAAGGGTGCGATTTGTATTATTTTTTTTTTTTCCCCATGAACCGAAAGCACCGACTTTACGATAATATTTGAATTTTCAAACATCGTTCCATATAGGTTAATTTTACTGCTTAATAAAATAAACTAAAATAGCTATATATAGAGGACTACTTCGACACAGATCGACTTGGAAAAAAAACTATAGCACGCTACGAGATATATTTTTTCCTCCACAAGGAAAATCTATGAATCATAATAATTAATATATTTTTGTTATAAATAAATAAATAACCATGACGACGAAAATCTTACTAAAAATCGGTCTCAAAACAGCCTAAAAACATATTTATTTTAAATATCAATTAAACTTTAATCAGTCTAAATGTTAATATTATCATTTTTAAATGATCTCGTATAGGACATAGGTATATATTATATATTTGTATATTATAAATTATAATGCAAAGTAACGATAATCAAACGGTTTCAGTGGTTAGTTCGTTTGTATAATACCCATTAATTAATTTTCAACCAAATGAGAATCTCTCATATCTCACTAAGGTATTAATAAAATATATACATTATGTATTATCTGCTCTTATCCGGATAAAAACATATATTTTAAATTTTAAGGAATGAAATTTACACTGCACACAATAATATAAGGACTTCTGAATGCCCATAACATTATTATAATATAGATCGGTAATTTAAAATTATACATTTAATATTTGTAATACCTACAGTGCACTTACCTATAGGACGTGATTTAAAATATTATAACATTTTTTTGACCTACACGTTAAAATAGAAATATTTTCACACCCACAGAATACAATTTTTTACTTGCCTTAATCTAATTACGTACTAAATATTGTTCAGGTTGTCCAGTGGCGCAACAAGCGGGGGTGTTGGGTGGTACTTACACCAGGGCACCAGGGCAGCTGACATTTTAGGGGGCACCATCTGATGACTGTGTTTTTGGTATTTATTTTATTATAACATAAATTATCAAGATTTGAATAAAGATATTATTGTGGTAATAAAGATGAATGAAGGTATTTCTTGTAAAAATTACGAAAATAGATTTTTCTTTCCGTGGAACATTCAATTGGTTATAAATCTCGAAAATTATCAATCATTGTAATTAATAAATTATAAAATGTTCAGTTTTTATAGCTGAAGATTGCAAATTTAAAAAAAAGGTTCTCATAAAAAGTTTATACTGTAACCAAAAAATCTAAAAAATATATGAACACAGTTATTTTTTACAGACATTTTAAATTCAAATTTGGACGAAATTACATATTAAAATCAATATTAACGATCTTTGTTTTTGTTGTAATTTAAAAATATTAGTCGGGGATATATGAAACTGAAAAATCAAAATATTATGGCCTATATATACAATCTACCATAGTATAAGGAATAACAATTATGCTCATGATAAGACTGTGCATATTTTAAGGAATTTATTCATAAATTTCATTTAATTTTATTAATTTTTAATATAATTCCATAAAAAGTATATAATATGTCTTATACCTAGACTGACATACCGTCTCCGCTCAGAATCGTTTTCTTATACAATGATATTATATCATTGCATTCAAATTTAATACCATCCATTATACAGTGACCCACTTGTAACCTACAGTACAGCAGAGCGACATCCACTTACCTACCTTTTGATAACATGTACATGTATTAATTTTTTTTATGAATAAAAGAACCTACCTACCCATGTTATAATTTGTATAATTTATATGTATATATATATTTTTTTATCTATACTATAAAATATAAATATATAAAGAAAATAATATATTGTAGGGCACCAAGTAATTTTTGTTACTAGGGCACCATAAGTTCTAGTTGCGCCACTGAGGTTGTCCATGGATTTGTTTAGTATACAACAATTGTATTAGGTTTGGTATATTTCTTTGGACACATCAGTCAACGTAGTTTATTTTTCAGGCCACTCTAATTTCAATCTGTCAAACAATCAAGCTGGTTATGGGTTTCTAAAAAAAATTATTTTTGATAAAAATGATAAGATGTTGTTATTTTATCTCTCAATTATTGTTTTAGAGAAGGAAAAATTACAAAGCCAGAAAGAGAGTGATTGGAGTCTAATTCGATTCACTGGACAGTTCAGAGTTATCAGAATCGAAATATTGTAGAAATCACATCCATAATTCTGTTATTTTTGAAATTAAATTTAGGACTGTTAGAACGACATTTATATATTATGACATATTTATTATGTGTATATATATTATGAATGTGTTGGATGTCGTTTTCTGGTTTAATCGAAAAATGACAATTCCTACCACAAACGCGAATACAGAGAGAGTTTCAGACATCGGGACGTAATTATATTTATTAACTATATATTAATTATAATGGAAGATAATAAAACACAATCCCATTAAAATTTATAAAATAATGCAATATTAAGACATGTTTGTTCAAAAGTTATCAACATTGTAAAAAACGTATTTTTTTCTTCAAAAAATCGCTTTTTGTATAGGTTTTGGTTGATGTAGATATAGCAGTACAAATTATTCAGTAAAAAAATGTTACAACACAAAACTGATAGTAAATTTAATGTTACCCAACATTAATTTAATACAGTAGAACTTCCATACAACGGTCACCAAAGGGACTGTAAATAATTACCGCTATTTAGAGGTGCCCGTCCTACAGAGGTAGGATAATACTAGGATAAAACTCGACTAAAAAAATTTACCGTTACATAGAGACGACCGTCGTATAGAGGTGACCGTTAAGGAAGTTTTACTATAATAGGTTTCTCTACTTAAGTAATTTGTATTATAATTCATTATTAGCATTAAACCCACAAAAAAATATGATGCATTGGTATAAATTAATAAATAAATATTATTTTAAAATATCAAATATAAAACTAACATTTTAAACACAAGTATTTATTATTCCACAACAGTGCTTTTATTACTATTTGAATATCGTTTCCGGTAATCTGCAACCACTAGTAAAAATATAGGTAGGTATACAATTTTTGTCTTTTGGCCCAATTTGATTAAAATCTTCAATTAGTTTTACAGCTCATTCTGGTGAATTATTAGCATTAACAACTTTTAAATTGCTTAGTATTTATTTTCCCCGTTTGTATTTTAAACTATTTTCCCTTGTACAATACTGTATAAGGTGGTGGTAAATCGATAAGGCTCGAATTTATACTCAACCGTTAAAAAAGTGTTTGAGTTTTATATGAAATATCAAATAATGTTTTCAATATTTCTGATTATACCTACTTCGCATAGAATGTTAACTATAAAAGTATTTTGCACCATCAAGATCATCCTCCGTGTTCCTATACCCTTGTTTATTTTTAATCCTTTGGACATTTTTATGTCGGACAAATGGTATGTTGTTATCAAAAAATCCTAACCCGATCGTTCCAGGTGTCAAATGCCATATTATATAATATATAGATGGTTGTACCCGCGGTATTAAATAAACATCCATAACCATTAGGGCCACCCTGGTACAGTGGTGGGTACCCTGCTGTCGCCATATGGCCATAAATCATAATATTATATAAACGTGCAAGTAAACGCAACAGCTACGACCAGTGCAGGAGCCACAGGCCATAAGATATCAAGACATAGGTATTATATTATATTGACATACTTGTAACAGTTTGTGTTAATTGGAAATTTGAAACTAATGCCAATAGTGCTCGAGAGTTGTCGCGGTTCGTTACGTAAGCATATTATATTATTACAGTGAAGGTTTTGTGACCTACGTCCTATATTGTATAGAGTAGCTACAGTGAAAAATTTGGATAGATCTCACGACGAAATTACAGAAGATTATGATAAAGTGTGTTAGATATCGTGTCGAGGATCTGAAACTCAGCCGCGGAATGTACCTATATAAGATTACGATCGATATAACTATAATTTTCATCAAAATTTGTTTTGAAATTCGGCATTGGAGTTCGATCCGAATTGGCCACTTACTGCCGGAGCTCACATATTACTATGTTATTGATATTGATTTCCTTGTGGTTTCGAGATGATAATAATATAACGTCTGGGGTGTCGACGATCGTAGTTTTTTTAAATCAAATACGTGCAGCGCTGTACATTTAATATTCTTTTGTAGTATGGTAGTGTGGTATGAATTATAATATGTACAATTATTATCTTTATATTATAATATTCTATTTATTATATTTTACACGATTTAACTATACTCAAACTCACTATACACTCTAAGCGAGTACGTGGCCCGATCGAGCGACGATACGCGTAAATAACGAGCGGTCGCGATTGCGCCTTTATAATACTATTATTATTATTATTATTATTATTATTATTATGTAGGCTACGTCGACATTGACACAGATAATATTATATATATATATATATATATATATAAAAAAATCGGAATACCGCCGACGAGAAACACCAGCGACAAAATGCCGACGGCGGCGGTGGCTATATAATATATCCGGTCAGCTGGTAAATATCAAGCAGAACAATAATGTATATCGGGATCGGACGGGATCTATGCCAATATCGGGACGAAGAGCACAGAGCGCACGCTCGCTGGTGATTTTCCTTCTTTTTTTTTTTTTTTTATTTACGAACCCCTGGCCAAAAGATAAATATAAAATATTCCTCCGCGCCCGGCATTTTGTAAGCACGCCACCGATAAAATGTTCACGGCATGTGTCACGGGTACGCTAAATTTAGAGTCGGCGATTTTTTTTTTCACCCCGCTCCCCGCGGTGGTCCACGTCCCGCCGTTTTATACTTGTACATGTGTGTGTGTGTGCGAGTGTGTGCCTGTGACCGATACACGTAATGACGTTTACCCGTTTACGTAATTTTTCGTCGAGTGAGGTCAATTTGAAGGGTCTGCGGACGGGCGGCCGGAAGAACGCACTTCCGACGCCGTGCCGGTCGGTCGTCGCAGAAATCCGCAGTGTCAATTATAGGTATACCTACCTACGCACTACTATACGTAATAATGAGATGCGTCTCTGTCGCTCGTATAATGTTACACAGGTATATCGTGTACACGACATCAAAACGGATTTAGATCCGAGGGGGTGGCTGTTTTGAGTTTACGACGATGTAGCGTTACGGGTTTTCCCGCAGCTGCAGTAGGGCTTACGCTTTCTTTTTTTCGACGAGGGAGCCGCTTAGAAACCGAATGCGGATCGGAATTTATTAAGTTTAGAGAGCACAGACGATGCAACCAATTATTCGCCGGTATAATAGTATTCGAGAGATCCAATGTTAATCATTAGATAGGTACCTACTATATATTATATTAATATCATAATATTGTACATAGGTTTCTGTCGATATTGTATATAATATATAAATACACAAATCGTTACCAACATCAAAACGGTTTTAGATCCTACGGTGGGTAGGGGAGGAAGGCTATTGAATTCAAAACGATGGGCGTTTTCCCGCATTCACAGCAGCTGCAGAAGTGTTTACACTTTCTTTTATTCGCTGAGAGCTCAGAAATCGAATATGTAATAGGATCGAAATTTAGAGAGCACAATCTACCAATTATATTTTATCATAAGTATATATAGATATATAGTTTTCGAGAATATTTCTAAAGACCGATGAATAGTGTTTCGAGTGCTATTGCAGTGGGGTACCATCTAATTTGTCCGACAAATTTACAGTTACTTGTCTTTTTTTGGATACTCCGTAATTTTATTATTAAATACCTTCTGGTACATGCAGACTCACTGGGGCTTGGATCCAGAACTTCTGTCTTATTATAGTCATTTTCGACGGTACTTTTCGGCAAAGACGAATTAATCATTTTAAACTACCGTATTTTACGAGTTAATTATGCGTAGGTATATGTGTTTGTTCAGACGAACAAAACTTTAAGTTGTATGAAAACAGCGAACGACGTTTTATGTTCAAATGTTTGCACAATAGTAATCAGATTTAACTCGAAGTTGACTCGTTAAACTAAACATACTCAATCTTTATGTAATGTATAGAAGTGTGGCAGGATTAATGAGATTATGATTAATTTATTGTGTAGTTTAGTTGTTGCCAAAGGCTGTGATAATTTAACTATTCGTATATTAAATGTTTAGTGTACATATTGCATATCATTTTTAATTTAATAAAACGACATATTTTCTTCGTCTCTTTAAGTTGAATATTCAATAACATTAATTACACAAATGTATTAAACTATAAGTTATTCCAGAACGTCGCACGTTGTATCGAAATTTAAAACAATAAAATATAGTTCGGCATTGGTACATATTATGTTATTGAAGTAATTCACTTAAATTAATTAACTCATTTAATTTTATACTTTTTAACAGATCGTAACTATATAATATAATTATACTTATTTATAAACGCTCGTAATATAATTTTACTGACCTTGATTATTTCCTAAAATGTATTGACGCGAACTAATTAAATTTTTATTTTCAGAATTTAATCATCACGCGTATTATGAAGAGCATAATATTATTATTTTCTTTTGCGTCTATAAAATGTATACAATTATTGACATTTTGTGATTTTTACGAGTGAGTCTTATACACCCGCTAACCCCCGGCTGCAGCGACGGCCGTCGTCGGTTATGTCTTAAATTTTTTTTAATACATTACTAAACCGAAAATAATAATAAAAAGACCAAAACAGTGTATCCACATCATTACTCTTGCAAAACCCCAACAAGTTAGACTGGAGATTTTTCTCGTCTGCGTCTGAACCCCCCTCCGCACCACCCAAGTCCGATGATCATCGATTATAATATATAATATTTTATATTTTCAGCCTTTGCGGTTCATCTGGTGGTACGGTTATTAAATTATTATTAATACAATAATACCGAATAGCCAGAAAATGGTACACGTCGAAATCGTGCGAAGGTTTGATGCACCGTCGGTTTACATGCCATGTAATCCTAAAACCTACAAAGCGATGATACTTACGTAGGTACCTCCGTAATATAATACATATTATACACATTGTACACACTATTATATTATACCTATAATGTACCGATATGTATGTGTATTATTGTACGTGTTGTTTAAGTATATATTATATGATATCAATATTACATGCCAGTAGAATGGTAGACATATATTATGCTCTAAACTAAACCGTATAAATTATTCGAAAACACGAGGTGATGTTTCCCACGTGTAATTTGCTAAGACGACGAGAGTTGCGAACCTAAGTTGTAATACAGGGCTCGATTATTATAACCGGTCACGATATCCTTGGAAATGCAAGGACCTTTTAAAACGGCGCTTTTGCAATAGTCTCAGAACGTAATATTATATTATTATTTAAAAATAACTTTTACTACGAATGACGCATTATATTTTGTACTTAACATTTGAAAAACTCCTATAATAATAATATAATATAGTACCTCTAGGTATTTTCTAAGATATTTCCAGCTGCTGCAAGTTGACGACGAAATAGAACCATTCAGAATGGACTAGCTAAGTATATTATATTATTGAAGTAAATACTTCAGAGGTGACAGGGGACGGATTGACACGTTTTTTATATTTTTAACTTAAATTCAATTATAGAAATGTGCTTCTCGTACATGTTGTGAAAAATTATAATATTTTATCAGAATACAAATCGGGGTGACCTTTGAGACGTATTGATGGAATTAGAGTTGTCCTTTGAGTGAAAAATAAACCTAAGACGTAAGTATATACAATTTAGATTTCGCTATAATGTTTCTGGGTTACCTAGGTATCGTTTTTCTAAGTTATTATCACTATTATAATTGTACTATTGAATGTTAGCATATTGTTCGACAATCGACAACCGCATGTCCAGTCAAGTTTTATTTTATTATTTTAATTCCAATCAAAGTTAAATATTCATTTAAATTATTTTATTTTGTATTCGGAATATACGTATTCAAAAAGATGCCTCTAAAAACATATATTCTGAGTACACATTCGAATACTATTATACCCCCCCCCCCTAATATTTGTCAGTCTTGGAATGTTTGGAAATTAACTCTGGTCAATCATGTATTTCATTCGAAGAGAAAAACTATAACTTTATAACTTTTAAAGTGTCCGATTTTTTTTATAAAAAAAATCGGTTTTGTCACAAATATAAACTATTCAAAAAAAAATCGTACTCTAATACATTATTACAAGACAGCACTTGATTCACTCATGCCGTGTGCACCGCATGACACACACACACACGCACACATAATTATTATTTTTCACGACGCGCAATCGGAATCTCGTTCGCACAGATAGGGACCCTACGCCTCCACCGTCGTCGGTCGCGATCGCCACAACCCGCGAATAAAAATAATAGCAGCCGGCCAAATGCGCCAAGTATCGGCTATAACGGCCGCTGCGGTGGGTCAGGGTTTTCGAAACTCCGGCGGACCACGTTACCGATGGTTTTTTTTTTTTGGCAATCGTTTTCAAGGTAGCCTAGCCGATGGATTCCGAACATCGTCATGTTATATATATATATATATATATATTGCTATCGGGGTGATTCCTATACAGCGGCTGCTCCATACGAGCTTGTTAATTTTTTCCGTCTCACACGCCGTACGTCACGGTCCGACGCAAACGACAGACCGTGAAACGGAATATTTTTTTTTACTCGAGCAACTATATAACATGCACGCGATTCGTTAATTATAATATAATATATTTGTACGACCTCGAGCACACACACACACGCACACTGCCAATATAACGACGGTCAGAGGCGAAGAAATATTATCATCTCTAGCAATAATAATGCCTTTCAGATTTCTCGTAAAACGTCTCACGACTTGTCCCCATAAGTTTGACTAAAGGACAAAGGGAGCAGGCAAAGTTTTCGTTTTTTAGGAGCAGGTGGCGGTCGTATACAATCAATAAAGCGTGTAGTTTATTGAGCAATATTTGTAGTATGATACCTCTGACTTCTGAGTTTTACCACTAAAACTTGGACAGGAAAGCTTGTACGCCGTCCAAATACCTAACCCTCACCGATACTCTACGTGGGTGGGTATCTATGTGACTAGGTATAGTGCGCGCGTGAGTCACCTACATGTCTAGATGAATAATATTTATATGATATGTTTGTAAAACAATAACAAATTAGAATAAACCTATATACATATATAAATAGTTATAAATGTGCGCAGTAAATCAAAGTTAAAAATGTTCTGAAGTAACGATAAACGCAATGTATTTTTTATATTTTTTTTATTTTTAGTATAGCTACTCTCAAAACTGTAAACTACCTAAACAAATATTATAAAATTATTAACTATGGATATTATTTTACCGATATTGATTGGTGTAAACTTAATGGTTTGACTTTATAACTCAAACATAATTAGTACACAAATTATTATGTACATTACATTATGCAAATACAGATACTAAACATTATTTACAAGACATCGCAATGTATAAAAGGTCAAAAATAATAAGTATCTTAGACTTTAATACCAGTCCTAATTATTATTGCGATTGCTCCATCAAGATTCGACAACTTTGGTTCGTGCTTCAACAATGTTCGGCTTTTACAAAGATAGAAACATGGGGGGGGTAGCATGCTTGGTGAATCACCCTGTATACAAAGAGGGTCGTTCAAATTAAAAGTTGTAAAATCAGTAAAGTTAGGTTAATGACATGTATATTATAATTATAATATCCATGACAATTACATTTGAACAACTATATAGTATATAAACATGTACCATATATATATTATTTTATAAAATAGTTTTAATTGGCCTCGTGTTTTATATTTACCTGACAACAGACGAGCAGCTATACACAATTGTTTTTGTAGTTTGTATATTATTAAAAAAGCAAAATATATTTTATAGGAATATATAATGTTATTTATATTTAGCGCATTGACAACATTTGTTTGAGCCAACTGCGATCCACAGCTATATAATATGCGATCTTTGTTTTGTATACAGATCGCTGTAGGAATAATTATTCTATTCAATATGTATGTCCAAATGAATTCTAATTCCACGATGATAATTAATTAATAGACAATATCGATATGTATATACCTAGCAGTATTGTTCTACTAAACAATACACTTTTAATTATCAGTACCTATAGTTAAACAATAATATTATACGTTTATATTTTATATTCGCAATTTGCGTGCCATATAATATTGTGAAAACTGCGATTAATATTATCATTTCATCGAACCGTTAAAAACATACTATGCATAATAATTTATATATTTCATATTGTACTTCGGAATGATATATATATATATATTAATATTATATTGTCATAATATACGAGAAAGTATGTGACATAATATTATGGACGTTAAATAAACTAGCTAGGTTTAGGTGTACAAAGCTACACGAGTATCATATACTATATAATGCTCATATATATAGTTTATTTAAGTATCAAAAACATTAGTTTTCAAACATATGAATATTAAAATCGGTTAATTACATACGACATAGGTACCTAAATATTACCTTTCGTCTTCATTATGAGAGATGCATGTTTCAGAGTTTGTATATTATGTGAGTTCAGTTTATAGAATATTCAGAAAAGATGAACCACTGCAGTGTATGGTTGTTTGAGATTATACAGTTTTCACATTTAGTGGATGTAATATATGCATACAAACAATACGATAATTCAGTTGGTTGAAAGTTCGACGAAGATTTAATTTTTAGACGTTACGACGGAACACAATAGACAACGAATCTTTGAGATTAAATAGGTATGATTTTTTTTTTTTTTATGACTGTTAACGATTTTTTTTTCTAATTAAAGAATTGATTTACTTTTCACGAGAATTTATTTACGTTTTCACTTAAAAATAAATGAAATGTATTATTTAAATCTTTGACTTTTTTGTTATTACACAGAATTTCATTACCTACCTAACCTATATTTATAAATAGTATGATTCGTCTAATAATATTTTATTCTTTTTTTCATTTAAATAACAATTTTTGTTATTTTTGATTCTGAGCAGTGCCATAACCGTATTGATTTTACAATGATAAGCGTTCTGCGTTTTTTAAAAATAGTATTTTATTTTTTTTTACTTTTTTGTGTGTTCACATGAATTAGGTTAGGTTAGGTTAATAGGTAGTAAAAATGCTTCGATGCTTCGGTGGTAGTTCTCTGGTAGCAAAATGGATCTACCTGTTACTTTTGGAAATTTAAAAAATGAGAATGCTCAGTACTTTTCAAAAGAAAAAAAATAGAAAAAAAAATGTTTATATGAAAAACAAGTTGTTATTAAAATATACATTAGGTACTATAAACTTGAATTTTTTACGAAATATTTATATAACTATTTTGGTACTAGATAATTTTTCAAATAGTTTTACTCTTTTTGTGCTAATCATAGATATTTGAAATGTTTGACCTTTTTTCGACCAAAGTGTGATAACAATTTTTTCAAACTGTCTCCCCTCAGAATCGTTTTTTATATTCAATGATTTAGTATGGAATTTAGTACCATCCCTTAAAATAAAAATAAAACATCGGTCAACAGTGGACGCCCGATTCAATAAGTAAACCGTGTAAGTTGTAACTTGTAACATGGTTTTGGAAATATTTTAATACGATAGATAATAAATAAATCATACACCTAATAGACGATAGGGTTGTAAGATAACGTTTATATTTTTGGGCCTAAGATTAAGGGAATAATTGCAAATTTACTGCTCAGAGCTCCGTAAAATTTATTCTATACTTGATCGTAGATAATATTTTACTGTAACAACGTTAAATTTATATTTTATCGAAAAATTATTATTTTCCACATTGTGGTCGTTAAGACTGTACAAAACTTAATCGAAAGAAAAGTGACAAGCTCGGTTACAATTACTGTCGTTCAAATGAGTTATTAAATAAACATTTCATATAATATCATATTAATATACCTAGCAAAACTCACGCAGGTTAGGTAAAAAAAATTTACCTAGTATTATATTTATACTTGGAAGTTTAGTAAAATATTGCAATATAGTGATTCTTTAAAATATGTCACGCGAAGACTGGAATTCAGTGCCACAAATCGCATCCATATACCGTGGATAATTAAGTGACTTCTGAGAAGTTTGATAATTTAAATAGAGTCGAGTTCCATGTACAAAACGTGACAGAGCTTTGATCGCCCACTTCCGTTGAAGTGTAGACTGTAAATTAATATCAATAATAATATGTATGACTCATTGATGTGCTTTCTACATAACAAATTGATGGTATTTTAAATGGTACCTCGTATAAATTATTGTACCAATATTAGTATTATAAAGATTACAGTATGGTAATTATATTTATATATAACAATATAAATTTAAATGAACATTTTCAAGTTAAACGTTTTAAAAAAAAAAAAAATGTTTATTGAATTATTTCCAATCTTAAGTATACATTATTAGATACCCGAGCGTAAACTAAAACTTTGTGAAAAAAACAAAAATAATTTAATCATTTTTAAATATAATATAAAAATATTCAACATTTTAATGGCAGAAAAAAAATATTTAATTAGAATACATCAAACAATAAATTAGGGTATTAAAGGTTTTAGGGGAAAAATAATGTATTTACAATATCGGTTATATAACATGTACAAATAAAAACGTCCATTAATAATTAATATTTCCTCGTCCGTTGCTTAACCATCAAATATCGATTATCAATGTAGATGGTAGAATTAAAATGAATTTATTTTTACATCTTATATCTACTTAAGTCAAAGTATATCTAATTTGATAGGTATACTTGGTTACAATAATATTTATGATTATTAAGACTTATGATTCGATAAAACTTCAGACTCCACTGAATGATTACCAAATATATTTATTATGAAACCAATTTTTTATTGCAGATTTAAAGTATTTACTGAAAATCTTTAAATACGGATTTTTTTTCTCATTCATGTCGCCAGTGCGACTTATTTGTTATAATTTATTTGTTGATTAGGGTAAGTAAATTAGAATAACTCTAAACTGTTATAGTTTTCTAAACGTAGCTCATATCTAAAATCAATTCACTCATATATTTTATTTTTTTTTGTATGAATACATAAATGTTTTTGATTTTTTGTGACCTATATATTAAAATAATATTATTTATCAAGTGTTCGCATATCATTATTTTATTTTTACTTGCAAACCAGGCCCGATTCCTAAACAACAAAGCGGTGAATATACAAATTACAAGTACATCAACTGTAAAAAAAAAAAAAACTATAAAAAAGAATAAATGGCATAATGGCAATAATATATTACAATATATTATAATTCAAACGTTGGCATTCACCAGGAAAAACCTATCTGTTAAACCTTTTTTTTTTTATACATTTTCGATGTCAATAAAAACGATTTGGTAATTTGAAGGTAGAGAAAATTATAATACTATAGCATTAATAAGATGTCTACAACAGTGTTCGAGCCTTCGAGGATGAATAAATTCCAAACAATTTGTTATTTTTTTTCACTGTGTCTACGTAGGTACTAAATTAATGAGCCTATGCAAATTCCGACTTTAACGAAATTATAGAAAACTCGTTAGTCGTTCTTAGTGTTGTAAAAAAAAATCTTAGAATTTTAAAAATTTATATTTAACTATAAAATTATTTTTGTTAAACAATTTATTCAGTTTCAGGATATTTTTAATGTTATAACATTCTTGGGCATTACATTTTTTATGCATTTTACAAAAATTAATAACTACACACCATTTACAAATATTATAATATATTAATCATAATCTGTTTATATTTATACGCAAAAAAACATTTTTCTTTTTATTAAGTTCTAATAATAGATTATATTATAAAAGTAAATTTAAGTATGCAACTATACATACTAACATAATAATATATTCGATCCAACACTATTTAACAAAACAAATAGATACACGTTTTTTAATCGAAATATCATTTTTAATATTGGTGTAAACTAATTATCATAATATTATTTGGTTCGTAATATTTGTAATTTCAAATTATTATGAATTTCAGTACCTATATAAATAAATCACTAAACGTTTAAATATAGAACTTGAAATAATATTACATAATTCATAAGTAGGTCGTAAACTTGTAACTTGTAATAAGTATCCACTATATAATGGTAAAATGAAAATTGAAGTTCTAACATATAATATACGCGATGCATATATAATGGAGGCGAATAATTTTAAATAAAGCAAAATTATATAATAATAATCGTTTCAACTCAAAACAGATAGTTAGACAGATACTAATTCGGGAAAAGTTTAAAATATTTAAATTCAACCAAATGGTTGGTATATCTAAATTCTAAATAACCATAAAATATATTTTACTTGATTTGTAACACAAAATACTGGATCAAATTTTTAATCAACGTTTAGTTCATTGATTATGCGATTATGTGTATTGATTAAATAAATATATAATATACTATTTAGTATAATTCAATCAATGCACGAGTGTTACATCATAATTTATATGATGTATCATATCTAAAATATAGATACGTGTCATATATGCCTCGTAGTCTCGTATCATAAATCACTATGATATTGTTTATTAAAAATGTTTTAAAAAATCGAAAATGCAAAACAAGGTTTTTTAGTATGGTTAGGTTATTTTTAGTACATTTTATTTGGTTCGTTAAAAAAAAATCAATGTTTTTATTTGACAATTTAAATTACGATTTTTTTTTTTTTATTATTATATAGAGAACTTTTCCATTGTAAGCTCGTGTATACAAGGCGTATTGCAGTCATTCATAGTATCTAAACTTGTATATTACGGGGTACGTATACTAGTATACTACTATACTTATTCACACAATGGTAAATTGCATTTAGAAAACTTTGATATATATATTATTATTATTATTGTTGTTGTTGTTGTGTGCAGCAATAGACGTTTTACATTTCTACCAGAAAACACATTCACCGTCTTTTCAATGGGTCATTTTATATTTTGTATATATAACGTCTAAACACTATGTGTGGGCAATGTATATTATACTATAATGTTCGACCTATGCGAGTCTTGGCATTCTATGTAATGGGTTATAAAAAAATACCATGTGTTATGGAAGAAAAACGTGTCGTTAATAGTATTTGCTTAATTTGTTACAAGTTATAAAATATAAAATAACAATATTCTATTACTTACTCGATAATTATTAAAATCGTAAAGATATATTTCTTGTATAGTTTTCAGTTTAAACACAATGTTTAAAAAAACAAACTGCCTTGCTTATATAATATAATGGTCAATGGATTACACAAACAATTAATAATGTTTGTTTTATTTTAGTGACCTAACAATTTTTATTTTATTAAATAGGTATTTTACATTTTTTTTTTGTGTCTCTATAATTTTTACTGCTCAGTTATTCTCTCATAATAACATAATAATAGTGTTATTACACGAATGTTTTGCACAGCTTTTTTAAAAGTAAAACTATAACTTTTTTTTACATATTAAGATAGTTTTAAACGATTTTAATTTAAATTAAAATATTTTTTAATACAGATAGACTTTAGAATTTTAGATGAACCAAAGACCAGTTTCATTTTTTAAAAACCGTTAAGCTTGATACCGGAAGTAAATATTTATGTTTAAGTAAACCTTAATAGGAAATAAAAAAAAAAATCGCATGTTTTCAATTTACATTTTCAATAATAAATGATGACGAAATAAAACAATGAAACACAAACTTTTACTTCTAATATTATTTCAAAAGAGTGTCTCAATGTTGTTTTAATACCTGTCACAAATACGTGTAATTATACAACTGAGCTAAATTTTTTGAATACTTGAAAAAATTAAATATTTTATGGCCTCATAATAATAATAATATATAGCTACACATAAATAATGATTTATAGAATATTGTGTATTTATATTAAATAAAGTATTACGAGATAAGTTGATTTAAGCCCGATTTTAATCGATAAAGTTTGTTTTATGCATTAGTTGGTGCAATTTAATGGGTTTCCTATTTAAAAAAGCTGTATCACTTTCAAAACATAAAAAACGAAGGTTTGAACGTTGGCCTGTGCTAATGAATAATGTTCCAATCCAATTTTAAACCTCAAATGCGGTTCTGTGTAATACTGTAATGGTCGGACGGGGACAACTAATAAAAAACGGGACAGGCCATTGATTTGGGTAAACCTCACTATAACGTGCTACCGAAATCGTGGTATTATATTATAATAATTAAATATGCAAATCGTGCAACATCCGTAAGTTATGATCGTAAAAAATCAAAATTCTCCGAAAGATATTTATTGAATTATTACTGTTTATCCACTAAAATCATTATCATAACTCGTCAAAACCAATTGTTATGCTTAAATTCATCACAAAAGACATTTTGTACGAGTGTCGAAACATGTACACAATATATACGGTTATCAACTTTTAATATTTTAACAAAACTAGCTGGTATACCCACGATATTTCTGTTTGGTAGATTTACATACAGTACGTCTTATAAATAACCAAAGAATATTCCTTATTATAATATTATAATTCATAACGTAATTTATACAGAATTAAAGGAGCCCAAGATCGTATAAACCCCGTGAACCCGAGAATCGGTAATTACTTTTCTATTAAAAACTGTTTTATGCCAGTTTATAATATTGTGCAGTGCAGCTGTTTTCTGTATTTATTTTGAACAAATGAAGCCGTGAAGAATTTCGGATAAAATAAGTATAAGTTAAACAATTTTCGGAGTGCTATATTCATAACTTATCCAATGATTATGATATGTGTAAAAAAATTTCAAGGGTTCAATATGTACCAGATATTTTGGTATAACATTCGATAGCAACTCGAGTTGGAATTCACATAATATAAACAACATAGAAATACGACTACGTTCTTCGGTTCATAGTTTCATACATTTTATAAACTTAAAAATATCTTTCCTTTAAATATAACGCATAGTGTATAATATTTAGCCTTTTATCAGACGGTTTTTCAATTTAGATGTTTATTGCGGAGTGGATTATCCGAAAACTATTTAAAACAATTACAACTTCAACAACGAAAAATTTTAAGAATCTGTGTAGATATTAAAAAGTATGAACGGTTCTAAGAATCAAAGCTATAAAAATTTAAAAAATGGCTGTAAATTGGGTAAAGAAAAATAGTGGTACAGTATAGAAGTACAATATCATTAATACATAAAGGACAACTCAGTTCTATAGATTTTAAAGTGAATTACTCAAAAACACTTGTGGTGAAACATTTATAGACTATATACATTGGACCTGCTATAGTAAATTCATTGGTCTTTCAAGTAAAACATAAATTATTATATTATAAAAACAAAAATATAGAGTAATAAATAATTGGTTATTAAGCAATTTACCATAAACCTAATAATTGTAATTGTATACTTTATATTCTATGTTAATGTTTTTCTCATATTTTAATGTAAATTGTTTATTCGTTTATGTTTCACGTTCTACTGAATTATTTTAAACTGTATAATTTTTATTATATCTTCTTTTTTTTTATCATATACTAAATAATATTACTTAACTGTATTTGTTTATTAGTTTTATAATCTACAATCTATTTTAAAATTCTGTAACTATCTACCTCTAACACAAATCGACTTATAAGTTATAAGTTATATATATGCTTTTTATTTTTGGCAAAAATTGATTCTACCTACCCAATTAAGAAAACGTAATTAGTTATATCGCAATATTATGCAATATAACGCAAACACTGATTCACTAAAATTTGAATTAGATATCCACCCTATATAGTCTTACGCTCAGATTCGTTATTTCATATTATAAGTAAATGATTTATCACCGCATTCAAATTGATTACATCCATTACAACAGTGACGGTTATATCCACAAAGAGTCAGGTTCTAGTTTTGTTTCTGCTTTGATAAACAATTTAAATTGTCCCGTCTGTGTCGGGAAAAGTTGAGTTTATGTGTTTTGTTTGTTCTCTTGGCCTGTGATGTGGACCCGGCCGTATATTTTATGACGACCGACGAGGAGGTACACACTCGACTACTTGAGAACTACTCTACAGCAGACCGAGTTCTTCGGTTTTCTCAAATATTTCAATAATAATTATTACGATTGTTGTTTTAATTATACGAGTAAGTATTATAGTAAAACGTAAACTACTTTAAAAATAAAGCGAAATCTCTAGATATTACTATAATACGCAGGTTGGAGTTATACTACACAGGCTATAGTCGTTTATCCTGGTTTAGCTCGAAAATATATCCAATTACGGATTGGCCAGTAGTGTTGTGGATGGTTGTTTTAGTGTAATTTTAGTGTACATTTTCTGAACATTTTATATAAACTAATATATTGACACGAACAATATTATATTCGTTCTGACTCATAGACGCCGTGGACATGTCCATCAGATGATAATAATATGTACCACATTAAATATTAAATATTAGCTGCTCAGAACGTATACCTACCCTAATCATTTCAATTATTCAAGACGATGTGGTCTTATAATAAGGTATTTCCACACTAACCTATAACGAACTGCATAATATTTGAGCGATGAGCGGAATCGCACCTGTTCGATACCTAACCACACCTAATCCGATTAGGCGTTTACTCGCCGAAGACCATACTTATACCTATAATATAGGCTATATAGACTAATAATAATATTATATTTATGTACCACCAGTTATAGGTATAGTACCTATTATGACTGACAGTGCTTGAATTGAGGGGGAACAAGGAGGCTGGGGGTCCCTCTTCTTTTAATAAATATTTACGAGTACCTCTTCCAATCATCTCCTGACCAATAACACATTTAAATATTCTGCAGGTATACGCACCACATACTTTGTTCAAAACTTTTTTCATCCTCATACTTACGATGACCATTTATTTCTTCGTATATTATTTTATATTTTTTATTTAATAATATAACGCTTTTTGACGAGGAAACGAAAACTGATAAGAAAACTCGTGCGCATCGCACAACTTACATAACGGCAACAGACCGCTGTTGAGCATGGACAGCTTGATGGTGTTGGGTATGGACGCTAAGGACACGCTGTTGGAGGACGACGACGAGTCGGCGGCGGACGACTTTTTCTTCTTCTTCGGCTTGTCGTCCACGTACTTACACGTGGCCGACTTGGACCGGCCCTTGTGCCGGTACGTTTTGTTACCGCCACCGTGGTATTCGCTGTTCGGATAGCAGCCGCTTCCGGTGCTGCTCGCGCCGCCGCCGCCGGCCACCGACGAGTCGCTCCTGTACGACGACAGCTTGACGACCGAAAACCGGACGGTACGTTGTTATATTAACGGTACGGACGGTAAACGGCAAGCGGCGTACGCGACGTGCGATTAACTATATTATTATTATTATTATTATTATATGATATCAATATTATATCGTGTAGCAGAGATAATCGTTGAATATTAATAATAATAATAATAATAATGATATTATAATCGTTTGGCGTTGACGTCGGAAATCGCGATCGCACGCGCGCCCGCGCACGTGTCAAGGCGATAAGACGGCGAAATCGTGCGTACTGCTGCAGCGGACGGACTGGCGAACTGACGCACTGTCGGACTGACCGACAGAACGACGGGCGGACGGACGGACGGACAGCGCGCGCGCACTCAAGACCCACCGACGAGGGAAGACCGGCCGCGACCACTGCAGACGTTTGCGTGACGGATTCAAACGGTTGTTTGGAAACACGCGCGCGGCGCAACGGTCGTCGTCGTCGTCGTGTGATGCGTCCGCGTCTTGCGTGATGGCGATTGTCGTCCGGCGTCGGCGGTCCGCGGGAAACTACTAACGGCCGCTTCGAGGTGTCGGTCATGTACTCATGTGTCGTCGACGATGCCGCCGCCGCCGCCGCCACTGACGGCGCCCGCGTATGTGAGGCGCCTCCACTCTGCTGATCTCGACGACGATCGGTCCGGAGAGGATTATTTTTTCGTCGTCGTCGTCAAATCCAACTGCCAACAGGTACCTATGCCCAGTGGCGAGGTGTGAATAAATTAGGCATAATGCAACAATATTATTGTTATAAGTAAATAATATATTTTGCTATAACATTAAGCAAGACATAATATTTGAGACAACGTGAGGGAAGAGAGAATCCATTTACACTACATTTGCGAGTCATGAACTCATAAGCTAAGGTTGGATATAAATAGATAATATTTTATGTGTTATTTAGAAGATCACGTTGCTACTTTTTGTGTTTGCGACGTCGGGGATGTTTTCCGGATATTTCAGTATAAGAGATGATATAGGTTGAGAATCAGAGGTTTTGGGTGGTTGAAAGAGCTGTTGTATTATTGTGATAGCCCAGCAAGTGTGTCAATCTCAATAAAATAAGGTTAGATATAAATAGATAATATTTTATATGTTATTTAAAAGACCACACGGCCACTTTAGTGTTTGCGCCGACGTGGAGGTTTTCCGGATATTGTATAAGAGATGGCAGTTTGAGGATCAGAGGATTTGAGTTATTGAAAGAGCTGTTTTTATGAAATGTATTATAGTGGTAGCATGCATGCTCGCAAGTGCTAGTCAATGTTGGTTTATTTGTTTTGTGTATGATATGTATATGCAGATATAATAGCCTTTACTTTTTAATAAAAAAAAAATATAACAATATAATAATTGTTAATACTCATGTATAGACAATATTACTCCAGAAATAAACAAACCGCAAATTAAAAACCAATCACTGTAACGAGTTTTCGGCGGTCGATGACAAAAAATGTCCTTTTTTAAAATGGCCTGATTTACCGATCGCTTTTTATATGCAATACCTAGGTCCGAGGTATATTGACGAACCGAAAGACAGCTGATGATGAGGTGACGAAAAAGGTGAATATTATAATCGGCGTATTATGTAGGTATATATCATTATAATACCATATACTGTTCACGAGATCCACGGGCAACAATCAAAGTTTAAACGGATGATTAACAATTGTATAGGGAATTATGGTTACAAAAATTGTAAATTTATACGAATGGTAAAAACGTGTAGGTATTTACACAAAAATAATATCGTCGCCAAAGATTTAATAGTAATATTTACTCACTCATGAAACCCCTTCTGTAGAATTTGAGTTTAACTGCTAACTGATGACTAAATGAACTTTATTATTTCAACCACTTTGGTTGGTAAATGTTCAACAAACCACCCACACACTAAAATAATATATTTTTTTTTTTTATTATTGATCCTTAAGCCCGGCATCTATGGCCATTAGCTGTTAGTAGGTTGTAAGGTGGTGATGGTAGGGTTTTTTTGTTGGTGGGGGTTTACACGTGAGTGTTTGTGTTTTGGCAGAATTTCGAATGGGGCACCCGTAGGTTTCTGCCATGCCCCGGAGTGGGGGATGGCGGCACTTGTTCTCCGGACACCGTGACTTGCCCGGAGAAAAATGTCGCCCAGTGGTCGAGGATCGAACCCGAACCGGCAGCGCCGTAGCCGACGCGAGGACGGCTCGGCCACCTCGTCCCCCAATAATATATTATATTATAATATATTAATGCTACACTAATATATTGGTGGTTTACTTGCTGCAGTACTGCACCAAAAATTGTAAGCTCCAACCGCTTTTCTTTGTTAATCTAAATTTTTCAGGATAAACGGCTTAACAGTTATATGTTTCTCATTTAAAAGACAAAATATCAAGTAGGTACTTGCCTAACAAGTATGAATTTCCAAATAAACCTAAATACATATTATGCTGTATAACAAAATAAATAGGAAAAAACCGGCCAAGTGCGAGTTGGACTCGCTCACGAAGGGTCCCGTACCATCGTCTATAAACATGTTGACAACACCGCTTATCTATGTATATAAAAATGAATGTATGTGTGTGTGTGTGTGTGTGTGTGTGTGTGTGTGTGTGTCTCCATATTACCATGGCAACCATATACATATTATTTTGAGATTTCCGTCGGTGTGTGTGTCCATATTTCCATGGTAACCAGTTATATATTATTTTGTAATTTCCGATGGAATGTTTTGTATATAAATACTAATAGAGCTGGCAATTTTAATGGGCAACGAAGTGCACGGGATCAGATATTTCTATATATATATATAGATAGATTAGACCTCTGGGTAGAAGATAGGCTAATATAAAAATTGAGAGGATCAACCACGGTAGGTACTCAAACAGGGATTTTGATATTTCCTATGGACATTTTTGTTTATAAATGGTTGCCATGGGTTTCAAAGCTATAATAATAATAATTATTGGTTTAAAATTGTTGTTATGGTAACCGTTATATTATAAGAAAAACATATTATTGATAAAATAGCGTTGGTATTTTTAACGGGCAACGAAATGTACGAGATCAGCTAGTATTATATATTTTAGAATTTTTAGTATTTGTTGTTATAGCAGCCACAGAAATACATAATCTGTGAAAATTTCAACTTTCTAACTTCCATGGTCCATGAGATACAGCCTGGTGACAGACGGACGGATGGATGGACAGCGGACACCTTAGTAATAGGCTTCCGTTTTACCGTACCGAACCCTAAAAACCAATTTCTATCATTATTACATATTATAATACATATTTAATGTAGCTTAGCTATGTCTTAAATCATATGAAAATTCCTGCAGTATTATACCTTAGCCTCTGTGGTCTAGCCAGCACTATAATCAACTATAAGTTAATATTTTTTTTTTTGCATATTTACATTTTTCAGGGTGAAGGTATTTATTCCCATAATACTAGCTGCTAAATATGTTATGTATACAAATACCGAGCCTTAGTGTAACCAACCAACGAACGACTTTTACCACATTTTTCTCTGGTTACGATCTGAGCCTCAAAATAATAATTCTGTTCGAACCCTCGTCCAAGTGTTTATATCTCTATTCTCTATACGCACACATATATATACAGAGTGATTTTTATAAATCCTAGCCGTTTTTTATGCTTAAATTATGCCTAGGTACCTAAATAATATATTCAAACTATGGTTTTTATAATTTTTAAATAGGCAGGTACACTTTGAAGACCATAATTTCGAATACTTGAGATTTTTGTACCACTTAAGGACGACCCTGTCACAATACAAACTCTGGTTTTTCTAATAGGACCTCCCTCCCCTTTTACTTTAAATTATTCAACAGATATTTTTTTTCGATGTATTTTGATGTATCTAAATCAATATTTGAACGAGTAGTTTTGAGTTATATAACTTTGTGTATCTACTAAGCATAAGATGTCTAAGGCAAATAGAATTGGGAGCTTTATGATTTTAAAATGTTATTAATTACTATTGATCTATCAATATGATTAATGAATACTACATCTAATAATATCACATATTATACTACAGTTTATTATTATCGACTATCGTTATTAGTACCTACAAACATTTTAATAGCTCAGAAATTACTTATTAGTATTTTGATTTAGATACATCAACATTTTCAAGAAAATCACCTGCTAAATAATTTACAGTGAAAAATGGGGGGTTCTCGGTTGAAAAATAGAAGTTTGCATCACCACATGACACTCCCTTAAGTAGGTATAGTACAAAAAATACCAGGAATTAGAAAATATGATCTTTAGGTATATTTAAAAATTCTAAAAATCAGAATTTTAATAAAAGTATTATTAAAGGAGAAATTGGGGGTGAGCATGTTTCAAAATGCCCGTCGTACAATATATTATATATATATATATATATATATACCTATATATATATTCATACGTCATATACTCGCACACACTCGGTGGGATTTTGGCATTTGACCCACGCGTTTTCGAAGGGACTAAATCCGACGTTAACGATCCCCTTTTCCTCTCCGTCGTCTTCCCGACAACCTCCCCCCCCCTCGGGGTGGCAACCAAGGCTTTATATGTTGGTATTGTTGCAGTACAATATAACAAAATATAGACGGCCCAGATACAGGTAAAGTGAATATAATATATATACCGTGTGGGCGAAAGTGCACTGTACACAATATTGTTGAATATGTATATGCAACGGGGTTTAATGGGTCCATACACAGGGTGTTTCGCCAAACATGCTCATCCCCATATTTTCATTTAATAATAAAGCTTTATTGAAATTATGATTTTTGGATTTTTTAAAAACAACTAGGGACCGCATTTCAATTTCTTAAGTTTTTTTACTGTAAATATTATTAAGTAGATGACTTTTTGAAAATGTTGATGTACCTACTTCATTAAAATTCGAACGAGTACCTACCACCTAATTTTCCAGTTATGAAAATGTTTGTACTGAAGATAATACCATATACTCATTAAAAATGGTTTTACAAACAAATAAAATAGATCTAATATTGGATCTAGCTGCACCTATTTATTATACTTGGCCCATTTTTACAAATTATTCATGTTGATATATTAATATTCATCACTAAAACTATCCACTAAACAATTTAAGTAAATAACATTTTGAATAACGGAAATTTGAATCTCCGCAGACACTCGTTGAACAGTACTGAATATCTCAAGAATTTAAAATTCTGATATGGTCTTGGAGTATATATGTTTCAAAATTCCAAAAATCAGATTTTGAATAACTAAGAAAAAAGGGGATGAGCAGCGAGCATGCTTGGTGAATCACCTTGTATGTTTAGGTATTGAATGTCGAGGACAACGGTGTATTGTGGGAAATCAAAGGCCACCCACACTTATATATTAGGTATTATATACGTTATACCCTATACCTATATACCGCGAGAACGGTAAGCTCACGAGTCACTGCCATGTCTATAGGTAATAAACCTCATAATATTACATTTTAAGGTCGTATATTATACTCGTATGCAAGATAATAAAAAACTTATCGTACGTATAATATATATATATATATAAATATATATTATATTATTATAAAGTCCCAAAATAAAACTCGTTCTTCGTAATATATATAATAATAACCTCCTCCTTCATCTCCTCCTCATCGTTATCTGAAATTCCACTTAACAATAATATTATATAGCTCGCTGTGGTATAGTCTCGGAGGAAAACAAACGATGCGACTTATACAAACACGGACGAGTGTTTGCCGTCTCAAATGATACGGGGAAAAATTTTTAATGTTTTTTTGTTCTTTCTCGTGTAACTTCGAGAAAATGTTACACCAAGAGTTGCTAGGCCCGCAGTGTTGAGTTTTAGAAAGCAAAAAGTTGAATCAGTTCAACATTTATAAAATTTTTTTAAATTTATATTTCGTTTAAACATTTGATACAAAACCAACTCTTTTCTATTTTCTACCGCATCTTGCAGTTAATAAAAAAATCTTATTAAAATGTTTGAACGATGCTTGTTTTCGTATAATCTGTTTATTATTATCGTCGTACAGCTCATTATGTCCAATCTAAATCTTGCTGTCACATTTAAAACTGTACCACTTTAATCACCCGTAATTTTATTTTTGTCAAAAGTCTAAGTCTTTGACTCTAACATTTTCGGCAGTAAAAAAGCCTCCTTTTAGTAACCAAATATAAATACAAATCAGTCACAACAATTGAAAACACTATTCGTTGTAATTACCATACTATAATTAGTTATTAGCTTTTTAACATCATTTACTAATAAGTAATATTAATATTTAATATAAAATTTTAATTATGTTATGAAGACCTTATAGTTATTTCGTACTCGGATGCTCCTGCTTAATATAGCTCATAACATTTATAACGACGGTCGACTCCAGACGACTGTAATGTAAATTTGAATATAAATTGTTTTTTTTTTTTATAATGGTGGGTAAGAAGAAAAACCTTCACACATCTAAAGATATGTCTCGAAACTATTGCCAGGAGCATATTACATAATATAATGCCTATGTCGGAGAACTTGATTATAATACACCACTGTGCGAAAGTTAAATTTGTTTTACAGCATAGTCGATTTACTTCTTTAGTGCCTATATAATATATAGTAATAGTACTTATATAAACCTATTATAATATTATATTTCTGAGAATATTGAAGAATTTCTTAGTCTTGCTAAGTAGGTACCTATTTGCAATATCACTCGTACTTGAAAGGTTTTCGATAAGTGTGCTAGGCCAATTATTACTCGTGTTATTAGTGCACCATAATAATATAACATTAAATAGATTTTTCCAGATATTTGTTGAATTTACGTTTCAATAGTGTCTTATACAGGTTGTCTGGTTTATGATTAATAAGCTACCTATATAAAGAATTTAAGCTTATTATGAGGGTGCATACGATGATACACATGAGTAGACTTAAACTTTTTGTCTGGAAATACATTTCATAATATTGCAACTGAAATTACGTCTTATATTAAACGAATTAATATCCATCGATGTAACTGAAACTTTTAATTTTATATATTTTATGTTGTAGGTACGGTACGAACATTTCATTATTATAATATTAAGTATACCTACGGCCCGACGACCTACCCACCTATACGATAAAAAATATTTCGTCCCACTCTCCGATCGATTAATTGAAAATCATGCTAATAATATTATACCCTGCAAAAAGGGATTGCAGCTTTATAACAAAGTGAATTCGCTCAATTTTGGTCTGTGTGAGTATAAAATTGAACTCGTTCCGTTTCCTTTCAAGGAACTTAAATTAATAAATATACATATAGGTACACATACATTTACGATGTTTCATAGCTTCATTACAAAAGTTTTTATTCAGAATTTTACAAACACCATAGTATTATTTGACTTTGATCATGGATTTGGTATACCTACGCTACGCTTTATACGGACTCGTTGTTTTCAGACTTTAGTATAAATAATGATATGTGCATTATTGTTGTTATTATACTATTATATAGTTACATGTCGATCATGCAACTCGATTAATCTAAAAACAACATTATTCAATCAAAAACATTATTTTCCAATTTGCATAATAATAGCGCACCACTATTATTTTTTTTACGCACTCAACACAGTTAGGTACATTAAACATTTTGCGGACACAAAAAACGAACTAAACCCTAAAATAGGGGTACATAATTATAATAATATACGTGTTATGTTAAAAAGTTTGACGTTCGAAGCTGTGTCATAAATAATTCAAGGGTCTTCGTAATATGACATAATTTATTGTGTTTACAAGATTCGGCTGTAGAAATATGTGTTTAATTAGGATGTATAAAATGTCCTTCAGACCGGAAATCGCTGCTAGTGCATAAAATCATGCCCGCTGCAATATCGGAAGTACCTTTATAATATCCATTCTTTTGTCGCAACAATTAATCATGTTACGGAAATATTAAAGTTATTGTCCAAAACAATGATGGTAGGTACCAACTATTGCTTCATTTTGTACCGTTTTAATACAATAGTAGGTAGGTATAAAAAGCAATAATAATAATAATAACGAATTTCAACATTGTCCGTGGCCGTAACGTTTTATTATTTTATTAAAGCACGCCTACTCTCATTTTTTCCCCGTTTTCATACAATAAATATATTATTATTATGTATATGTTTTGCTTTTGTTTTGCTTTTTTTCATTCGGATTAAGGTATTCAACTGTACATAATTGTTATTTTTTTTTATATGATCATAAAATGTTTTTATGATTTTCCCGAATAAAATTTTATTTTTTATTACTGAAGAATATTTTATTATTATATTTTTCGTTCACCCATTTAATACCTATTTCACTTAGGTTCTGCTAATCAATCGATAACTCAATAGACGATGTAAAATATATACTCGCCTAAAGGTATACATAGAATACTCCAAATTTATATTACTAAAAAATTACATTTTCAAAAATGTTTTACGCTGGTATAGCGTATAAAATGTGTAGGTATACATATTATGTTGATATATAAATATAATATATATTACTTCAGAATGTTCATTAAATTGTAAGAAACAATGCAAAAATACGCAAATCGATCCATTATCACACATAAAAACAATATTTTTTTTTATCTAAATAAAATTCCACCATACTTTATAAATATGGTACATAATATTTCATATATGTTACAATACCTAATGAATGTATACAATGAATAGCTTATGATATATTGCTAAGTAAATATAACAAATTACGGCGCAATGACCATCAGTAAAAAACTTTGGTGCGTACCTACATAGTTCATATCTAATGGATAGGTGAGAGGAAGAGCAATAGCTATACCAATCGTTTATTATTATTCGTGTAATTTTATTTTATTCGCGTTCTGCTTTGACACAGCCTATATAGAAGTATTTAAAATTGCGTTTACAAATCATTTTTGAGCCACAATAAATTATGGACAAAACGACAAACGCGACGAATAAAAATGCACTAGAGTTACATCATCCAAAAAATATCGATACCACGTCAAATTCATAGCGTGAGACTTTAAATGTGACGCTCCTTTATGACGTAAAACATACTCAGTCCAGTAAGCCACAGATTCTGCGGATGACATGGGTCGATCTTTGAACCGTTCGGAAGCGATTTTTTCTGATACCTATGTTATATTATAAAGACGTACAACAGCGTGTAATATTTTAACGTTTTATCGAACAAAATAACAGTGGTCACTACAGCTACCTGTCGTCGTTTACTATCGCCAAAACGGCGTTTAAAACCGCGTCTTTGGTAACAGAAAACAGGTCCATATATAGAGATCGCCATTCCGGAGTCGACCAAATTGTCAATATTTCTCGGTTGGTCGTAGAAAAACGGAAATCCAAGTATGGGCACCCCCGCGTCAACAGCTTCGTACACTCCGGATATGCCTCCGTGACTGATAAACAGTTTCAACTTGGGATGCACTACAAACGATATAAATTCTGACAGTGTATAAGCAGCGTAGTCTTACGTATTTTATAATATTATCATTGTTGTTGTTGTCAGGTTCAAATCTATGTAAGGTCAGGTGGGGTAACAGCGACGTGGTTTTGCAAAATCTCAGTTTAATGGAACTATACCATCTTGCTGTATTTTTAAGTGAAACATAGTTTTTTTGTCATCCATTAATGAACGTATCAGGCATTCAAATTTGTATTCAAAAATGTGTTTTGATAATTTTTTAGTTGAAAAAAATTTATTCCAAGAAAAAAAAAATTGTCGCACTTTCTCTGCTACCGGGGTAAGTGCAAAACCGATACTTTTAATGCAGTTGTATACAAGCTATTCCTTGGCCGGGGCAAGTGCCATAAACTAAAGAAAATTTTCAAAGAAATTCCGTTGAAAGAATTCAATTACTTGATTTTATCAAGATTTGACGGACCATAGGTTTTTTTTTTAATTTATAGTTAATACATATTAGTTTTTTTTAAGTGTTGGTTGATATAATTTAACACATATTAAAAGTTTAATTGTCAGCTATTTACATATTTAATAATGAATATTTGTAACTCATAAATATATTAGTCACAAACAATGTTTATAAAATCTTTTTAACTATTTAACAAAATAAGGCATGTCGCACTTTCCGCATAAAACATGTCTCACATTCCCCGTGTGGAACTTTATACGGGGAAAGTGCATAATCGGCTAATACTCATTTGTATCATACAATTAGCATAATTCATAAATGAAATAATATTAAAAATATAAAATAAAATTTATTTACCTAATTTGAAATTATTTTGAGCAGTGGGTTAACTATAGACCGTTGAACTATTTTCGATTTAAAAAAAAACGAGTAAAGAACTGATTAGCTTTTTGAATAGTGATAACTGCTATGTTTGACATCCTAATGTGCAACCAACATTATACACCATTAGAATTTAGATTACTATTAAACTTCGTAATCTTCATGAAATCAACTTTAAAATTGAAAAATTGTATTTTTTATAACCCGATTATAGGCACTAGCCCCATTAGGCTCTTACTCCATCTGACTTTACTGTATAATGTATGGTTAGAGGTTATCTGGATACTTACTGAGTATGACCCGTTGCGGAAACCATTTTCGAATCATCACATTCTTCGGTTTGTCCTCCATTTCGCCTTCGTATTTCCACAAAACCTTTTGTGGAACCTGAGCGAGTGCCTCTCGTAACGAGCTCAGTACGTTTTCCGGTAACGATGCCATCGATACTACGGAACCGAATGTGAAGTAGATCACCCCGTGAGGGTGCGTCGTCGGTGAATTCCAAAATGTCCTGTTAACCGGTAGTGTAAAAAAAAAAAAAATTGTCAAAGACCTGCATAGTTCTACAAACATGATGAAATCAAAAGAACTTATAAGAGCGTATAACAAATAATTTACGTCCCCCACTGTTCAAGTCTAACCTCGTAAATTATAATATTAAAGTTAATCGACATAATATTATAACCCTTGCAGATAGGTAACAACATTTTGTGTGTTTTTGAGCTATGAACATTTTAAATTAAACACTGAATGTATAAGTTTGTGTTGTTACGTACTTGAAAGACAAGACAACAAATTTCTCACTAAAAACAACATCCAGATCTGCGTACGCATTTTTTTTTAAAGGTAAACACTAACTTTTTTTGTAAGGTTTATTGCTATTAGAATTTTTTATTTTCTAGATTTAAAATCATCAAAAAATGTTTATTTTATACTTCATATTCTACATATTTTGTATCCACTCGAAATTTAAAAAATGTACGCAGTTAATTAAACAATCAGAAATGCAAACAATTTACAATGTAGGCACCTGTGTACATATTTTCGTATAAAATATCCAAGTAGCCAAAAATAATAATATTATAAATCATATTTTATATTTTTTTTTTTTACATTTTAAACCTAGTGAGTATTTATAACTTCAAAATTTAAATACTGATAAAGAATTATCAAACTTCGTATATATGCGAGTAGGAACTATATTGGTTATCATTAATATCATATATAACACATCGTCTTCCGTCTTGGTATATTGCTAAATTATAAAACTATAAATGAACTCTAATGGCAACGTCAGATTAATGGTTTTTTTTTCGTGTGGTATACTATTATACCTCAATTGAGGGGGTAAATGCGTTAGCACTAAACCCCCTATAAATATTATAGCTTTACTTCTCACTTAATTAGCATCAACTCCCACCATTGTCAATAATTACATTCGGTAACTGTTTGGGCGTGGTCAGATGTATACCACCGATTTGGACGACGTCCGGCGAGAGCGGCTGAGCCGGTTCGGTGATAAAGTGCTTGTTGTTGACAATCAGCGACGGTCTGACCAGGTCCGTACGGTCTCGGGTCGGCCCGCCGGAGGTTCCATTCGGCGTACCACCAGCATCGAACAGTACACCGTCAGCGCCGCGTTTGCAAGACGCTTGGCGAACGTTTTGGCCGTTTTGGGCACGCCTCGGCGGGACAGCACGTGACCGGCGACTGCCGGGTTCGGTGCGTAGCCGGTCAACAAACGTTCCGGATACGTTACGATCGGCGGCAGAACCACGTACAGCACTGGCACGCGGAGCTCGGTGGCCACGTACGCCACGCACTCGGACGCCAGCCGCTCGGTGACGACCAGATCGAATCGCCGGGCCTCCATCCCGTTCAAGATGTCCGCCATGCGTCGTTGTTCGTAGTAAATCGTGTCGCATCCCGACCGCGTGCCTCGCATCATGTTTGTCATCAACTTCCGCGTGGTGCCGAACGTCTAGAACAGGAACTTGGCGTTTAGGTCCACGCGCACCTTCATTTGCCCGGACACGTCCACCTCGGTGTAGCCGTGCCGGTCGCCGTCCACGAACGGCGTGAACACGGTGACTGCTTGACCGCGGTCGGTCAGCGCTCGCAGTACGGCCCGCATCATGTTCCAGTAGCTCCGTCCCGGGTTCGGCTGCACGGCCAGGATCAGTGCGGGACACGCGCAAAACCCGATCAACTGCAACATCGCACAATTCGACATTGTTCTTTCCTGTAATCAACAACTGTAACTTCACAGTTTGGGAACGACTAAATTAGATAAATATTCTACAGAGTGATCCAATGTCTAATAAATCACTAGCTGATCCGGCACAGTTTAATATTGACTCCAAAAAAATATCGAATTTTCAAAAATTATAAAAATAAAGTTTTTACCATAAAGAATTGTCTGAAATTAAATTTAGAAATTGGCCATTTCGAATTTGTATTTATTTATTTCAATATTTAAAAAAAATGTTTACTGTACTAGTTACGCAGGCGTCTATAAATTATAACAATAACAAAATGTTTAAATATTGATTATAACATAATTATTTCTTACGTCTTTCTGTTAGGAAAACTAATAAACAGTGTACCTAGTACCTACCTATAATACAGAGTACGTAAATTGTCGCCTGTTTTTAATGCACTATCAATGTAATAAGTACCTTCAGTATTATCTACACTCGATAATCATTTTCATTTGTATGATCTTGACATTCCTGAATTTCCAAATTATTTTGTTAGTTTGTTACTTTCGGCTTTGAATGTGTTGTAAATTGTAATAGGTATATAATAATAAAATAAAATAACTTTTTTTAAAATTTTTATTAAATACTTACCAGGTATATTATATATATATACAATTAAAAAAAAAAATTTCATTCAGTTTGTTTAAGTAATATTTATACGAAAACCCGTAATTTAACTTCATATATTTTATATATTATTATCAGTCTATATTTAATAATTATTTAGGTACATTATCCTGGTATTTTATAAAATACTGAATTTTTACTCTGACAATAAAATAATATATATTTTTGAATTTTATCAGAAAAATAATTATTGATTGCAGCAAAAGCGAGGACATTTTAATAAAATATGGTGTATACAAAAAACTTAAAATGCTTATTAGTAAATATTATTTACTAATACATTATACACATTCAATATACAAAACTATAATTATTATTACTATGACTATTAGGGTGGTCCTCCGTTATAGATGAAGTAAAAAAAAATTGCAAAATGTTCAAGTTACCACCCTCAAATAGGTTCAGTTACTTAAAAAAAGCATGAGAAAAATTTTTTAGACGAAATGGTTAACTTTAACCCGTGCCGCAAAAGCTCTAAAGTTTTAATAACGAAAAAATGTTAGAAATCATTAGTTTTTGAATATAATTAATCATAACTCTTAAAAGAATGATTTTACAAAAATTATTTTAAAGACATTAATTGTACGTTATTATTGTTACAACAGTTTTATACTTATACATTTTTTTTAAATATATTATTTTCAAAGATATTTGAGTTTAAATTTTAAAAATAAAAATGTTTAACTATTTTTTGCGTGGCAATAAATAAAATGTTTTTTATATCGTATAATGCGATTTAAATTAACTTAAAATTAATATATATTGTATAATATGGTTTGCATGTGATCCTACACGTTTTAATCTATGATACAAGAGATAATTATAGATTCGTTAGGTGGGTAGTGTACTTAGACCTATACACGTATTTTGCGATTATTTCCATGGTAATATTTAGGTAATAATGTTAATGAACTTATTGTAAACCGATCATTGATACGACGCTCTCGCATAAAATACCAAGCAACGTGCTGAACAAATACGTCATAACTATAACTTAGGTAAGGAAGACGCAGTTGTTATACACTGGGACGAAAAACTTCTTCCAAATTTAACCGGGAAAGGCTTAGTCGATAGGCTGCCTATAATCGCGTCTGTATATGGTCGTGAACAACTGCTAGGGGTCCCGGCGTTAAATAGTGGAACTGGACTTGAACAAGTCAATGCAATATACCAAACGCTTGTAGATTGGTGTTTAGATGAAAATGTACAAGCACTTTGTTCCGATACTACAGCATCAAATACAGGTCGCTTAAATGGAGCTTGTGTTTTGCTTGAGCAACTATTAGAACGCGAAATAGTATATTTACCATGCAGCCATCATATATATGAAATTATATTGAAAAGTGTGTTCGATTTGAAATTTGGTGCAACATCGGGTCCAGACGTTGCAATTTTTAAAAGGTTCCAACAAGCATGGGGAACAATTAGCCCTAACAATTTTAATTCTGGCATACAAAATAGTAATGTAATGGATTCTTTAAAGGCGTATGTGACGAAATTATTAAATTTTCTAAAGATCGACTATTAGAAAAGCAGCCAAGAGATGATTATCGAGAGTTACTAGAATTAACAGTAATTTTTTGGGCGGGAAACTTTCAAATGATATTAGCTTTAAAATACCAGGTGCCATCCATCATGCTCGGTGGATGGCAAAAGCTATTTATAGCTTGAAAATATATTTATTTCGTGAACAGTTTCGATTAACACGATTAACACCCAAAGAAGAAAGTGCCTTAAGAAGTATTTGCATTTTTATTGTACGGTTATATATAAAAGTATGGTTTAATTCACCATCTTCAATCAAAACTCCTTTACAAGGCTTGACTTTTATGAAAAATCTTTTACAATATGCCTCTATAGATAATTTAGATAAAGATCTATCTCAGATAGCAGTTAAAAAGTTTTGTGGTCACTTATGGTATTTATCGGCGGAATTATGCGCATTTGATTTTTTCGATGAGGCTGTGCCACTGGAGACTAAAAGAAAAATGATTCATGCTCTAAACAACGACGAATGTTTATCAGAATTAAATTCAAATGCACAACGTTTAATTATATTTGCAAAAAATGCAAACGAGTTATTAGAAAAGGAAATTGATGATTTTATATGTGTCAACACTAAAAATCTTTTTAAACGATTTGCCATCAATACCACTTTTTTGAATGAAAACCCTTTAATGTAGGCAAATAATGCAGATTATAATACAGCTCTGTCAATTTTAAAAAATATTGCAGTTATAAATGATGTTGCAGAAAGAGGAGTAAAAATTATAGAAGATTATAACAACAAAATAACCAAAGATGAATCTCAAAAACAATATCTACTACAAGTTGTTAGAGATTATAACAAAAAATATCCTGACCATAGAAAAGAAACACTTACCCAAGTTACACAGTCATAAATTTAGTTATATCATTTATATTTAAAATATGTTAAAAATATAAATGTTATTATTTATTGTAAATTGTTTTCACTATTATTTGTATGTTATGCTGATGGAAATATCTCAATTTTCAAGATTTTTTTTTTTTAATTTTTTGATTAAAATATTTGAAAAATATATAAAATAATAATAAAATATTTGGAAACTAATCTATTTGAAACAAATTTTAGTAAATTTAGTTTTCTATCATTGTATCTTAACAAATTTTTTGTAACATTTTTATTTCCAGAGTTATTTTTAAGAATATAAAAAAAAAATTAAAATATTGAAAATGTTCTATTTTTGTAACTTTGGAGCTTTTGCGGCACGGGTTAAAATTAAAGAATTTGCATGAAACTTTATTAGTATGGTTTTTTCAGGTAACTTAACCTTTTTAGGGGGGGTAATCTCAAAAAAATGAAAAATGAAAAATAAGGACCACCCTAATGACTATGGTATTATTAGCTTTAAGGCCCAAGAAATTCCTTTTCATCAGGGCCCCAAAATAATAGTTGCGCCACTGAGTATTGTGTCATTACTTATTTATAAAATTTAAACAAAGTTCAACGTCTAGAGGCATAGTTTTTTTTTTCCATCATATAATATTAATGATTTAAAATTTAATTTTAAATGATGTGGCACGATCTATTGGTGCAATTATGTACTACACCGTTTCAGTATTATCATTGTCCATTGAGTATATTTTTAAAATATTATATATAAGTACTATATTATAATATAGTAAACTCAATGGTATAATACAAAAAAAGGTGAGCTGCTGTACAGTAGGTTACAAATGGGTCACTGTATAATGGATGGAATTAAATTTGAATTCAATGATAAACTATCACTGTATAAGAAAAACGATTCTGAGCGGAGACGGTATATGTCAGTTTACGTATAAGACATATTATAATAATATACTTATCTATGGTATAAAAAAATTTATTTTATGAAAAAAATTGACCTATAATAGGTTCCGATAATAAATTCCAAATTAAACGTATCACAATATCCATTAGGTACTTATAACGCATTATACACTTATACTTCAACAACAAACCCTGATACTATCATAGATATGTAATAGTGTACTTTAGAAGTTTCAAGTACCCACGAATAATATTATACAATCACAACAAAATAACTAAAATAGTTATTCTAGGTCTTTTATTATGTAATTTCGTCCAAATTTGAACTTAAAATGACTATAAAAGTAAACTGCGCTTATGTATTTTTTAGATTTTTTGGTAACAGAATAAACTACTTAAGTGGAATCTTCTTTTAAAGTTTCAATCCTTAGTTATACAAGTTGAACATTTTATACATTTTTGGAAATACTAATATAAACATTCAGTGAAATTTTCATGTACCTACAGTTATTCGTTTTTGAATTAAAACAAAATAAAGAAATCGCTACATGAGAAATCGAGTGAATATCCAATGTTATAAAAATTTGAATTTCCAACGGTCATAAAAATTTAATATGACTTTCTTATAGACTTTTTTTTTTTTTTGATAAAGGTAGATAATCTTATGAGGAATCTTGTATTATATATTAAAATCTTAGATATAAAAAGAAAAATTTTTACGAATTCTTCACTCAAAATAATTTGTTAACTTTCTTGATTTTTCCATATTTTGTAAATTTTTGAACTTTAAATGCTTATAAAAAAAAAACTACTATTATTAATAATACAATTAGGTACCATATTCCTTATTTATGATCATACAATTATTTTATTTTATTCACGTTTTGCTTTCACAATATGGAAATATTTAAAAATGTATTTAAAAACCATTTTTAGGCCATAATAAATTATAAAAAAAAAGATAAACACAATGAACAAAAATGTGCTAATTACATCAACTAAAAAATATTGATACCACTTCAGATTCAAAGCTTGAGATTTTAAATGTGCCGCTCCGTTATGACGTAAAACGTATTCTGTCCAGAAAACCACTGATTCCACAGGTGACATGGGACGGTCTTTGAACAGTACTGAAACCAATTTGGCGTTTTTTTGATACCTGTAAAAGAATAAACATACAGAGATGAGTATTATTTTTTTGAGTGCACTTGAATTGGGCCCCCAAAAAATGTGACGAATATGGTACATCAAATTTTTTTCTCAAATAAAATAAATGTATAGGTTCAAAATGTTTAAATTTTTAAATTTATATTATTACAGCAAGAAAAACCTAATGTAAAAATATCTATAATACCACAATATAAGTCGAAATATTTCGTTCTTGATAAATGATTAGTATACCTACTATCTTTTCTGTCTATTCGGTAAATAGTATCATTCTATATCTATACGACAGTAATAATGTTTATGTTTTATAAGTTTAGTATTCTCCTTCTACCAATTTACCGCCAGAGTAGTTTTCGGTTTCAAACAGAAACCAAATTTGAAAAGTTGAAAGTTTAACCTTAACAAAACTAATTGTAGCTAACAAATTTATTTACCGCAAACTCGGTAAATAATTTATTAATAATAAATAATTCATGAATATATTTTAACAGATATCTACTATTCATCTGTTCTCAGGTTTTTTGTACACTTTATTTAAGACCTAAAATTGCTCACCGATCATTGTTGAAGATCTCCAAAACGGCATTCAAAAACGTTTCTTTAGTAACGGATAACAAGTCCATGCAGATCGCCATCCCAGCGTCAACCAAATTGTCAATATTTCTCGGTTGGTCGAAGAAAACAGGAAATCCTATTACAGGAACGCCTGCGTCCACAGCTTCGTACACTCCGGATATACCTCCATGACTGATGAAAAGTTTCACATTGGGGTGCACTAAACAATAAAGAAAGATTACGTAACGTTTTAAAATTAATACACCATAAATAATACAACTTAAAAGTTAAGAAATTATGCCATGAATATGGTTTTATTATATCTGAGGGCCTACAGAGGATGTCACGTTGTGGAAACCATTTCCGCGTCATCACATTCTTCGGTTTGTTCTCCATTTCACCTTCGTATTTCCACAACACCTTCTGTGGGACGCTAGCGAGAGCCTCTCTGAACGCGATCTGTACGTTTTCCGGTAACGTCGACATGGAAACCACGGAACCGAACGTAAAGTAAATCACCCCCTGAGGCGCATCGTCGATGAATTCTAATATATCCTGGGAACAAGTGAACCTACAGTAAGTTGCACAAAAATGAAAATACACTAAATAATGTTAAATATGTCATAGTTCAAACATACGAAAAGTGATCGGAAAAGAATATTTGCTTGATTGTGATCTAATTATCACGATGTATGCATGTTCCATCACATACATAATATAAATTATAACATATGAGTTGTTTCTGTCTAACCATCTTATAAACGTAAACCATTGCAAGTTTGCAATGCCAGAATCTACAATATTGTGTCATTAGTTTTAATAACCATACAAAAGAATTCAAAACGTTGGTTTTTTTTTTACCAAATAACGAGCATTTTTATTTTGTATATATTGATAATGTTCCTACATACGATTAATTTACTCTCTATCATAAAAAATATTCTAAAAAATTGGGAACCAATAATATCCTATTCCTTAACCTTGAAAAAATAGGGCTGAAAGATATATATCATGGTTAAAATTGTTGTTTTTATAGCGTTCTGTTCTATTATAATGGTATCGGTATTCGGTAACCTAAACTAACTAGTGGTGTGGGCGTGTGGCACTAAATATTTACAATTTGTAATGTGAGCCAAAAAAAGCTCCTCAAGTCATGATGTACTTTATTTTGAAAACACAAATATGTCTACCCTGGAATCTGGTTCTAAATTTGACAGCTGACCTATATTCCTTTTTATATTGAAGCTATAATATCATTGCAGAGCTAGAAACAGTAAATTCAAGAGTGGCGTCGTACAAATAATTACCTTCGGTATCGGTTCGGGAGGGGCGAGATGTATGCCGCCGATTTCTACAACGTCCGGCGTCAGCGGCCTAGCCGGTTCGGTAATGAAGTGCGTGTTGGATAAAATCAGCGACGGTTTTACCAGGTGCACGGCGTCGTACGGTCGCGGGTCGTCCATCTGGTGCTGACGCTCAGCGTACCACATGAGTAGCGAACAGTACACCGTCAGCATCGCGTTGGCAAAACGCTCGGTGAACGTTCTAGGAACGCCTCGGCGGGACAGCACGTGGCTGATGGCCGCCGGGTTTGGGCTGTGTCCGGTCAGCGGACGTTCCAGGAACGTGGAGATGGGCGTCGGTACCACGTAAACCATTGGCACGCTGAGCACAGAGGCCACGTATGCCACGCACTCAGACATGAACGGTTCGGTGATGACCAACTCGAATTTCCGCTCCGTCACTCCATTCATGATGTCCACCATCAGTCGGTGTTCGTGAATTTTGTCGCAATCCGCCCGAGTTACGTTCGCTGCGAACGAAACAAATAATCGCTTGTGTCCGAATGTTTCCATCAGGTATGTCAAGTTAGCGCCCACGACCGGTACCATTTGCTCGGACACATCAACCTCCATGTAACCATCCCGATCGCCGTCCACAAACGGCGTGAACACGGTGACCGTGTGGCCGCGTTCCGTCAGAGCCCTCAGCACGGATCGCATAACGTTCCAGTGGCTCTTGCCCGGGATTGTCTCCACCGCCAGTATGTTCGCGGCATCGACCGGCGTCCACTGGATTAGTGTGGAAAATGCGGAAAACGCAATCAACACCGTCACGAAACTCGACATGGTTTTTCCAGTTGTTGTTTTCTGAGGTACAATTTTAAATTATTTAACTGGAAAATATAATCTGAATGACCAGGTAATTGGTATATTATGCGGTGGACGTGTCGGTTTTGATTTGATTAATATTAAATATTGGTATACCGTCGAAAATGCTCACTTAATTTTTTAATTCAAATTTCAAATAATAAAATTATAATAGCAACATGAAATAAGATTTGAAATTCGAAATAGACTTTTCTCAGAATTTGTGATTAGCACGTTTTCGTTGGTATTTTTTTCTGAAATTGTAATGAAAATAATGTTTTTCAATCGTTTTAAATTCATAGTTTTTGCAGTTTTTAACGTATTTGACTGTATTTTTTGTGAGTTTTATTCATTTAAAATATGCATGCAATGTGAGTTTAACTATATAATATTAATTGACTCGTTACTCACCTATGAAATGTTGAATATTTACTGGAGCACTAAAATGTTCGTAAGCACCTATAATCTACGTACAAACGTATAAGGAACACAATGTGGCCGATTTCATGAATCGCATAAAACTGTGAAATACTCAAGCTTCTACGCTGTATTATACTTAACAAACTTTAGACCACTTATGAAAAGATAATTGCTTTTTTTTAATCTTTCACAAAAGAAACAATGATTTATTTCTAAGTACTGTAATGAATAATGATAGTCACTCTTTATATTTATTGGATAACAAAAGTGCTATCGTCATAATCTTTATTATATACATAAAATATATCCAGCGACATGGTCGTGGCATGAACTAAGTAAAAAAAAAAAACTGTACGACCGTGGGTGTGTATTATATCGAAGCAGCAGGAGTTGCCTATTTAAACTGAGTAAAATACGGGTAAATTTGTTATACGACATAACTAATTTTCTAATGCATCAATTAACTCCTAGTAAACTCCAAAACATTAGAAATATTGTGTAGAATGTGCTTTTGTAAAAATCATAAAAATCGTGCCTTTAGAAATTAAGTTATGAATGAAAAAGTGTGAACTTTTCAATAGAAATTTATATTAAATTCAGAATCACGGTCGCCGCCGTCGTCGTAGCAATAGCGTTGCCAATGTTTGTTATCTAGTCATAGGGGAAAATATTTAAAAATTATGAAATATATACAGAAGGCTATTAAAAATAATATAGTGAAATATAGCACAGATATCGTACGTGTGTCTGTGAGTAATGATAATCATCATCATAATTGTTGATAGCTGATACACAATAAGTATATTATAATATGTACACGTGTACATATACGTATAAAGTTTCGACATTACGTTACTTATCTCATTTTTTGAGAAAAGACCGAGGTATGTATAGCTGGTTATACACAGACACACTATCACCATTCACCGTCATTATTATTTGTTTCTTGATCTTTCGGTGAGTAGAATTAATTTTCGTCCGGAAGATGTACCGCTATAATATGATTCCAGCCCGAACTTTGAAACTAGGTAGGTAAGTGGGTTTATAGCCGGGACCCAACTTACCTACTAACTTCTTACACACGTGAATCAATTTACCTAACCTTCTAAAATGTACACACATTATTGGTATTTACCATAATCGATTTATATTAATATTTATTCAATATTTAAGTATGGAAAATCTCCGTAGATACATTGAATCTTAAGTAAAATATTTACTATACTCAATACAAATAATCACCAATAACAAGGAAAATATAACGATTATAATTATTATGTATAATGTATCTATAAATTATTTTGAACAATTAAAACATTTATTATTTGTATAATTTTATTTTATTCACGTTTTGATTTGACAGTATGGAAAAATTTGGATATGTGCTTCCAAATCAATTTTAGGCCATAATATATTATGAACGAGACGAAAAAAGCAATGAATAAAATTGTGCTAATTACGTCAACCAAAAAGTATTGATACCATGTCAGATTCATAGCGTGATATTTTAAATGTGGCGCTCCTTTATGACGCAAAACGTACTCCGTCCAGTAAACCACCGACTCCGCGGGTGACATGGGTCGGTCTTTAAACCGTCTGGAAGCGATTTTAGCGTTTTTCTGATACCTGTACACATAGAGTTTTAGTGAGCATTGTTATGAAATTTTATTGAAAGACATAAAATTGTTCACCTGTCGTTGTTGACAATCTCAAAAACAGCGTTTAACAACGTCTTTTCAGTGACAGATAACAGGTCCATACTGATCGCCATCCCGGCGGCTACCAAGTTATCAACATTTCTCGGTTGATCGTAGAAAAACGGGAATCCTAGTACAGGCACGCCCGCGTCCACTGCTTCGTACACTCCGGATACTCCTCCGTGACTGATAAACTACCATACTGATCGCCATCCCGCAGGGGCGGACTGGCCAGGGGGGCTAGGGGGAAATATCCCCCTGGGCCTGTCTAAATTGTGAAATTTGGGCCGGTCGTTGAAGAATTAATAGCTGATGCATAGTTTTTACACCCTAGTTGTTTTCAAGAATATTTCATACAATCAATTCATAGAATCAATTTTTTTTATTTTTGTGTCTGTCATCACGTTTAAGAACAGTAAAAGTGCTTGGATTTTCTTCAACAGTAGCTTTTCTAGCTCAAAAATAAAAATTTAGTAAACTTTTAGTAGTTTTCACAAGCGCCGGGAAAAACAACATAAAAATTAAGGAAAAACGGGAATTTTTACGCAAAATCGGTTTTCCAAAAAATCGATTTTGGTTTTTGGTGTAACTCTAAAAGAAATGAACGTCTATACATGAAATTTTCACTGGCTGTTTATATTTGCATTTTATATACACGATAACATTTTCAAAATATTTGATTTATTTTGAACTGTTTAGGGACATTTTCATTTTCCATTTTTTTTTAGTTTTTTTTCTAAAAATATCAATAAAATATTTGTTGGTTGCGAAAGCTTGAAAATTTAATAGAAGGCTCCTAATATATTGTTTCAAAGGCAGATGAAAAATATTAAAAATCCTTAGTCACAATTTTTTTGTATAAGCATTTAAAGTTCAAAAATTGTAAAAATATGGAAAAATCACGAAAATTAGCGAATTATTTTGAGTTAAGAATTCGTAAAAATTTTTCTTTTTAAATCTAAGATTTGAAAATGTAATACAAGATTACTCATAAGTTTATCTACCTTTATCAATAAAAACATCTCTACCAAAAAGTCAAATTAAATTTTTATGAGCGTTTGAAATTCAAATTTTTACAACATTGGATGTTCACTCAATTTCTCATGTAGCGATTTCCTTATTTTGTTGTAATTCAAAAACGAATAACTGTAGATACATGAAAATTTCACTGAATGTTTATATTATCATTTCCTATACACCATACAATTTTGAAAATATTTTACTCTTTTTGAGCTGTTTATGGACATTTACAGCTTTCAATCTTTTTTAGTTTTTTTTTCTATAAATATCAATAAAGTTTTATCTGTTGGGCCAAAGAGTGAAAAAATTTAATACAATTCTCTTGATATATTGTTACAATATCAGTTGAAAAATATTAAAAATACATATGCACAGTTTTTTTTTATAAGCATTTAAAGATCGAATTTTGACAAAATTTATCAAAATCTCGAAAATTATCAATCATTGTAATTAATAAATTATAAAATGTTCAGTTTTTATAGCTAAGGATTGCAAATTTAAAACAAAGGTTCTCATAAATAGTTCATACTGTAACCAAAAAATCTAAAAAATATATGAACACAGTTATTTTTTACAGACATTTTAAATTCAAATTTGGACGAAATCACATATTAAAAAACCTAGAATAACTATTTTAGTTATTTAGTTGTGATTGAATAATATTATTCGTGGGTACTTGAAACTTCTAAAGTGTACTATTATATATCTATGATAGTATCACGGTTTTTGTTGATGTATAACGCGTTATAAGTACCTAATGGATATTGTGATATGATTAATTTGGAATTTATTATAGGTACCTTTATAGGTACAATTTTGGTTTAGTATTATTGATATGTATATAATATGTCTTATACCTAGACTGACATACCGTCTCCGCTCAGAATCGTTTTTCTTATACAATGATATTATATCGTTGAATTCAAATTTAATATCATCCATTATACAGTGACCCACTTGTAACCTACCTTACAGCAGAGCGACACCCACTTGCCCACCTTTTTTTTTAAAAATAGTTCTACAAGTAAAATTTACATTTATTTTAAATTATAGTAATAAAACATTCATATTATTTATAAAATCACAACTGAAATAGTAATAATATAGTAAAATATTTAGAGCCCCTAAGCTGTATTTCCCCCTGGGCTGACAATCTCCCAGTCCGCCACTGGTCTGCGATATCCATTCGCGGCCCACCACCGAATTAAATTATACCTACATCAAGACGCTGTCGCATTTCCAGCGAGGACCGCGTGCTGTCCAGTGACCAACGCCGGAGGTGTCGATCAGGTCATATTATATCTATTATTTACTACTTATGTATTGTTCATATATTTATTATAATTATTGTAATTATTTATCATTTATTATTATTGGTTGTAGCGCGTGGTGACCGGCCCACGGCGCCTACATTTATTTATATTCATGTTTGTATGTACCTTTAGCGTTATTATAAATATATATATATATCGCGTCATTTCGCATTAAACTAATAACAATATTTTTACGAGATAATATAGTGTGAGTTTGCTCCTTCCCGTCCACAGCATTGCGCGAGTCGTTGTCGCTAACCGCGATTTCTAAAAGTAGGAGCGGCACGCCGCACACCTAGTAAGACGGATACAACAGCAGGTACGACCTTTTTCTCTTAACATGTTTCTTGCAACGTTCCTTTGCATACAAAAAAGTGAACGTGAACGACCTTGTTTTTTACGCATTGAATGTGAGCGCTAGTGATTTCAATTTTCACGTACATTTTTCGAACACAGCTGCAAATTGATAAATTAAAATGTAAATAAAATGTCTGTATGGCATACTATCTAGAATACAGGTCTATAATATGGTCTGTCTATCCAGTATGGAATTGGAATAGTATAAACGTAATGTAGGTATTTTTTATTTATTAATTAATGAAATAAAAGTCGGCGTCTCAGAATGAAAAGGTTCTAACGCAATTTATGTAATTGTTCAGGGGAACGTTTAAGTAGGACATTGAATAACTTTTTTCACCATAATTACTAAATCGTGAAAATTGTATGCAATAGGTATCAAGAAAGTTCCAAAGAACACAACTTTACCTGCAATTTGTCTTTCCTCAATTATTGACTGAGTTATTTATAAAAAACCAAAATATGAGTTTTAGAAATAAAAGGTTTTACGTGTAGAACTTTTTCATTCTGAAAATAAAAATTATTTATTTAGTTAGAACTTTTTCATTCTGATTTGAATCATTTTTTCTATGCAGTGATACCAACTTCTAGTGTAAACTATGTTATAAATTATACATTTTTTATTATGCAATATTTTTAGTTTTTAAGTTAAGTATTATTATATTATAACATACCCGTATATGTGGTGGGCGGGGGGTCCCCCCACCCCCGGAATTTTTTTTTTGTGTATGTGCCTGGACATACCTACAATAAGTAATAAGTTACAATTGTATGGTCCATTGGCGCAAATAGTGTAGGGAAGGGGGGTATATTGGAAGGGTGTTGACCAGTTGCCCCCCACAGCTGTTATCGGAATTTAAAAAAAATACCAGTTGCTCTCAACCAAATGTATTAGTTGCCCCCAACCAAATGTAGCAGTTGCCCTCATATGTAAATATATACACGATTACAATATATAGCCCGTAAAATAGGGGAGATATAATTAATAAATAAAATTATTTAAAATAGTATAAAATGTAAGAAAAAATTTAATTTGCTTGGAATATTTACCTAATATTGTATTTTGTAATAAATAATAATTACTAACAAAAAGGTGCTCTGCTGTACAGTAGGTTACAAGTGGGTCACTGGATAATGGAGGGTATTAAATGATGGTATAATCATAATTCACAATAATGAAAAATGTCAAAAGCGTAATTCAAATTTAAATGTACCATTTATTATAATACTAAAGTAGGTACTATATACATGTGGCAGTAGATATTACCTACCTTATCACCGCAACGAAACAAAAATAGGCGGTAAGTTTATGCTGGAATAATATTTTATTATGGCACAATAATAATTTATATTTTACCGGTGGTATAACCGTATTATAACGGTACCTTTTCATTCTGAGATATTACATTTAAGACCGTTTAGATTGTTTAGAACTATTTCATTCTTAATTATTGTTTAGAATGAAAAGGTTGTAACTGATATTTCTCGGTTTCGCGCTTATCATTCACGTTTTTATGAGTTAGAACCTTTTCATTCTCTGTATCTCATTGAATAATCAACGGATCGGTCCGATTTCAAGATTGAATTATACAACAAAAAATTATAAATGATTATATGCAAAAAAACAATTTTTCAAAAAAATTGATTTAGAACCTTTTCATTCTGAGGCGACGAAGTATAAAATAACATATCAATTTTACAAAATGACGCGTGTCAATTAAACTTCACCAAAATAACAGCAACGTGTCCTTGTGAGTTCTTATGGCATTATTATATTATATATATGTATATATATTTATATATTATATTATATAATATATAAATATATTTATTTAATGAACGATACATTAAACATTATTACAATAATTTCAAGTAATTCGTTATTTCATAGCATTCTGCAATGTGGTAGGTATATAGTTACCATTCAAAATAAGTATAATATAATCAAAACTTGATGTTAATCCGTAGTTCGGTTTAACGAATAAAATATACAAATATTAAATATATTATTTAATTATTTAGCACACTGTTTTTAGCACATGAATAACTTTAATGACATATAATATTATTATACATTATATTTTGATAACTTTTGCAAGTGAGCAAAATTTTCTTTGTACTTTGTAACTTATTCCAGTTAACTATATTTGATTTACATCTTGGGTTCTTAATAGCCAGACAATTTAAATTTAATATCTTAGGCATTTTTTAATATATAGGCAAATAATACATTATAAATATCCATTCAATTTTATTTTTAAATCTTGCTTTTTCTTGTTGCATTTGAACGTTCTCAGGGTTTGAAATTTGAATTGACTTGTCGAAACATATTAAATGTTATTAAAATGTTTACTGAAATAATCTGAAAATTGAATAACTGTACGAAATCATTGAGTTAAAACATAAATTACATTATCGATTATAAATTATAATATTATAACATTGTTCAATAAAATTACATGTTTTATATCATAAAGTCTAGCTTTCTCATTAACAAAATTATATTAATGACTTTATTATTAGGCACAATATCAATTATGTAACAGTGAAAAATCAATGGTACCTATCTGGCTCATTGAAAACTACATCTAATATTGTAGAACACTCATGTAAGTCATATAAGTTTAGATATAATAAATATATCATATTTTTTTAATTCAAATAACTTAGCCATGATAATTAATGCAAATTTATTTATAATATTTAATTATAATTAATTAAATTCTGATTCCTTTAATATAAATGTAAAAATGTTTAAATGATCTCTACTTTAATTATGCAATTTTTTAATTAAAGTATCAATATTTTATTATTATTTAATAATTTAAAAATAACAATAGTGTCATAAGTTGTATTTTTAATACATTTGTGCTTTAAATATTAAATTTATAGTTTAATGGTAATAAGATATTATTTTTATTTTTTTTTAATAGTATTAGGTCTTCGACGACTGAGGTCATTAGCCCGTAAGGTTCGTAAGGTTAATACGTTAAGGTTGGGACTGTTGGTACGGTCGGTTAGGAACACGCGTATGTATGCAGGCAAGGTTTTTGTGCACTACGAACTAATGCAGATTACAGACAAGCAGTAGGTACAGTATTATAGATCAACTCCTCTATGACCGGGTTAATTATAAATATAAATAAAAATAATTTTGACAACTAGCAGTATATAGAAATTATAAAACTCTCAAAATAAACCGTTAGTACACGTGAGTCAGCCTGAGCTAGAAAAAAATGTTTTTACGTATTTTTTGTGATAAACTGCAAAATTTAAAAACTACTGTCCTTATAGTAATTTATTGTATTAAGGGGTATGAATAGTATTGAAAAAATCTATAAAAATGTACTTTTGTATTTCCAATAATATGGTTTATTAAGTGGTTTAAGAGTAAAAACCCATATTACCAATATTGTAGAAGAGAAGTTAATCTGTGCCTGTATAGAAGTCAAATTTTAATATTTGTAATTACTAAACTCAATAATTCAAATTCAAAAAGTAAAATATCATAAGTTTTAGAGTTAAATATTGTACATTGAAAATAAAATATCGAAAATCGACTCCTATACAAGCCTAGATAAACTCCTTCTCTTCAATTCGTATAATAGGTGTTCATACTGTAATGTCACTCAGTAAGCTATATTATTGGAAATACGAAACTAAGTTTCAGTGTTTCACTAAAATTCACATTTGTAATTAGAGTGTAAAATGTTCCGTTAATGGCATGTGCGTGCACGTGCGAGTGTGCTCCACTATTTATTTTATACACAGTCACTCACACTAATAATCATTTACTACGCACACATTTACACGACCCGCATGCACCCCATTAGAAAATTGCCTATACCAAACTCCTTAGAAACGGTCGGTATGCATACCCCTTAAAATATAACATTAAGCCTTGCCCGAAAATTGATAAATAGGCAACTCAACACACAAACATAATATAATGCACATTTTAATTTTTATTTAAAATTTTTTTTTGAACTTATTTTATATTGGTGATTTATTTAATGTAAAAATAATTAAAAATTTGTGAAATAATTACTATATATAACTATATACTAGTAGGATGAATATGTATGTTCTGGGTCTCCTGCCCCTTAAATTTTACTTGTAATAAAGCAGAGGCTACTTAGGCAATTCGTAGTACAGGCTCCTCCGAATCTTGTATAAATTACTCAATATAGGCAACCCGCAACACACATAAACTCGTCACACGCCACCCAATCCGACACGTGACAGACATATATTTTACGCCTTCCCCTTCAAATATATTGCCTCCCCTTTTATTTATCCCTTAAAAAAAAAAATAATATTCTGATGTACATTTATATCGACAATATCATACATACATAATAACATACATGCTCATAATATCATATAAGATAGGTACCTACCTACAACATAACACATATCTAAAAATATTATACCATTTTCAGATTATAATATTCCCATTCGAATAAACATCTCGCTAAAGAATACACCGGAATGTATCTCAAATATATTATAATATAGTTTAGATATATAGGAGCATACTTACATCATTTATATCCAAACAATTATACACACATCATTATCACAAACTCCTGACCATATTATACAATTTAGTATTTACATAATATATACGATACATAGGTGAATTTATACATATGATCAGTGGCACCGAACTATTTTTTTTTAGGTGTGGCAATGAACAATTACTTATATAGCAGAATTAGATGACCTTTTAGTTTAAATTCATCGTTAACATTTAAAAATGGTCGATATCGACTGGTGTTGTATATTATTTTTGTTAACATTTTATTTTATTTTTTTAGGCTTAGAAGAAGCTATTTCGACAGGGAAATGGGAATACACTAAAACAATGTTGTTACGAGTTTGATGTCGCCCACACTTCCGTCTGGAAGAGGGCCCAAAACACTCTGTGTAACATTCTAAACCAAGTAGATCCAAAAAACAGTTGCACAGTGCACAAAAATTGGCGACTGAACGAGCGGCATTACGAAAGTCTGACCGGCCTCAATATGTCTGAAATGGCAAAGAAGTATGGCGAAGACAAGGTATATTAATTATTAACCCACGGCTATCACGTTATTAGTTATATTATCATTATCTTAATTACCTAGGTACCTACTTATTATTACGATGAATGCAATTTTCTTTGTTTTTTCTTCTGGACTATATTCGAGGGGACAAAAATAAATTATCATAATAATTTTTGCAGGTCAAAATGTGGAGGCGCAGTTTCGACATCCCACCACCGCCAATGGAGGTTGATCACCCTCACTACCGTCACATAAAATACGACCCCTGTTCCATAGACGGTCCCTCCGAGAGTGAGTTCCCAACACATGAATCATTAAAAATGACTATACAAAGGACACTGCCATACTGGGATAACGTGATCGTCCCTCAGATGAAAAATGGGTCTCGGATTATAATAGCAGCTCATGGAAACAGCCTCAGGGGCATAATAAAACATTTAGATAGTGAGTGAAATAACATCCCACCACCGCCAATGGAGGTTGATCACCCTCGCTACTGTCACATAAAAAACGACCCCCGTTAGGTTAGGTTAGGTTAGGGTAGACGGTCCCTCCGAGTGTGAGTTCCCAACACATGAATCATTAAAAATGACTATACAAAGGACACTGCCATACTGGGATAACGTGATCGTCCCTCAGATCAAAAATGGGTCTCGGATTATAATAGCAGCTCATGGAAACAGGCTCAGGGGCATAATAAAACATTTAGATAGTGAGTGAAATAACATCCCAACACCGCCAATGGAGGTTAATCACCCTTGCTACTGTCACATAAAAAACGACCCCCGTTAGGTTAGGGTAGACGGTCCCTCCGAGTGTGAGTTCCCAACACATGAATCATTAAAAATGACTATACAAAGGACACTGCCATATTGGGATAACGTGATTGTCCCTCAGATCAAAAATGGGTCTCAGATTATAATAGCAGCTCATGGAAACAGCCTCAGGGGCATAATAAAACATTTAAATAGTGAGTGAAATAACATCCCACCACCGCCAATGGAGGTTGATCACCCTCGCTACTGTCACATAAAAAACGACCCCCGTAAGGTTAGGTTAGGGTAGACGGTCCCTCCAAGTGTGAGTTCCCAACACATGAATCATTAAAAATGACTATACAAAGGACACTGCCATACTGGGATAACGTGATTGTCCCTCAGATCAAAAATGGGTCTCAGATTATAATAGCAGCTCATGGAAACAGCCTCAGGGGCATAATAAAACATTTAAATAGTGAGTGAAATAACATCCCACCACCGCCAATGGAGCTTGATCACCCTCGCTACTGTCACATAAAAAACGACCCCCGTAAGGTTAGGTTAGGGTAGACGGTCCCTCCGAGTGTGAGTTCCCAACACATGAATCATTAAAAATGACTATACAAAGGACACTGCCATACTGGGATAACGTGATCGTCCCTCAGATCAAAAATGGGTCTCGGATTATAATAGCAGCTCATGGAAACAGCCTCAGGGGCATAATAAAACATTTAGATAGTGAGTGAAATAACATCCCAACACCGCCAATGGAGGTTGATCACCCCTACTACTGTCACATAAAAAACGACCCCCGTTAGGTTAGGGTAGACGGTCCCTCCGAGTGTGAGTTCCCAACACATGAATCATTAAAAATGACTATACAAAGGACACTGCCATACTGGGATAACGTGATCGTCCCTCAGATCAAAAATGGGTCTCGGATTATAATAGCAGCTCATGAAAACAGCCTCAGGGGCATAATAAAACATTTAGATAGTGAGTGAAATATTATCGTTTTTATCGATTTCAACGACGAATTCGGTGATCCGATTGAGTGACTTGGTTTTTTCATCTTCGCGACGACCATATAATATAATGATTCAATAGCTTTTTTTATACATTTAAATAATATTATCCAATTATTTGAAAGTGATTTATAAAATGCAATTATTAGATGCTGGCCATTTAAATAGTAATCATTGAATACTAATTATAGGTAGCTAAAAAAAATAATACTTTCAAGATGGCAGACGTAGAGAAGTTGGCGCACGCGGCTATGGATGCAGTTACACAGGAAGATTGGCAGAAGTGTGTTGCGCATGCGGAAAAAATTCAAGAGGAAGATAATAGCAAAGAAGTATTGAGGGACGTCATGTTGGAGCCGATCATTATCACATTACAAGATAAATTATCATAATAATTTTTGCAGGTCAAAATGTGGAGGCGCAGTTTCGACATCCCACCACCACCAATGGAGGTTGATCACCCTCGCTACTGTCACATAAAAAACGACCCCCGTTACGTAGACGGTCCCTCCGAGTGTGAGTTCCCAACACATGAATCGTTAAAAATTACGATACAAAGGACACTGCCATACTGAATATTCGCTCGACGAGGATTTAAAACCCCTGGTTTCAATGAAGTTTTTGGGTGACGAAGAAACCGTCAAAAAGGCGATGGATGCCGCGTAGCTTCTCGGGGCAAAGCAAAATGAATAAACGAAGGAACTTGTGGCCGTACTCATCCGTTCAGTCCAGGATATTTGTCTTGCCTACTAGGTAGGGTAAAGTGTATAGTTATTGGCACTTTAAGGAAATTGTTACACAATATCAATGTTTAAATCATCCAATCAGAGTATAAAACTACTCTCAAAACTTTTACTGATTAAGAATATTGATACTTATGACTTATCTTTATCAATAACTATAACGTAATAAAATATTAAAATTATTTAAAAACATTTCCGTTTTTGGAGTATGTTGTATGTATACAATATACATAATATTTTATGTAACTTTCCCTACATAAGTAATTATTGAGCTATTCAAATTTATAAAATATTCCATAATATAATAGGTAAGACGTTAAATTACACAAAATAATTATATACATATAGTTAGTTTGATACAAAAACTAAACCAAATGATTTATCGTCACTATAAACTGTACAATTTATAGTTGAGACGATACAAGACAACCAGAGACAAATGAATACAAATGGGCCAAGAGCATGATATCAATAAAAAATGCACCCAATTTTTAACCACAAATGATGTTTCTGTTTCAAAAGTATCTGATTCTCCGAGCAGAAGGAATAAAAAATTTAAAAATGAATTAGATCAGAAAAGAAAACTTCAAAAAAGGCATAAGTAAAAGACGTTTAGGAAAATGACCTATGTGAAAACTTATTTGAATCACATACTCAAAACTAATTTGATATTAATTTTTTTTTTTATTAGTTAAAAGGGGGAGATTTTAGGGGTAACTTTTAAAATCCAAATGGGAATCTATATTTTTGAAATATGATTCCTACAGGATTTTTTTTTTAATGAATTTTGACGTATCATTCATAATTATTGGTTGATAATTAAAGAAGCTATTTACATTCGAATATTGTATTTAATTTGTAAATTGCCATCAATGAATAATAATAATAATAAACTTGTGCTTCTGTTTTACGCCGATGCATTATTGTACCTACAACCATTATAATCTGTACGCTATCTCACTACCAATTTACTAGTAATAAAACGTGTATTTGTTATCTTAATTTAATTTTATATTACATAGGTCAAGCCACATGATTCTATTGATAAAAAAAAAAAAAAAAAAAAACAAGGCATTAGATAATAATATACCGTCTACATATTATATATATTGGATATTGTTTTATTTATAATCAATGCTATGGAACGGGTTTTGTGTCCTCAATAATTGTACATAATATTTATTATTTATAATATAAAATTATAAATAAATATCATTCAGTTGACAAATAGGCAATAGCTAATTTTACCAAATTGTTGTATAAATGTTATTATACTGCATACAATTATTTAAAATGTATACAAATAGGTTAGGTACGTGTATCTGTATTTTTGACTAATGTAGGTGCCTATTCATATTTTATAAATTTAAATAATAAATAATAACCAAGGCTAGGAACTTGAAAATATGCAGTAAAAATTTGGAAAATATGCAATTTATTGAATAAAATACATTTTACATACAAAAATTTAAAATTTAAATTAGGTAGGTGTCTGAAAAAAAAAATTAGAAGAATTTAAAAAAAAATTAACACCGCACGCTTATGTATTTAATTACCTACGATTATGCAATTTATTTATATCATGGTACAAAATATTAATCCAATGGTAAATTTGAATAAAAATAAATACGGGCCGGTCAGCGATTACTATTACAAGTTCTCAGTAGTAGATATAAAGATTATAATATTATTTTTGGGAGCAATAGTAATAGCCGCTGATGAATTAATTTATTTTGTCAAACAATATAAAAGTATACATTTCTAAAAAAAAAAAATTGTTCACGTTAATTCTATGATATCATATGCATATAATTAATGTTCTTATACCAAAAATATGCGAATTTGTACAAAAAATCTCGAAATATTCAAAATTATGCAACAAACATTTTTGTATTTGTAATATACTTATTATGAATCAAATTTGTATCGAATCAGATTTTCAATATGCACTTTCTAAACAAATATGCAAATGCTTAAAGATCCGAGCCTTGGTAAGACTAATAACATACTTACATACCTTACTTTCATATTATGTTTGAATCAACTTAATATTAAATATGTATATAATTTCTAAACGCTCCAAAATGACAACATTGATTTCAAAAACTTGTATGATTAAACCTCGCGTTCAACTTCAACATAATGTTAAATGATATGCATATAAAATCAAACAGATTTTGAAAGAACATCACCTTTTCACAACATTAAGATATGATCAATCTAATATTAAATTATAATAACTAGGGCTTGGATGTTGTTACATTAATTTTATTAAAAATGATAATTCATTTACTAAAGACTAAAGGTTATGGCTAGACTTACAGACTTAAAAGCTTTAAACACAAACATATACGCATAAAAATATGAGCAAATGTGTATACTCTAGAAGTCTAGAACAAGACAATTTTGACTGAATTTATTAAAAATGTATTATCAATTTTTCTTTTTTTTTTAAATAATTAGCAAAATTTTTTTTTTTTCATTGGCTTAAGCAAAAAAAAAGATAGGCCCATAGGAGGGTTTAACATCTGTAGCATGGATCATCACATGGAAGTCACACAATATTTACACAACGTTGGTAAAATATGTACATCACATTTGTGTAAGCAATTTAATTTTTAAACTACATTTTTATGAAATTTTTTTTTGCTCTAATAAGTAGAAACCTTGTAACCTTATTAATTAATTATAACAACATCAAAGTCCTAATCATGACATCAAACATAATTATCAAGTATTTTAAATATGTCAATTGCACCAGTAAAAATTATCGTAATATATTCTGAGTGGTGAATAAGGTTAGGTTTTACTGGTTTTAGACCGGGATTGAATATTTTTTTAGAAGCATTTTCAGTCTGGATTTAGGGCAATTTTAAAAATTTAAATTAATTTTAATAAATAAATATAGTTTTGAAATGTGTACAATTTTCATAAGAAAGGATATAAAGGCAAATAATTGTTGAACCATTTAGTACATTTTAGTATATTCAAATAAGCAAGGAATATGCAAGATATGCATGGTAAAATACATTTTAAAGCAAATTCATTATTTCTGAAAGACTATCCATTTTAAAACTTAATTTAGTATTAATAAATGTGAATCCATTTGAACTGTGTACAATTTTGATATGTAAGGGTCAATATTCACTAATAAAATGATACATTATTGTCGTAATTTAGTAAATTTTATTATACTACAATGATTGAGCTATTAAGTTATGTATGGTAAACTAAATTTAAAAGCAAATTCATTATTCGTTAATATCCAATATAGGTAGGTATCTAAAGAAATATAGAATTTATGAAAGTCAGCAGTTTAATAAATGCCTAATAAAAACATACTTCACAATTTAAACTTAGTGAACATTGTTTGTACAAGAGGTGCAATCGAATAATAAATTATATGTATATTTACTATTTACTATTTCGCTATACTATTTATTACATTATTAAATGAGACTAATGTTTAAACAAATTACTTAAAAAAGTACTCATATGCTCAAATTGGTTAAAAATAGTTGGTTTTGTGCAAATAACCTTGTAAAATATAACTACAGTCCTTTAAAAAGTTGTTAAAAAGTTATATCATTATAGGTGCCAACTATTTGTTTAAAACACTCGCATACTTTTATTTTCAACTAGTGTATACTCTCAATACAATATAATTATGACTGCCATTTTACTTGCAAAATTTTGGTCCACGCCAGAGGTTTAAATGAGTTCAATCGTCTTATAAAGGTATTGGTATACACTATTAAATAATGTGACCAATGTTTATCAACAAGTGTATACTCTCAATACAATATAATTATGACTGTCATTTTACTTGCAGAATTTTGGTCCACGCCAGAGGTTCAATCGTCTTCTAAAGGTATTGGTATACACTATTAATTAATTAATGCGAAAAATGTTTAAACAAATTAGTAGAAAATAATTATTAGGCTTGTATGAATAACCTTGTAAAATATTACTACATTAAAGTTTTAAAGTCAAAAAGTTATACATTTTATAATTTTATTAACACAAACCAACAAAAACCCATACATGCAAATATTCATTAAGTAAATTATTGAATTCTATGAAATTAGGTATTACTTATAAGTCATGAATCAGGAATTAAAGTAAAATAATGTTAAATACATTAGCAAAATAGCAAATCTAGATATAAGTATCTAAAATATTCTGATTTGTTCCACTTTTCATTATGATATCATTATGGAGAATAAGATTTAATGAAAACAATGATGTCACATTAGAAAACTTAGGAAATTAAGAATACACTTAGATTTGTGATGAAAAGGCTAATTTGAAATTTGAAATCCTAGATATGTATAAATGAACAATGGACTTTTAGATAAAGATATTTAGGTGCTGAAATAATTTGAATTGTTCCATTAAAGTAAAAATATATCATCAGACACACCAACGGCACAATATGAATAATATGGAGAATATTATTTAGTAAAAAAAATATTGTCATGTTTGAAATCTTAGGAACTATGACTTTTAGAGAAATTAAATGTTGCTTTTTCATAATAATTTACCATACATAGAATTGCAATGAAAAAGCTAATTTGAAATTTGAAATCCTAGATAGGTACAATAATGAATAATGACTTTTAGATAAATTGAAGAATAATTTTATTGAGAATAATGACGACTATGAAATTTAAAAATGTCTTATTCAAAATGGTTCAACTTGTCTACATTTCAAGAATTTAAAAAATGTTTTAATTCTTAGAATTAATTCTTAAAAAAGTAAACTTTTTTCTTAAACTGTTTGAAGAAAATGGATCATATCCAATAAAACAGTTTTAATTTAAATCAATGGGCTAAATAAAATTAAGTTAAGTCATGAGTAAGAAATTGAAGTAAAATAATATTAAATACATTAGTATTATATAGATATTTAGGTGCTGAAATATACTGAATTGTGCCACTTAATATAACACTGTATATGGTCTAATGTATTGATAATAGATAAGTAAATGTATTAACATTACCACTCAGAAAATAAAACTGGATTAAGCATTCTATATTGTGTTATTCTTAGATATCTATCTTGCGTACGTAAATTGTTATACTAACATAATTAAATACGACTTTGAAGGCATTTACAAATTGATAAATAATCTAACTTACATATCCTCAAATTTTAACTAATGATGGTGATGAATACAAATATAATTTTTCTATGATACAAAAAAGTACCTTCTTAGAGTAAATAGAGTTCTTAGAGTCTTCTGTTGTCAGTTTAAAATAAATTCAAACATTTCCAGACGATAACAACCAGTTGACGAAAATTCAAACGCACTAACTACAATGACTTAAAAATATCAACCAGATTGAAATAATAAAATATTTAGATATTATGTATTTTAATTTATATTTAATTTAACTTTTAAGTTTTAAGCATTTTCGTGGTTTTAACTGTCATACATAAATTATAAAGTAAAAAGTGACAAGCGTTATCAATTATCATAGAGGTAGCACACGATTTATAGACTTAACCACGGTTAAAGATATACAGGCAGGGGTACGAAACTCCGTGCGATGGCCGAACCAGCTGGCGATTGCGGCCTTGAACACGGTCTTCAGGAGGGCGCGGCATACGTGAAAACCCCGCGTCCCGTATCCCGCCATAGTCTTGGAACCAATTCTTAATATACGGGTCTAACATCATGTTGGTGCGGGAACCAATTCCATGTTTTTCGTAGGATCAGACTTCAGTTCATAGGGAACCAATACCCCAATCAGCTGATCGAGTTTCGCTTCTATATTGTTCTGTGATACAGGTTAGCTATCGTCTATCTAAATAGCATTGGCAGCCTGCTGCGGTCAGTACGCGATACGGGTTTAGTATACATTTTCACCACATCCTTAGAGCGCTAATGGCAAGTAGGGTTATAGATTATAGACTATAGTGATAATTTTATTTATTTTATCAAGTATTTAAGTTATAAGCACAGATATAAAATACCTTTATATCTGTGGTTATAAGTCTTTTAACAGTAAACAGACAAAAGTGAAGTTTAAATCACAGCCTTATTTAAAGTTTGAAGTTTTCACTTTTCTGGTGCATTATACAGCTTTTCTTTATTCAGGTATGTAATTTTGAACTAGTCGTTGCAATATTATGTAAAATAAAAGTGTTGTAAAATATCTTAGAAAATAGTATTCAAATAGGTAAAATTACTATCAAAATTTTTTTTGTAATTTTAAAGTAATACTTTTAAATCGTATTTAAGACAAAGTTTACACTATTTTTTTAATATCAACTACCTAGTAAATTTTAGTTATAATTAGTAAGTTGTATTCAATACAATGAAATAGTATTTACAATTTTTCAAATATGTATTAAATTATTAAAGAAATATTTGTAAATATTTATAAATATTTATAAATATTTATACTTTTACTCAAATACTTCACAACACTGAATTTACTTTATTCTACTTATAAATTATAATGGTCCAGTATTTTAGGATAGTGGATAATGCCTTGTTCATGTTGCGTAGTTGGTTGCAAAACTGGATATTAGTCTAACCATAGTACAATTAAGGCATCTACTTTTTCTTTTCCTACGGATGAAAATTTAAAGAAAAAGTGGATAAATAAATTACCCCGAAAAGATTTGATTGTTACTAAAAATTCAGCAATTTGTGAGTGTCATTTTACTGCTGATCAAATTATTAGAACATGGACTTCAGGGGTTGGTGATAAACAAGTGTGTGTAAGTATCTAGATAATTTACTTTTTAAAATTAAAACTGAAAATTTTTTTTTTTTATTACTCATTTATTTCAGACTATTTTATTTATCCGATTAACTATTTATTTAAATGAACAATGTTTTTCAGATAAATTTGAAGTATCCAAAACCATATCTTTAACCGTGATGATAGTTATAATATCAAACCTTAGATCATATTGTATATGATCTGAGTATCAAACGGTATACTGTAGTACTTTGAACTGACTACTGTATACTGTAATAAAGTGATAATTCGATACCCGGATTACTAAGGTCGTACAACGGAAGCACTTTTAGTATTATTCACTGTTGAAATTTTATAAATTAACACCAATATTCAGATGTCGATAGCTCCTTCAATTATTATCACATAAATGTAAATGAACCGTCAAAATTCATTAAAAATTAAACTGTGCACGAATCATATTTCAAAAATATAGGTTCCCATTCGAATTTTAAAAGTTGACCCTCAAATCTCCCCATCCCAATTAATAAAAAAAATATTTAATATCAAATTAATTTAGATTATATAATTCAAAATAATTTTCACATGAGTCATTTTCCCCTAATTTAAATATATCATGTTGAAATCTACTGTCACATGAAATTTGGAACACCCTGTATATATATGTTTAACATGTATGATTAGGTATAATATTATTATTAATTATTATACATCAACATGACAACATCTATATATATAAAACTGAAATCAAGCAAAAGAGGAAATCTTTGTTACATTTGGCTTCGAAACTTCTTATCCAATTGTCATGCAGTTTTTTTTAAATGAAAGAGGGTATCACGGAGCAGGTTTAAGGAATAAATAAAGTCCGATAATGTTAGTCAATAATTAGTTATCTATACACAGTGGCGCCGAACTATTTTTTTTTAGGTGTGGCAATGAACAATTACTTATATAGCAGAATTAGATGACCTTTTAGTCAAATTCATCGTTAACATTTAAAAATGGTCGATATCGACTGGTGTTGTATATTATTTTTGTTAACATTTTATTTTATTTTTTTAGGCTTAGAAGAAGCTATTTCGGCTGGGAAATGGGAATACACTAAAACAATGTTGATACGAGTTTTATGTCGCCTACACTTCCGTCTGGAAGAGGGCCCAAAACACTCTGTGTAACATTCTAAACCAAGTAGATCCAAAAAACAGTTGCACAGTGCACAAAAATTGGCGACTGAACGAGCGGCATTACGGAAGTCTGACCGGCCTCAATATGTCTGAAACGGCAAAGAAGTATGGCGAAGACAAGGTATATTAATTATTAACCCACGGCTATCACGTTATTAGTTATATTATCATTATCTTAATTACCTAGGTACCTACTTATTATTACGATGAATGCAATTTTCTTTGTTTTTTCTTCTGGACTATATTCGAGGGGACAAAAATAAATTATCATAATAATTTTTGCAGGTCAAAATGTGGAGGCGCAGTTTCGACATCCCACCACCGCCAATGGAGGTTGATCACCCTCACTACCGTCACATAAAATACGACCCCCGTTCCGTAGACGGTCCCTCCGAGAGTGAGTTCCCAACACATGAATCATTAAAAATGACTATACAAAGGACACTGCCATACTGGGATAACGTGATCGTCCCTCAGATCAAAAATGGGTCTCGGATTATAATAGCAGCTCATGGAAACAGCCTCAGGGGCATAATAAAACATTTAGATAGTGAGTGAAATAACATCCCGCCAATGGAGGTTGATCACCCTCGTTACTGTCACATAAAAAACGACCCCCGTTAGGTTAGGTTAGGGTAGACGGTCCCTCCGAGTATGAGTTCCCAACACATGAATCATTAAAAATGGCTATACAAAGGACACTGCCATACTGGGATAACGTGATGAAACTTAAGGTCGCTTAACCAGTCGTAGTCGGAGCACAGAGAGCCGGTTCTTACCTTCACTGGTAGGGATCGGCAGGCTCGGAGCCAGCCTGCACACACTCGCAAAGGCTCTGAACCGGCCCTGACCTTAACCAGTTGGGGCCGGCAAGGTCAGAGGTAGCCTGCTCCCGGACGAGCAAAGCCCTAAGGGAAGGAAATCCCCGACAGAAAAACCAGGCTAGAACTGTCCTCAACAGTCTCCCAGGAGGGCGATCACCTCCCGAGACGCGGCAAGATCAGGACTCAACCGACCGGACAGAACGCAACGGGGGCCTGGCAAACCCTCGCCAAGGCACCGGCCATCTGCGGACGTGGCGTACCACAGATCACAAGCCGTTCGAAAGATGGATTCACAACATAAGATAAATTCTACCCCAGGTGATGAACTGGCTAAGCCAGGGAATCCACTCTCCGAGGAGACAGGCCCCACGGATTCTGGGGGGGGCCAGCCATCAATCGTTCCCACAACGGTAATCACCGTAAACTCGAAAAAGAACACGGACAATGGAAAATCTGGAGACAACACGATAACGCGCGCACAAGCTGAAGCGAAGTATACCAAACTCTTGGGAGACACGCAGACTCATCTGGAAGCACTGGAAGCAGCAGTCCAAGCTGCGTCCAACACGAAACTGGACATCAAAAATGGAATCAGGGCCCTAGGCATATGCTTCAGGGAATTCCAGAACAGTGCAAGAATGATTGGGATGACCCGAAATCCGGATGCTACTGAACTTCGTGTTCGGAACTTGCAGCATCAGCAGCAAACCCAGCACGCGCAAACCACGAAGCTGATCAACACAATACGCGAGGAGCAACTGCAGCACCAACAGAGCATATTGCAGAAAATTGAAGAGCTGACCCAAAAGCAGCAAGTTGTAGATCACGGTGACGATATGCAGGGTTCTCAAGATAGGTTTAACAGCCAGGACGAACGGCTTGCATGTCAAGATCGCAAATTGGACAAAATAATTTCTGACCTGGACCGAACACTTCGCCCACCGGCTGACGTGCCACAACAACGGCAGCAGCAGCAGCCCGAGAAGCACCCTAAACAGGCAACCCTGCCCGTAAAACGGAAAAAACGGCAACCAAGTCAACAGGTACAACTGGAGAAGGACCAGGAACACCATCAGGAGCAGGAGCAGGGGCAAGAACGGGATCAGCCCCAATCGCAGCAGCAGCCCACGTGGAGTCAGGTGGTTGGAAGAACCCGCAAAGAGAGCAATAGGAATCCTCGCCAAGCCCAACAGCAACAGCAACGGGAAGAGCCACGAGCAAAGACCAAGAATAAGAGGAAAGAGGCTGCCAGACTGGTGAAGAGTAGGACCCCAAAGACTGAGGCTATAATGATAGACCAACTGGCCGAGGGAGAAACCTACGCCTCTGTAATGAAAAGAGTTACTGCCATCGACCTTAACCCACTCGGTGTCACGGTGAGAGGTGCCAAACGCTCAAAGGCAGGCGGCATCATTATTGAAGTAGACGGAAAGGATGACGCCGACAGACTTGCAGAAGGGATAAGGGAGGCCGTTGGAGCAGCAGCAGCTGTTAGGAGACCGACTAGAAGCACCCCAATTCTTATCCTGGACGTGCCAAACTGGATAGAGGAGGCGGAAGTGATTTCGCAGCTGGTAAACTTTGACAGCAGTTTCGGGGACTGTCAAATCAGAATATCTGATAACCAAGGAAGCTGAACAGCCTTTTGTAGAATACCGATGAAGGTAGCCTCAAAAGTGGCAGACGCTGGTAGAATCCGCATAGGCTGGGCGATGTGCAGAGCAAAACTGTTGGAGAGGAAGGACCGAGTGTGCTATAAATGCCAAGGGACAGGGCACGTAGCCGCGGCTTGCAACTCAGAGGCGAAGCCGAAAGCGTGCTTCACGTGTAAATCTCTGGAACACCTGGCTCGAGAATGTGTTGCTCCACCAAGGGAGAAAACCAAACCGACGCGAAGCAGGACTCCGCCGCTACAATGCGAGGAGCCTGAGAGGAACCCTCCTCCAAATGATTAAATACATTCAATGCAACCTGAACCACTGCAAAGTGGCTCAGGACCTGCTCCGGCAGCATGTGGCCGAGCAGCGCGTGGAGGTTGTGCTCATCACCGACCCCTATTCTGCTCCCGAAATAGCAACTTCATGGTTCACCAGCTCTGGAACCCAGAGAGCAGCCATTTGGCTCGTAGGCAACGCAGTCACCGCAGCCGAAATCCACAGAGATCCAGAGTTCGTTGTCCGCTCGCATCAACGGGGTCCAGACTTTTAGCTGCTACGCTTCACCCAACAAGTCACGGGCCGAGTTTGAAGACCTCCTGCGGAGATTGGAACACAAGGTCAGAGCCGTCGAACCAGGGGTCCCAGTACTCATAACAGGAGATTTCAATGCGCGGTCAGCGGCATGGGGAGACTGGTGCCGCGATACCCGAGGAGAAGATCTGAGCACGCGGCTTAACTCTCTTGGACTGCAGGTCCTAAACGAGGGATCAAAGCCAACCTTTGTGGGCATAGGTAGAGGCTCTATAGTAGACATCACTGCCGTGTCCGAGTCCCTTGTGAGACGCGTCTCTGGATGGCGCGTGTGCGACGAGGTGGAAAGCATGTCTGACCATCAGTACATCGCGTTTCAAATAGAGGATACTAGAACCAGAGCGCCCGCAATCAGAAACGAGCCGAGGGGCTGGAAGACCGAAGGCGAGATTAGCAGCCAAGACATGGAAATAGGACTTCTTTTGGCGAGGTGGACCAGCGATCCCACCCTGTTTGCGACATCTGCCAATGCCGAACAACGAGCCCAGGCCGTACACGAGTCCATCACTAAGGCCTGCGACTTCACCCTCAAGCGCATGGTTCCTAACCCTACGGGGAAACCTCCGGCTCACTGGTGGAACGAAGAAATTGCCTCCGAGCGAAGAAAATGCGTGGCGGCGAAGCGAACCAAAACCAGATGTGTCTCAAAACTCCACCGCAACCGCGCACGTGGACAATACTCTGCTATTGAAGAGGAAACTGCAATCACCGCGAACTCCGCCTATAAGGAAGCCAGGAAAGGACTGAAAATCGCCATCGCGCAGAGCAAAAAGAACTGTTGGAACGAATTACTAGAAACAATCGACAATGACCCATGGGGAAAACCCTACAAGCTGGTCGCTCGAAGACTACGCGGTCCTCCCGCAACAAGCAACATGGAACTCGAATCAGTACGACGAATCACGGAAGCACTCTTCCCCGTCCATCCCCCGATGACGATGCAAACTCTCGAAGCAAATGAGACGCCTCCACCCTTCACAACAGAGGAGGTTAACAAAGCGGTTGAAAGAATCAAGCGGAAAAACACCGCCCCAGGTATGGACAACATAAATGGAAAAATAATTAGCGTTGTTCACCAGGTATGCCCGTCCATGCTACTGGGAATGTTTAACCAGTGCATAAAAGAAGGAGTGATCCCTTCCGGCTGGAAGAGAGCCCGCGTCATCCTCCTAAAGAAGGGCAACAAACCAGATGGGGAGCCTGCTTCATACAGACCTATCTGCCTCCTGAACGTGGTAGGTAAAGTATTCGAGTCCCTGTTGGTGGCAAGGCTACACGAACACATTGCCGGTAGAGGCGGATTGTCCCGTAACCAGTTTGGTTTTACCAAGCAGCTGTCCACGGACGACGCGGTGAGGAAACTCCAGAGTACGATCCTAACGGAAATAAATTTCCCATCGTCAAAGTTCTGCGTGGCAATCAGCCTGGATATCAAGAATGCCTTTAACTCCATCGGCTGGAACGAGGTCATGCTAGCACTAAGCCAGGCCGAAACCCCCATGTACCTGAAAAGAGTCTTCCAGGACTACTTTTCCGGGAGGTCAGCCGAAACCTCGGCTGGAGACCAAAAAGTGGAGATTCAGGTGTCGAGTGGCGTTCCGCAAGGCTCTGTCGTCGGCCCGCTTCTCTGGAACCTCGCCTATGATCGGATTCTCCAACTCCAACTCCCGCGGGGGTCCAGACTGATCGGCTTCGCTGACGACACCTTAGTCGTATGCTCGGGGAAAACCATACCAGAGCTGGAAACAATAGCCAACGAGACGCTTTCTTTGGTTTCCAATGAGATCCGGAACATGGGACTGTCACTGGCGGTACACAAAACCGAGGCGGTCGTGTTCTCCAACAAATACAAGTATGAAACCCCAAGGCTGATACTTAACGGGCAAACCATCCAGCCGAAGGACAAGATGAAATACCTGGGGATGATAGTGGAGCGCGGCCTACTCTTCAAGGACCACATTGTCGAAGCCGCATCTAAGGCGGAAAAAATGTCAAGCGCCCTAGGGAGACTTATGCCCAACATCGGAGGCCCAAAAGAGTCCAGAAGGAAGCTTCTGTTATCAGTAACGACGTCGATTCTCCTCTACGGAGCACCATCATGGGCGGAGACAATGTCCCTGGTCCCGAGAAACAAGTCACTGGTAAATGGCGTGCAGCGAAAGGCACTACTCCGAAGCATCTGCGGCTACCGAACAGTTTCGGAAACAGCAACAAGCATCCTGGCTGGCACGCCGCCTGCCGACTTACTGGCGGAGGAACGCAGTGCCACGTTCAGCGAAAGGAGGTCTGGAGTACGCAGTGAGTTCTCTCCCCGCGCCTCCACAATGGCGAAGTGGAAAGCCCGCATCGCCGAGTCCATATCCGGTGAATGGAGCAAACGGTTAATCCCCGATGTTGAAAGGTGGTGCCTCGGCAAACAAGGGGACCTAGACTTTCATTTAACCCAAATACTTTCTGGACATGGTTGCTTTGGAGTCTACCTCCACAGAATCGGCAAAGAGGAGTCGGACGCATGCCACCACTGCAACGCATGCCGCGACAGCGCAGAACACACGTTGGTCGAATGCCCGGCATGGGTCGAGGAGAGGCTGCAGTTGGCACGCGCGACTGGTGGAACGGTATCAGTAGACAACCTCGTGCCTGCCATGCTGTCCTCTCATGCAAACTGGCAGGCCGTCAAAGACTTTGCCAGAGCGGTGATGAGTAAGAAAGAGTCTGACGAAAGAGACAGGGAGCGTCCAGGTGGACCAAGACCAAGGAGGGTTTAGGAGAGGACCAGACGGACGCACGCGACATCCAGGGCGGCGGACTCCGGTCGGCCCGTCGAAAGGTTGAGCACCAAGCACGAGATTACAAGGGCGACGGACTCCGGTCGGTCCGACAAGACAAGAGGAGGAAGGCGTTACAAAATAAAAATGAAAGATGTAAATGAATGATGTATAACATGTTATGTTAACGATGGGGCAAGTCGGGGTGTTGTCCCGCCTACCCCATCCGTATGTATAAATTGTTAATTTTTTATTTAGCAATAAACGATGGCGGCGCCACGGACGCAATGCGAAAGCAGTCCCCGTGGCGTCGTCGATTCAAACACAAAAAAAAAAAAAAAAAAAAAAAAGGTTAGTGTAGACGGTCCCTCCGAGTGTGAATTCCCAACACATGAATCATTAAAAATGACTATACAAAGGACACTGCCATACTGGGATAACGTGATTGTCCCTCAGATCAAAAATGGGTCTCGGATTATAATAGCAGCTCATGGAAACAGCCTCAGGGGCATAATAAAACATTTAGATAGTGAGTGAAATAACATCCCACCACCGCCAATGGAGGTTGATCACCCTCGTTACTGTCACATAAAAAACGACCCCCGTTAGGTTAGGTTAGGGTAGACGGTCCCTCCAAGTATGAGTTCCCAACACATGAATCATTAAAAATGACTATACAAAGGACACTGCCATACTGGGATAACGTGATCGTCTTTCACATCAAAAATGGGTCTCGGATTATAATAGCAGCTCATGGAAACAGCCTCAGGGGCATAATAAAATATTTAGATAGTGAGTGAAATAACGTCCCACCACCGCCAATGGAGGTTGATCCCTCTCGTTACTGTCACATAAAATACGACCCCCGTTAAGTTAGGTTAGGTAGACGGTCCCTCCGAGTGTGAGTTCCCAACACATGAATCATTAAAAATGACTATACAAAGGACACTGCCATACTGGGATAACGTGATCGTCCCTCAGATCAAAAATGGGTCTCGGATTATAATAGCAGCTCATGGAAACAGCCTCAGGGGTATAATAAAACATTTAGATAGTGAGTGAAATAACATCCCACCACCGCCAATAGAGGTTGATCACCCTCGCAACTGTCACATAAAAAACGACGCCCGTGAGGTTAGGTTAGGTTAGGTTAGTGTAGAGGGTCCCTCCGAGTGTGAGTTCCCAACACATGAATCATTAAAAATGACAAACAAAGGACACTGCCATACTGGGATAACGTGATCGTCCCTCAGATCAAAAATGGGTCTCGGATTATAATAGCAGCTCATGGAAACAGCCACAGGGGCATAATAAAATATTTAGATAGTGAGTGAAATAACATCCCACCACCGCCAATGGAGGTTGATCACCCTCGCTACTGTCACATAAAAAACGACCCCCGTTAGGTTAGTGTAGACGGGCCCTCCGAGTGTGAGTTCCCAACACATGAATCATTAAAAATGACTATACAAAGGACACTGCCATACTGGGATAACGTGATCGTCCCTCAGATCAAAAATGGGTCTCGGATTATAATAGCAGCTCATGGAAACAGCCTCAGGGGCATAATAAAACATTTAGATAGTGAGTGAAATAACATCCCACCACCGCCAATGGAGGTTGATCACCCTCGTTACTGTCACATAAAAAACGACCCCCGTTAGGTTAGGTTAGGGTAGACGGTCCCTCCAAGTATGAGTTCCCAACACATGAATCATTAAAAATGACTATACAAAGGACACTGCCATACTGGGATAACGTGATCGTCTTTCACATCAAAAACGGGTCTCGGATTATAATAGCAGCTCATGGAAACAGCCTCAGGGGCATAATAAAACATTTAGATAGTGAGTGAAATAACATACCGCCAATGGAGGTTGATCACCCTCTTTACTGTCACATAAAAAACGACCCCCGTTAGGTTAGGTTAGGGTAGACGGTCCCTCCGAGTATGAGTTCCCAACACATGAATCATTAAAAATGACTATACAAAGGACACTGCCATACTGGGATAACGTGATCGTCCCTCAGATCAAAAATGGGTCTCGGATTATAATAGCAGCTCATGGAAACAGCCTCAGGGGCATAATAAAACATTTAGATAGTGAGTGAAATAACATCCCACCACCGCCAATAGAGGTTGATCACCCTCGCAACTGTCACATAAAAAACGACGCCCGTTAGGTTAGGTTAGGTTAGGTTAGTGTAGAGGGTCCCTCCGAGTGTGAGTTCCCAACACATGAATCATTAAAAATGACAAACAAAGGACACTGCCATACTGGGATAACGTGATCGTCCCTCAGATCAAAAATGGGTCTCGGATTATAATAGCAGCTCATGGAAACAGCCTCAGGGGCATAATAAAACATTTAGATAGTGAGTGAAATAACAGCCCACTACCGCCAATGGAGGTTGATCACCCTCGCAACTGTCACATAAAAAACAACCCCTGTTAGGTTAGGGTAGACGGTCCCTCCGAGTATGAGTTCCCGACACATGAATCATTAAAAATGACTATACAAAGGACACTGCCATACTGGGATAACGTGATCGTCCCTCAGATCAAAAATGGGTCTCGGATTATAATAGCAGCTCATGGAAACAGCCTCAGGGGCATAATAAAACATTTAGATAGTGAGTGAAATAACATCCCACCACCGCCAATGGAGGTTGAACACCCTCGCTACTGTCACATAAAAAACGACCCCCGTTAGGTTAGGTTAGGGTAGACGGTCCCTCCGAGTGTGAGTTCCCAACACATGAATCATTAAAAATGACTATACAAAGGACACTGCCATACTGGGATAACGTGATCGTCCCTCAGATGAAAAATGGGTCTCGGATTATAATAGCAGCTCATGGAAACAGCCTCAGGGGCATAATAAAACATTTAGATAGTGAGTGAAATAACATACCGCCAATGGAGGTTGATCACCCTCGTTACTGTCACATAAAAAACGACCCCCGTTAGGTTAGGTTAGGGTAGACGGTCCCTCCGAGTATGAGTTCCCAACACATGAATCATTAAAAATGACTATACAAAGGACACTGCCATACTGGGATAACGTGATCGTCCCTCAGATCAAAAATGGGTCTCGGATTATAATAGCAGCTCATGGAAACAGCCTCAGGGGCATATTAAAACATTTAGATAGTGAGTGAAATAACATCCCACCACTGCCAATGGAGGTTGATCACCCTCGCTACTGTCACATTAAAAACGACGCCCGTTAGGTTAGGTTAGGTTAGGTTAGTGTAGACGGTCCCTCCGAGTGTGAGTTCCCAACACATGAATCATTAAAAATGACTATACAAAGGACACTGCCATACTGGGATAACGTGATTGTCCCTCAGATCAAAAATGGGTCTTGGATTATTATAGCAGCTCATGGAAACAGCCTCAGGGGCATAATAAAACATTTAGATAGTGAGTGAAATAACATCCCACCACCGCCAATGGAGGTTGATCACCCTCGTTACTGTCACATAAAAAACGACCCCCGTTAGGTTAGGTTAGGGTAGACGGTCCCTCCAAGTATGAGTTCCCAACACATGAATCATTAAAAATGACTATACAAAGGACACTGCCATACTGGGATAACGTGATCGTCCCTCAGATCAAAAATGGGTCTCGGATTATAATAGCAGCTCATGGAAACAGCCTCAGGGGCATAATAAAACATTTAGATAGTGAGTGAAATAACATCCCACCACCGCCAATGGAGGTTGAACACCCTCGCTACTGTCACATAAAAAACGACCCCCGTTAGGTTAGGTTAGGGTAGACGGTCCCTCCGAGTGTGAGTTCCCAACACATGAATCATTAAAAATGACTATACAAAGGACACTGCCATACTGGGATAACGTGATCGTCCCTCAGATGAAAAATGGGTCTCGGATAATAATAGCAGCTCACGGAAACAGCCTCAGGGGCATAATAAAACATTTAGATAGTGAGTGAAATAACATACCGCCAATGGAGGTTGATCACCCTCGTTACTGTCACATAAAAAACGACCCCCGTTAGGTTAGGTTAGGGTAGACGGTCCCTCCGAGTATGAGTTCCCAACACATGAATCATTAAAAATGACTATACAAAGGACACTGCCATACTGGGATAACGTGATCGTCCCTCAGATCAAAAATGGGTCTCGGATTATAATAGCAGCTCATGGAAACAGCCTCAGGGGCATAATAAAACATTTAGATAGTGAGTGAAATAACATCCCACCACCGCCAATGGAGGTTGATCACCCTCCCTACTGTCACATAAAAAACGACGCCCGTTAGGTTAGGTTAGGTTAGGTTAGTGTAGACGGTCCCTTCGAGTGTGAGTTCCCAACACATGAATCATTAAAAATGACTATACAAAGGACACTGCCATACTGGGATAACGTGATTGTCCCTCAGATCAAAAATGGGTCTCGGATTATAATTGCAGCTCATGGAAACAGCCTCAGGGGCATAATAAAACATTTAGATAGTGAGTGAAATAACATCCCACCACCGCCAATGGAGGTTGATCACCCTCGTTACTGTCACATAAAAAACGACCCCCGTTAGGTTAGGTTAAGGTAGACGGTCCCTTCGAGTATGAGTTCCCAACACATGAATCATTAAAAATGACTATACAAAGGACACTGCCATACTGGGATAACGTGATCGTCCCTCAGATCAAAAATGGGTCTCGGATTATAATAGCAGCTCATGGAAACAGCCTCAGGGGCATAATAAAACATTTAGATAGTGAGTGAAATAACATACCGCCAATGGAGGTTGATCACCCTCGTTACTGTCACATAAAAAACGACCCCCGTTAGGTTAGGTTAGGGTAGACGGTCCCTCCGAGTATGAGTTCCCAACACATGAATCATTAAAAATGACTATACAAAGGACACTGCCATACTGGGATAACGTGATCGTCCCTCAGATCAAAAATGGGTCTCGGATTATAATAGCAGCTCATGGAAACAGCCTCAGGGGTATAATAAAACATTTAGATAGTGAGTGAAATAACATCCCACCACCGCCAATAGAGGTTGATCACCCTCGCAACTGTCACATAAAAAACGACGCCCGTTAGGTTAGGTTAGGTTAGGTTAGTGTAGAGGGTCCCTTCGAGTGTGAGTTCCCAACACATGAATCATTAAAAATGACTATACAAAGGACACTGCCATACTGGGATAACGTGATTGTCCCTCAGATCAAAAATGGGTCTCGGATTATAATAGCAGCTCATGGAAACAGCCTCAGGGGCATAATAAAACATTTAGATAGTGAGTGAAATAACATCCCACCACCGCCAATGGAGGTTGATCACCCTCGTTACTGTCACATAAAAAACGACCCCCGTTAGGTTAGGTTAAGGTAGACGGTCCCTTCGAGTATGAGTTCCCAACACATGAATCATTAAAAATGACTATACAAAGGACACTGCCATACTGGGATAACGCGATCGTCCCTCAGATCAAAAATGGGTCTCGGATTATAATAGCAGCTCATGGAAACAGCCTCAGGGGCATAATAAAACATTTAGATAGTGAGTGAAATAACATCCCACCACCGCCAATGGAGGTTGATCACCCTCCCTACTGTCACATAAAAAACGACGCCCGTTAGGTTAGGTTAGGTTAGGTTAGTGTAGACGGTCCCTTCGAGTGTGAGTTCCCAACACATGAATCATTAAAAATGACTATACAAAGGACACTGCCATACTGGGATAACGTGATTGTCCCTCAGATCAAAAATGGGTCTCGGATTATAATTGCAGCTCATGGAAACAGCCTCAGGGGCATAATAAAACATTTAGATAGTGAGTGAAATAACATCCCACCACCGCCAATGGAGGTTGATCACCCTCGTTACTGTCACATAAAAAACGACCCCCGTTAGGTTAGGTTAAGGTAGACGGTCCCTTCGAGTATGAGTTCCCAACACATGAATCATTAAAAATGACTATACAAAGGACACTGCCATACTGGGATAACGTGATCGTCCCTCAGATCAAAAATGGGTCTCGGATTATAATAGCAGCTCATGGAAACAGCCTCAGGGGTATAATAAAACATTTAGATAGTGAGTGAAATAACATCCCACCACCGCCAATAGAGGTTGATCACCCTCGCAACTGTCACATAAAAAACGACGCCCGTTAGGTTAGGTTAGGTTAGGTTAGTGTAGAGGGTCCCTTCGAGTGTGAGTTCCCAACACATGAATCATTAAAAATGACTATACAAAGGACACTGCCATACTGGGATAACGTGATTGTCCCTCAGATCAAAAATGGGTCTCGGATTATAATAGCAGCTCATGGAAACAGCCTCAGGGGCATAATAAAACATTTAGATAGTGAGTGAAATAACATCCCACCACCGCCAATGGAGGTTGATCACCCTCGTTACTGTCACATAAAAAACGACCCCCGTTAGGTTAGGTTAAGGTAGACGGTCCCTTCGAGTATGAGTTCCCAACACATGAATCATTAAAAATGACTATACAAAGGACACTGCCATACTGGGATAACGTGATCGTCCCTCAGATCAAAAATGGGTCTCGGATTATAATAGCAGCTCATGGAAACAGCCTCAGGGGCATAATAAAACATTTAGATAGTGAGTGAAATAACATCCCACTACCGCCAATGGAGGTTGATCACCCTCGCTACTGTCACATAAAAAACAACCCCCGTTAGGTTAGGGTAGACGGTCCCTCCGAGTATGAGTTCCCGACACATGAATCATTAAAAATGACTATACAAAGGACACTGCCATACTGGGATAACGTGATCGTCCCTCAGATCAAAAATGGGTCTCGGATTATAATAGCAGCTCATGGAAACAGCCTCAGGGGTATAATAAAACATTTAGATAGTGAGTGAAATAACATCCCACCACCGCCAATGGAGGTTGAACACCCTCGCTACTGTCACATAAAAAACGACCCCCGTTAGGTTAGGTTAGGGTAGACGGTCCCTCCGAGTGTGAGTTCCCAACACATGTATCATTAAAAATGACTATACAAAGGACACTGCCATACTGGGATAACGTTATCGTCCCTCAGATCAAAAATGGGTCTCGGATTATAATAGCAGCTCATGGAAACAGCCTCAGGGGCATAATAAAACATTTAGATAGTGAGTGAAATAACATCCCACCACCGCCAATAAAAAACATATCCGTTTTTTGAGTATGTTGTATGTATACAATATACATAATATTTTATGTAACTTTCCCTACATAAGTAATAATTGAGCTATTCAAATTTATAAAATATTCCATAATATAATAGGTAAGACGTTACATTACCCAAAATAACTATATACATATAGTTAGTTTGATACAAAAACTAAACCAAATGATTTATCGTCACTATAAACTGTACAATTTATAGTTGAGACGATACAAGACAACCAGAGACAAATGAATACAAATGGGCCAAGAGCAAAACCTATCATGATATCAATAAAAAATGCACCCAATTTTTTAACCACAAATAATGTTTCTGTTTCAAAAGTATCTGATTCTCCGAGCAGAAGGAATAAAAAATTTAAAAATTAATTAGACCAGTTAAGAAAACTTCAAAAAAGGCATAAGTAAAAGAAGTTTAGGAAAATATAATAATAATTAATATATCACAACCTATATAGGTACCTATATATCTATGTTTAACATGTATGATTAGGTATAATATTATTATTAATTATTATACATCAACATGACAACATCTATATATATAAAACTGAAATCAAGCAAAAGAGGAAATCTTTGTTACGGTTTGGCTTCGAAACTTCTTATCCAATTGTCATGCAGTTTTTTTTAAATGAAAGAGGATATCACGGAGCAGGTTTTAGGCAGAAATAAAGTCCGATAATGTTAGTCAAAAATTAGTTATCTATACTATATGATATGACCAAGCACTTACAAACTATAATATACTATGAAACACACGATACCATACGGTACTCATCTGTTTTCATTCTGAACACTCGCTCAACATATATAATATTATATACCTTATCAGTTATCATACATACAAGCATGCATACACACACACACACACACACACACACACACACACACACACACACACACACACACAAACTCACACAATGTCACAGTTATAAGCAAAAAAACGTTCCAATCCAACAGAGTACCAGCCTAAATTATATTTTTCACCCCACCACCCGTCCTCACACCCTAACAACATCATCCGACTACAGACCAGTACAAGTCTGTAGTGACACACTACAGCGCATACGTTAATATTTCGCTTAGATATCTGTTGTTTAAAGTACAATATAAAATAATATTGTTTACTGCAGATTGTTGTTATATATTGTGGAAATGGAAATTTCAGAAAATGGCATAGTATTTTTACATATGTGTGATAATGTACCATATCTTTAATGTTTTTTTTTTAGTTCTTTATTTTACACAATATATTACAACAATCTGCAGTGAACAATATTATTTTATATTGTACTTTAAATAACAGTGTGAAATAGTTTTATCTAAGCGAATTATTAACGTATGCGCTAATATCGGAACTAGTGTTGGAAAAATGAACTACGGTGTTCATTAAAGTTAAATAAATAATTTGATTTTTTATAAAACTTCTAAAATATTTGTATACACTTTAAAAACACTTAATAACTCTGAAATAACTCGACTTGACACTTGAACGGTAGTAAAACGGACTGATTTCATATTGCTCTGTGCACTATACATTATGGCTAGAATTCATCGACAATACTCGGATGTGTCACTACAGACTTGTACTGGTCTGTAGTCAGATGATGTTGTTAGGGTGTGAGGACGGGTGGTGGGGTGTAAAATATAATTTAGGCTGGTACTCTGTTGGATTGGAATGTTTTTTTGCTTATAACTGTGACCATGTGTGAGGTTGTGTGTGTGTGTGTGTGTGTGTGTGTGTGTGTGTGTGTGTGTGTGTGTGTGTGTGTGTGCATGCTTGTATGTATGATAAGGTATATAATATATATGTTGAGCGTGTGTTCAGAATGAACTAGTAGGTAACTAGTAGGTAGGTGTATACAGACTAAGGAGAATAGAGGATATCGACTCTGAGGGTTTCAGACGTCGTCTTCGAGATAGTTTGATCACTAAATGCAAAAATAAAACTATCATATTTTTACTTCACCGTTGATACAGTACATTTCATGTTAGAAATAATACAACATTTATTTTATTAAATTTGAATTAAACACAAACATTATGCATCCTTACTTTTCATTTTAACCATATCCACTAGTCTATATTATATTTACCTAAACTCGCCTTATATTATATATATTAAGGAATTATTATTTCCAAAATATTTACTTTTTAGTATAGAGTTGTATATAGTATATATTATTAGATATTACACCATTAACCACAGAATAGATTAAATCTTACATATCACTACCGACATATACAAATTATAACTCATACATGTGCATGGGAAAAACACAAGCGTTTCCAGTCGCCGTCATCACCAACGAAACCCCATTCGACTCGAGCAAAACGTATATTATGTGAAAACGCATGGAACTTACATATCACTCAAGTGACCGACACATATTATATTTTATCAACGCATACTTACGACAGTCATATCACTTGTATAATATTTGTATTTTACCGTGTGTATACACACACACAGGCATATCACCTCCGCTATATATCATTGTATAAGTTATAATATCGGAAAATTAAGAACTATTAACAATATCTCTCATTTCAGTAGATAGGTACTTTATGCGGTTTATTACAAAACTCTCGAAATAGGTACCTACACAATAATTAACGTTACATCTGTAGTATTATAGTAACATCTTTATCAATAAAACATTTATAAATCTTCATGTTATTAGTCATTTTCCATACAGGATCATGCTACAATGAGCATATAGGTGGGAACGTACATACATTATTGTATCTTTATATATATATATATATATATACAATACTATTAGGCCAACCTATCATGAATAATATTACAGATACTTACTTATATTTTTAATCAATCATATATACATTGAAATATTGTATGAGATTACATTAGACTAAAATCATAGCTTATATATACATACATGGATTATAGGTATTTAAGAGAAAAAATAAATATCTTACTATTATTATTGTAGGTACTATGATTCGTCAAGTGCAGTGAGAATTATATATATATATATATAATAAGTAAAAAAGGTGGGTAAGTGGGTGTCGCTCTGCTGTGCAGTAGGTTACAAGTGGGTCACTGTATAATGAATGGTTTTACATTTGAATTCAATGATATTATATCATTGTATAAGAAAAACGATTCTGAACGGAGACGGTGTGTCAGTCTAGGTATATGGCATATTATATACTTATATATCGTATTAAAAAAAAATTCCAAATTAATCATATCACAATATCCATTAAGTACTTATAATGCGTTATACACCAACAACAAACCCTGATAATATCATAGATATATAGTAGTATACTTTAGAAGTTTCAAGTACCCACGAATAATATTATACAATCACATCAAAATAACTCAGAAATAACTTCTAGGTTTTTTATTATGTAATTTCGTCCAAATTTGAACTTAAAATGACTATAAAAATAAAATTTGCTTTTGTATTTTTAGATTTTTTGGTAACAGAATTAATTACTTACGTGGAATCTTGTTTTAAATTTTCAATCCTTAGATATAAAAGTTGAACATTTTATAAATTTTTAACTACAAAATAATTATTCAATTTTAAATTTTATAAATTTTGTCAAAATACGATCTTTAAATGCTTATAAAAAAAAAATTGTGCCTACCTATGTATTTTTAATATTTTTCAACTGATATTGTAACAATATATCAGGAGCCTTGAATTAAATTTTTACACTTTTGGGCCCAACAGAAAAAACTTGATTGATATTTATAGAAAAAAAAACTAAAAAAATTTAAAACTGAAAATGTCCGTAAACAGCCCAAAAAGAGTCAAAATATTTTCAAAACTGTATTGGATATAGTAAATGCTAATATAAACATTTAGTGAAATTTCCATGTATCTATACAGTTATTCGTTTTTGAATTACAACAAAATAAGGAAATCAGCTACATGAGAAATCGAGTGAATATCCAATGTTGTAAAAATTTGAATTTCAAACGCTCATAAAAATTTAATTTGACTTTCTTATAGACATTTTTTTTTTTTTGATAAAGGTAGATAATCTTATAAGGAATCTTGTATTACATTTTAAAATCTTAGATTTAAAAAGAAAAATTTTTACGAATTCTTAACTCAAAATAATTTGCTAATTTTCGTGATATTTCCATATTTTGTCAATTTTTGAACTTTAAATGCTTATAAAAAAAAACTGTGACTAACGATTTTTAATATTTTTCATCTGCATTTGAAACAATATGCTAGGAGCCTTCTATTAAATTTTCAATTATTTTTAACCAACAAATAAATTTTTATTGATATTTCTAGAAAAAAAAACTAAAAAAAAATGAAAAATGAAAATGTCCCTAAACAGTTCAAAATAAATCAAAATATTTTGAAAATGTTATCGTGCATAGAAAATGCAAATATAAACAACCAGTGCAAATTTCATGTATCTACAGTCATTTGTTTTAAAGTTACACCAAAAACCAAATTCAATTTTCTGAAAAATCGATTTTGCGTAAAAATTCCCGTTTTTCCTTAATTTTTCTTTTGTTTTTCTTGGCGCTTTTGAAATCTACTGGGAATTTTAAATTTTGACCTCCCCAATGCACCAACGATATTCACTTTCCAATCGAACAAGATACTGGAGTTAAAAACCGAAGCATTATTTCGACTACTTACCGTGTACACAGACACAAAAATAAAAAAATAAAAAATAAAAAAATAAAAAAACACACATCATTGTAAAATCAATACATTCATCGTTTCACTCAGAATCTAAAATGTGGTAAACAGGGCTGTGCATTTAATTCGTTTGCACTATGTTTTTCATATTATTATGTTTATACATTTAACGGGTTAGGACATTGTTTCTTACAACTGCTATACAATTGCAAGTTCAATAAAAATGTGTTCAATTGTAATTATCAAAATTTCACATATATATATAACTGATATATTTTACCTTTATTTCGATACAGGTATAGTGATGAAATTCAGTGAACATTTTAATGATAGTATGGGTGTTATATTATATAGCTGATGAGTGTGGCTCTATGAATACAGTTTCTTATGATATTTAAACAAAAATAATAACTTGATGCGGACCTGTGGGGTGCCGCGTGGATGGTGGTTGAAGGTGACCAAGAAGAAAAAGACAGGTTCAAAAAAAAACAAAGAAAAAAAGAACACAATAAGGCGACGCACTGGTGTAGCTTAGGTTTTTTTATTAGTGCTGAAGTCATACAATAAATTGCGAAACGGTATCGGTGGTGGTGTTAAGCTCGCGGGGACGTGGGTGTCGAGGTCTGTGTCCGGGTCGCTGAGAAAAACGAGTGACTTGTACGAGCCGGTTCGCCGAACGGCCGGTCGACGTTTCCAGGCGCGGATGTCGCGCGCCGGCGTCGTCCGTCGTCGATTGGCGGTTTGATTGAGAAGCCACGACGCGGCTTCCGCGCAAAGGCTGTTTGAATTCAAACAGATTTTGCGCGGGACCGCGTCAAACTTCTAGCAAAGGTATCTACGAATGTACCGGTTTTTAAAGGTAAAATATATTAGTTATATAAATATATAGGTATATTTTTACAGTGAAATTATGATAATTACAATTGAACACATTTTTATTGAACTTATGAAAATATGTGTATGTTACAGTTAAAACCCGAAATCCGTCGAAACTAGTTTAAAGAAAACGAAAAAAACATTTTGATGAATCCAATGATCCTGGTTCATACATTTGATAGCCAAAACAATTTTAAAATTAATACATTTTATGTCATATGTGACAATTTAACAGTTGAACTCAACAAAAGAAAATCTGCTTATGACAGTATAATATCTAAATACAGCTTTATTTTAAAAATATATGAACTAGATCCTCCAGAAATCCGTGAAGATGCAAAGACATGAGTAAATTTATAAAAGAAAAACAATTCGTAAATTCGTTATAATATTTCCTTATGTTGATGTAGCTTTAAGAATATTCCTTTGTAATTTGGCCTCCAACTGTTCAAAACCGAAAGGTCTTTTTCTACACTCCGTAGAATAAAAAAATATTTAAGATCATCTATGTCTTCAGAAAGACTTAATAGTCTTCCAGTACTTAAGTAATGATTTTATATAGTTTGTCGTGTCAAAATAAATAATATAATAAATTCCTATAATAATTATTCTAATGTGTACTTATATTTCTACTTTTCCCTAGTTAAAACTAGTTTAACCTATCAATATAAAAATTAAGGATTTTAACTAGATAATTCTAGTTTTCACCAATATATTTTATATACAACTAGTTTTGATGGTGATGGTCTTAGTAAATTCTAGTTTTAACTAGTTAAAACCAGAAATGACTAAAGGGATTTGTGGAAACTAGTTTTGACTAGTTAAAACTAGTTTCGACGGATTTCGGGTTTTAACTGTAACATGTACATGTTTTAACATAATATAATGTATGAGTCATAAAACTAGATATAATATCATATTATAGTGTAGATTTAAGAGAAGTAAGTCGACTATTTAGAACTGAAATATTCTGTTATAGTGTATAGTTGCATTTAATATCGAACGCGATATGATTGATGGATTGATTTACAAACTATAGTTATATGTTATTGTTAAGAATTTCAATATTTTAGACATGATCTTGACATAGAAATTATATTTGTATAAGATTTTATCAAAATTATAATATTATCATAATTTGGGAGAAATTAGCATATTTTTACCTATTTTTCAAATATATTCCCAAGCTTGTGATGGCAATATACAAGTGATTTCATCATTATTTTACAAAGTATATGGAATAATACATGAAAAGTATAAGTAATAAGCATCCATGTAGTATATAACTGTACAAATAATACATTTCTATAATGTTGTACAAAATAAATGCTGGGCTATGTGTATAAGATATGCATTAAAAGTAATTTAAATATATATGGTTTTCTATATATGAAATCATTAAGTGGAAAATTATCACCGCTTAACGTACCTACATTTTATTTTGTTTTTGCTAATATGTGATGAAGACAACTATATAATAGTATGCTTTTTATTATTAATACCATGGAATTTAAATATGAATTTGTTTCATCTTTGAAATAAATACGGTTTTTCATTGTAATACTTTTAAGAATTCTTAATATGATATTAATATGATATTCTAGACTTTAAGCTGTATTAGAATTGTGTGATAAATATGTGTAAATAGTACATGGGTTTATCTACTGAAAATGAAGCAATCAAAAAAGTTCATATAATATTATTGATATAATATTATATGAACTTATAATTATATTATCATATTATATTATCAAGTGCAACGATATGTATCGGCCGTTTAGACTCGTTATAATGGCCGGTGTTCATGCATTTAGATACACTTAATAACTAAACTGTATATATGCCTTTGATAGTAATTAGGTAGGGATATGATATTTTTTATAATATTACATGATATTTTTTATAATATTACATGATTTTAATGAAATTATGATATTTTTCCCTATTTTCACTAAAATATTGTAATGTTTCCATATTATGCTTTATTAAAATTATGATATTTTTACTTATTTTAGCAAGATTTTTGTATTTACACACAGACAGCTATGTTTTTATCGAAATTAGTACATTTTAACGTATATTCATATTGATGAGTAAATTTTTAGATTTCAGCATAAATTCTACCTACGTATTTAACGAAAAAATGAGTAAATTATATATAAGTATGTCCTATATTGCATTTAATTGCTGTATATTGGATAGCGTTGTATCAGTATGCATGGCTACGTTGTGATATATTTTATGTATCAACTGTTAATATATAATAATTAATATATGTTTAAGAAATTAGGTATCAAATAAATTATATATCGAAAATATTTTATGTAAATTATTATTTGGAATAATAGATCGAGTCTATATGTATGCATGAATGCTGTTTAATTAAATATATATCTATGTACGTATGTACCTATGTATGAATACTGTTTAATTATATAAGAATATGTAAGGTTATGCAGGCGACTTATTGAGGTGTATATTTGAATGTTTATATGCTTATATATATATTTATGTAATATTGTAATCCATATAATATGTTTAGGTGTTTGTAATGTCAAATCTACATATCGGTATATGATTTAATGTGGGTTTGCATATCGTACTATGTTTCACATGTTCATGTAACTGTAGAAATAGGTGGTGGCTCGATTATAACATTTTAGATTCTGAGTGAAACGATGAATGTATTGATTTTACAATGATGTGTGTTTTTTTATTTTTTTATTTTTTATTTTTTTATTTTTGTGTCTGTGTACACGATAAGTAGTCTAAATAATGCTTCGATTTTTAACTCCAGTATCTTGTTCGATTGGAAAGTGATTATCGTTGGTGCATTGGGGAGGTCAAAATTTAAAATTCCCAGTAGATTTCAAAAGCGCCAAGAAAAACAAAAGAAAAATTAAGGAAAAACGGGAATTTTTCAGAAAATTGAATTTGGTTTTTGGTGTAACTTTAAAACAAATGACTGTAGATACATGAAATTTGCACTGGTTGTTTATATTTGCATTTGCTATGCACGATAACATTTCCAAAATATTTTGATTTATTTTGAACTGTTTAGGGACATTTTCATTTTTCATTTTTTTTAGTTTTTTTTTCTAGAAATATCAATAAAAATTTATTTGTTGGTTAAAAATAATTGAAAATTTAATAGAAGGCTCCTAGCATATTGTTTCAAATGCAGATGAAAAATATTAAAAATCGTTAGTCACAGTTTTTTTTTATAAGCATTTAAAGTTCAAAAATTGACAAAATATGGAAATATCACGAAAATTAGCAAATTATTTTGAGTTAAGAATTCGTAAAAATTTTTCTTTTTAAATCTAAGATTTTAAAATGTAATACAAGATTCCTTATAAGATTATCTACCTTTATCAAAAAAAAAAAAAAGTCTATAAGGAAGTCAAATTAAATTTTTATGAGCGTTTGAAATTCAAATTTTTACAACATTGGACATTCACTCGATTTCTCATGTAGCTGATTTCCTTATTTTGTTGTAATTCAAAAACGAATAACTGTATAGATACATGGAAATTTCACTAAATGTTTATATTAGCATTTACTATATCCAATACAGTTTTGAAAATATTTTGACTCTTTTTGGGCTGTTTACGGACATTTTCAGTTTTAAATTTTTTTAGTTTTTTTTTTCTATAAATATCAATCAAGTTTTTTCTGTTGGGCCAAAAAGTGTAAAAATTTAATTCAAGGCTCCTGATATATTGTTACAATATCAGTTGAAAAATATTAAAAATACATTGGTAGGCACAATTTTTTTTTATAAGCATTTAAAGATCGTATTTTGACAAAATTTATAAAATTTAAAATTGAATAATTATTTTGTAGTTAAAAATTTATAAAATGTTCAACTTTTATATCTAAGGATTGAAAATTTAAAACAAGATTCCACGTAAGTAATTAATTCTGTTACCAAAAAATCTAAAAATACAAAAGCAAATTTTATTTTTATAGTCATTTTAAGTTCAAATTTGGACGAAATTACATAATAAAAAACCTAGAATAGCTATTTGAGTTATTTTGTTGTGATTGTATTATTATAATATTATTCGTGGGTACTTGAAACTTCTAAAGTATACTACTATATATCTATGATATTATCAGGGTTTGTTGTTGGTGTATAACGCATTATAAGTACTTAATGGATATTGTGATATGATTAATTTGGAATTTATTATAGGTAAATTTTTTTTAATACGATATATAAGTATATAATATGTCTTATACCTAGACTGACACACCGTCTCCGTTCAGAATCGTTTTTCTTATACAATGATATAATATCATTGAATTCAAATGTAAAACCATCCATTATACAGTGACCCACTTGTAACCTACTGCACAGCAGAGCGACACCCACTTACCCACCTTTTTTACTTATTATATATATATATATATATATAATTCTCACTGCACTTGACGAATTATAGTACCTACAATAATAAAAGTAAGAGATTTATTTTTTCTCTTAAATACCTGTAATCCATGTATGTATATATAAGCTATGATTTTAGTCTAATGTAATCTCATACAATATTTCAATGTATATATGATTGATTAAAAATATTAGTAAGTATCTGTAATATTATTCATGATAGGTTGGTTTAATAGTATTGTATATATATATATATATATATAAAGATACAAGAATGTATGTACGTTCCCACCTATATGCTCATTGTATCATGAGCCTGTATGGAAAACAACTAATAACATGAAGATTTATAAATGTTTTATTGATAAAGATGTTACTATAATACTACAGATGTAACGTTAATTATTGTGTAGGTACCTATTTCGAGATTTTTGTAATAAACCGCATAAAGTACCTATCTACTGAAATGAGAGATATTGTTAATAGTTCTTAATTTTCCGATATTATAACTTAATTAATGATATATAGCGGAGGTGATATGCCTGTGTGTGTGTATACACACGGTAAAATACAAATATTATACAAGTGATGTGACTGTCGTAAGTATGCGTTGATAAAATATAATATGTGTCGGTCACTTGAGTGATATGTAAGTTCCATGCGTTTTCACATAATTCGACTCGAACAAAACGTATATTATGTGAAAACGCATGGAACTTACATATCACTCGAGTGACCGACACATATTATATTTTATCAGCGCATGCTTACGTTTTGTTCAAGTCGAATGGGGTTTCGTTGGTGATGACGGCGACTGGAAACGCTTGTGTTTTTCCCATGCACATGCATGAGTTATAATTTGTATATGTCGGTAGTGATATGTAAGATTTAATCTATTCTGTGGTTAAAGGTGTAATATCTAATAATATATACTATATACAACTCTATACTAAAAAGTAAATATTTTGGGAATAATAATTCCTTAATATATATAATATAAGGCGAGTTTAGGTAAATATAATATAGACTAGTGGATATGGTTAAAATGAAAAGTAAGGATGCATAAGCATGTCTGTGTTTAATTCAAATTTAATAAAATAAATGTTGTATTATTTCTAACATGAAATGTACTGTATCAACAGTGAAGTAAAAATATGATAGTTTTATTTTTGCATTTAGTGATCAAAGAAGAGTCGATATCCTCTATTCTCCTTAGTCTGTATACACCTACCTACTAGTTACCTACTAGTTCATTCTGAACACACGCTCAACATATATATTATATACCTTATCAGTTATCATACATACAAGCATGCACACACACACACACACACACACACACACAACCTCACACATGGTCACAGTTATAAGCAAAAAAACATTCCAATCCAACAGAGTACCAGCCTAAATTATATTTTACACCCCACCACCCGTCCTCACACCCTAACAACATCATCTGACTACAGACCAGTACAAGTCTGTAGTGACACATCCGAGTATTGTCGATGAATTCCAGCTATAATGTATAGTGCACAGAGCAATATGAAATCAGTCCGTTTTACTACCGTTCAAGTGTCAAGTCGAGTTATTTCAGAGTTATTAAGTGTTTTTAAAGTGTAGGTATACAAATATTTTAGAAGTTTTATAAAAAATCAAATTATTTATTTAACTTTAATGAACACCGTAGTTCATTCATCCAACACTAGTTCCGATATGAGCGCATACGATTCGCTTAGATAAAACTATTTCACACTGTTATTTAAAGTACAATATAAAATAATATTGTTCACTGCAGATTGTTGTAATATATTGTGTAAAATAAAGAACTAAAAAAAAAACATTAAAGATATGGTACATTATCACACATATGTAAAAATACTATGCCATTTTCTGAAATTTCCATTTCCACAATATATTACAACAATCTGCAGTAAACAATATTATTTTATATTGTACTTTAAACAACAGATATCTAAGCGAAATATTAACGTATGCGCTGTAGTGTGTCACTACAGACTTGTACTGGTCTGTAGTCGGATGATGTTGTTAGGGTGTGAGGACGGGTGGTGGGGTGTAAAATATAATTTAGGCTGTTGGATTGGAACGTTTTTTTGCTTATAACTGTGACCATGTGTGAGTTTGTGTGTGTGTGGGTGTGTGTGCGCTCTGTGGCGTCCTAGGTTTCCTAATACGCGGCCAGTCACCACGCGCTACAACCAATAATAATAAATTATAAATAATTACAATAATTATAATATATGAACAATACATAAGAAGTAAATAATAGATATAATATGACCTGATCGACACCTCCGGCGTTGGTCACTGGACAGCACGCGGTCCTCGCTGGAAATGCGACAGCGTCTTGATGTAGTAGCGTGTAACTTTTTATTTTATTTTTTTAGGCTTAGAAGAAGCTATTTCGGCTGGGAAATGGGAATACACTAAAACAATGTTGTTACGAGTTTGATATCGCCCATACTTCCGTCTGGAAGAGGGCCCAAGACACTCTGTGTAACATTCTAAACCAAGTAGATCCAAAAAACAGTTGCACAGTGCACAAAAATTGGCGACTGAACGAGCGGCATTACGGAAGTCTGACCGGCCTCAATATGTCTGAAACGGCAAAGAAGTATGGCGAAGACAAGGTATATTAATTATTAACGCACGGCTATCGCGTTATTAGTTATATTATCATTATCTTAATTACCTAGGTACCTACTTATTATTACGATGAATGCAATTTTCTTTGTTTTTTCTTCTGGACTATATTCGAGGGGACAAAAATAAATTATCATAATAATTTTTGCAGGTCAAAATGTGAGGCGCAGTTTCGACATCCCACCACCGCCAATGGAGGTTGATCACCCTCACTACCGTCACATAAAATACGACCCCCGTTACGTAGACGGTCCCTCCGAGAGTGAGTTCCCAACACATGAATCATTAAAAATGACTATACAAAGGACACTGCCATACTGGGATAACGTGATCGTCCCTCAGATCAAAAATGGGTCTCGGATTATAATAGCAGCTCATGGAAACAGCCTCAGGGGCATAATAAAACATTTAGATAGTGAGTGAAATAACATCCCACCACCGCCAATGGAGGTTGATCACCCTCGCTACTGTCACATAAAAAACGACCCCCGTTAGGTTAGGTTAGGTTAGGGTAGACGGTCCCTCCGAGTGTGAGTTCCCAACACATGAATCGTTAAAAATTACGATACAAAGGACACTGCCATACTGAATATTCGCTCGACGAGGATTTAAAACCCATTGTTTCAATGAAGTTTTTGGGTGACGAAGAAACCGTCAAAAAGGCGATGGATGCCGTAGCTTCTCGGGGCAAAGCAAAATGAATAAACGAAGGAACTTGTTCCCGTACTCATCCGTTCAGTCCAGGATGTTTGTCTTGCTTCTAGGTACCTAGGTGAAGACATTTAAAAATACTTTGAATTAGTTTTAAGAATAGTAATATTTTTCTTGACATTTCAATAATCTTGCCTATATAAAACGCCTTAAATAGCAATTGTGTGGCGTCTAAACAATTTATAAAATAAAATATCTCTGTATAGTAGGTACTAAGTTTCTGAGTGCATTTTACAACCGTCCTTTTTTTTTTAATTTTGGGCAATAAGGTAAAGTGTAGATTTATTGGCACTGGTATAGTTAATGGCACCTTGATACGTTATTATTCATAAATAATAACGTTATTGATAATTTGAGGAGTTTTTTTTTTTTTGTAAATTAGCCACACTTGTATAGTTAAGTAATCAACGTTTGATATCAAATTTATGTTATCAGTTATATGAATATTTTTCCCTTGAAAATTAATTCGTGTTAAAATCCAAAATCAGGTAAGAACTTTCAATATTGTACAGTTTATTATATCTTTTTTCATAGGCATTAATTGATTGAATAGTAATCTAAATAATTTGAACTTTAGATATTCTGATTCCTTAGAATATTTCAAATGAAAATAAAAAATTCAAATCAGGTTTAGATTAATATATTTTTAATTTAGTAGGTATGCCAATAACTGTCTTACAATTATTCAGTTTTTTAGTTATTGGCATTGTGTGCCAATAATTGAATGAAGAGTAAACATTTTGATTTTTATTATTGGCACTACCTATTTATTTATTAATACCTACCTTATAAAATCAAACTATATAGTATGTACCTACCTACATAAACAGTTTTATATTACATTCTTCTGTTCTATAATAGACAATAGTAAAGATTAATATTATATCTTAGGTACCTACATTTTAGAAATGCCTAAAAAAAGGGAAGCGTTTTCTGAAACCAATTTACTAAAAGCTATATCTGCTGTGCTAAATGATGGTTTAAGCAAAAAAGGAGCTGCCAAATTGTTAGGTAACTTATTAGGTACCTATATCTAAAGGTATTATGAATAGTTTTAATATTCATTTTTTTACTATTGTGTTTATACAGATAAGTTTTTAATAAATAAAAACAGAGGATTGTTTAATTTAATATTTTTATAGATTTATACCTATTTATTATTTTAATGTTCCTACCAACTAATGGTTTATTAGGTAAATGGCTTTTATAAATATTTGTGATTATATTTTTACTGGAGTACCTAAATGTTAAGTTTAAACATTTTTAATCATTAAAGGCAAAAGATTGTTTAATTTAAACTTGTTATTTATTTACATAATTGTTTTAAAAACTACCTAATTAATTATTTTATTTTAAAAATAATTTTGAGTAATAGGTAGGTAGGTACCTAGCTATTGTTAGTTTTAAATATTTAAGAATACATCAATAAGTAATTGTTTTATTTGAAAAATTATATTTTAATGTAAATACACGCATATATTAATTTAATATAGGTATTATGTAGAAGAAAAGTTTAAATACCTAATTGATTTAAGCTGTAAATATATAGGTGATTATAGGTACCTAGGTACATTTGAATATATAAATTTATGGGTGCTAATAACTCTAATTACAAGTGTCAATAATACAACTATGGTGCCAATAAGTCCATAGGCGCAACTAGGGGGGTGCTTGGGGGTGCTTCAGTACCCCCAGTTCAAAAACAGCAAAAATTGAAAAATAGTTTTTTTTAGCTTTACTTAATATTTTTTTTTTATTTCTTCGTTTTTAGCAGAAACACAAATTATTGTTTGTAATGATTATAGGTATATCAAAAATTATAATTTAGAATTCTTCAAATTTTTTTTAAATTTTCAGTTAGAAATTTATATAAGTTTTTCCTTTCATAGCTAACATTATAAATGTTGATAGAAGACTCCTCACAATTGGTACTATCTTAAACAAAAAAAAAGTTTACTGGAAAGTAACATACATTTTTTATGATTGTTTGAATCTAAAATGTGTACAACATTGAATTTTCAATTTTTATCAGTAAATTAAAGAATTTTCATCTATCAATTTTTGATATTTTGTTGTAATTTAAAAACGAATAATCCTAGATGCTTGAAATTTTTATCAAATGTTAAAATTAAAATTTTCCTTACATGGTAAAATGTTTAAACAATTTTGACTCTTTTTGAGGTATTTATAACTGAGAAATTTTTCAAATATTTTTAATTATTTTTCAGTTAGCAATTCATAAAAGATTTTCTTTTCACAGTTAAGGCCCAAGATTAAAAATGTTAATAAAAAATTTCACATAAGTTTGTCTACCTATAAAAAAAAGTATACTTCAACTTGAGTTTTGTATGTGTGTTCGAACTTAATTTTTAATAATTGTAATAATAATTGTTACGATATTCAATATTCAGCGGTAAATCGAATTCCCATTAATCGATTTTTTGGATTTTGTTGTATTTCCAAAATGAATAACCGTAGGCTCTTGAAATTTTCACCAAATATTTATATTAGCATTTTCCATACATCGTAAATTCTTTAAAAACTTTTGACTTTTTATGAACTATTTATAGAGCTATTAATGAGAAAATTTTTCAAATTGAATTCAAATATAACACATCCATTACAACGACATTCTCAACAACTATTGTACAGCAAAGCAGTACCCACTTGACCACATTTTTTTTATCCATTTATATTTCCAGGTTACTATTTTTATCACCTAAATAATATAATATACCTTATGTATTCATCAGGTATATTATTGTTGATTTAGTAGGTCGCGCGGATTACCATTGTAATCCATCTAAAAATAAATGTTTTTTTCGTATATTGAAAACCAATAAAATTATCTTATCTTTTCAGTACCTTCGAATAACATGTTGCTTAATATAATTAGTTTGTTTCCGAATACTGGTCGCTAAAGTTGTCGTTGTTATCGGAGTTCAAAGTGTGTTGGATTACCAGTGTATGCCGTGCGATCTTTCACGCCCCTTTTTTTTCAGTTTATTTTATATATTTAACATGTACAAATTTATAAAGTACTCTTGTTTTTTTTTTATTATTAATATAGAGAGCTAAAATATATGTAAGATACTTAAATATTAATATGTTTATACAGAAATATTATAAAAATTTAATTACATTGAGTATCATTACAATTTAAGAAAACAAATTCTAATAAATTATTATTTATTCTCATTTAAGTTAAAGTTCATATTCTAAGGTAAAAAAATTTTAATTTTAATTTTTCTTTATCGCAATATATTTTTCCATATGTACTTAGTATATAACAATAGTTTAAATTTTCAATATAGACTTAGAACCTATTCAAAAAAAATAAAAAAATAATGGATTACAACTGTAATCCTCGCGACTACTGGCGTACTATCAAGGCACGCGACCTACGCAGGGTTAAATATTAGTGTCCTTATGAGTTCATGGTGCATTTAGGAATGGTTATAGTAATTAAAAAATCAAAGTATGTTTTTTTTAGGTGTGGGGGCGTAGCCCCCGCGGGTTTATGTTCTCTACATAATTTTAGCACCCCCAGTGTTTAGCCTTTAGTTGCGCCTATGCCAATAACTATGTTTAAAATTTTTTTTTTTTCAATGAAATATGTTTAATTTATCAACTATTTTTGACATTTCATTTCATTGAAGTATAAAACATTTTTTTTTAAATATTATTTTTTATATTAATTGGACCGGTAAAATGCGTTAATCGTCGATTTTCAATTTTTTTAAATAGACATACATGAGTGTAAGCGTGTACCTGTGAACGAATTTTTAATGTGTTTTATCCGTAACCGTATGTATGTATACATATATATACGATAATAATATATTTCATATTATGAATATTTATTATATTTTATATTATATTTTTATTATTATTATTATATTTTTCATATTATGAAATATATTATTATCGTATATATATGTATACATACATACGGTTACGGATACCACATAATTTAGGTTGTATCAAAGTACCTTATCAGTTACCTATCAATCACCTAAACATATTAAAAATTCGTTCACAGGTACACGCTTACACTCATGTATGTCTATTTAAAAAAATTTTAAATCGACGATTAACGCATTTTACCGGTCCAATTAATTGAAAAATAATATTTAAAAAAAAATGTTTTATACTTCAATGAAATGAAATGTGATTTGTTTTACATTTAATATTTTATCCAGTAAATAGATTATATTATGATGTATAATATAAGACATAGATAAATTATATATTATTATATACCTAAATCTTAAAATTATACCTAAAATTTTTATGCGTTTTAAGTCACATAATATTTAACTACCTACCTAGTAGGCAAGACAAACATCCTGGACTGAACGGATGAGTACGGCCACAAGTTCCTTCGTTTATTCATTTTGCTTTTCCCTGAGAAGCTACGGCATCCATCGCCTTTTTGACGGTTTCTTCGTCACCCAAAAACTTCATTGATACAAGGGGTTTTAAATCCTCGTCGAGCAAATATTCAAATGGTATCCCCGTCGGTAAGTTCAACTCCATTATCTTTTCGTCTGTGATATCTGAAAAACAATATTACGCATATTTTACGCATTGCTTGATTACTCATTAATAGAGCTGAGAATTAAATGGCCTAAAAAAATCCAGTAACAAAATGCTTGTACGTCCTAAAAAATCAAAATAATAATGGACTAATACATTTTATTTTATTTAAAACAAAGTTTGGAATCCAAGTCTTTTACATAGACTTTAAATCTCAAAAAATCATTATTCACATTTAATTTGCTACCTCCACCGTACGTCGTAACCTCGATTTTTACGTCGTAGGCTTCCGTTTGAAAAATTAAGACTAATACTATTCGATTATGTGAAATTTTGTTAGCATACGTTACAAAATTATATTTTAAGTGAAAATCTTAAAACTAAATTTAAACAAACCCTGATTTTAGTGTCATAAAAGCTCTAAAATGTTCTAAATAATGAAAATCAAAAATTATTAATAAAAACTTATTATTCTGATTCAAAAATATATGGAACTGAAATGTTATTAAACAAGCATCGCGTAGATTAGGAAAATAATATATGGATACACGTGTACCGAAATCTCAGCCTTACTTATTTAAAATAAAAAGTATAATTTCGTTGTGCTGAAAATGCACTCGAATTTCTGTAATTTCAGTCAGTCTCAGAGATGTGAGGCTGAAAAGTTTCAGAAATTTTCAAGTGAAACTTTTTATGAAAACTTTAATTTCATAATCGTACGCATACACCAATAGATAGGTAATGTCTATATATGTTTACAAAAGTTATTTATATTTTGTAGTATTACATAAGTCTGTAAAATTGTGAACTATTAAAATTGAAATTGTCAATGTTTTGTGAACTTACTATTTGTGATGTTTAATATTTTGGAAGGTATTTATATCTTAAATTGACACTTTACAACTATACATTTTTGTATACCTGTCAAAAAAGATGATATTTTATCTGGCCCTAGTACTAAATCATAACAACCACTATAGATAACTGTATGTCGAAACTGAGAATTTGATATGATATAGTAGACATAGATCATGTTTCCAAAAGTTTTTTTAAGATACTTTTAGTAATTTAAGGGGTATGAATAGCATTGGAAAATTCTATGAAAATGTATTTTTGTATTTCCAATAATATGGTTTATTGAGTGGTTTGAGAGCAAATACACCTGTTATTTATTTATGTTGTATATCAACGGGTATATACCCTTTTACAAATTGTATAAAGGAAACATATCAGATAAAAACTAAAAACTAAATAAGTGTAGTAAAACCAAACAACAACAGATAAAATAATATAAAAATAACTCTGAAATAAAAGTAATAAATATATAAAATTATAGTTACATTATAAACATTTTTTTTTTTCATATTAATCAATCAATATTTTTTAATAATAACATAGATTTAGATTTAAAACAATTGCGTGAGAGGAAAAAAATATCTAAATGTAAACAAATTTTATTAGCTAAAATTAAAGCTCGAGGGAAAAAGAATAGGTACCACTATTCGTTTTATAATTACGTGTAATTAGATATGGAATTCGAAAGCATTTCAGACAACAATTCGGGACACACAATATTGTAATTAATAAGATCATAGACAAACATAATATCAGTTAATTTCCGTCTATACGTGAAAGAGAAACAAGGCCAATATAATCTTGAGCTCGATGGAGTGAGTCCCTAGATAATGGAATATTTGACAAGTATGAAATCCTTTTTAAAAATGTATATTGTACATTGTCCAAATCATTTATATATGTCAAGTATTTGCATGACCAGATTACGGAGCCGAAATCAAGATTGGATCTAAAAAAAGATGTATACAAGGTTTTTAAGCATAACGGATTTTTAAAATCTATAGTATTTCTATTAATAAAGCCTAACATCTTAAACGATTTATTAATTATCATATTATGGTTCGTTTTAAAAGAAAGATCACTTTCAAAATAAATACCAAGATCTTTGATTACATTTACTCTAGTGAGAGAACACATTTCAATATTATAGTTAAAAAAGATAGGATTTTTTTTACGTGTAAATGTTATCGTATGACATTTATCACTATTTAACGGTAATAAATTTAATTTACTCCATAAATGAAATTTATTAAGATTATACTGTAGAAGAGAATTTTCGATATTTTTATTACTTAAGTCAATAATTCAAATTCAAAAAGTAAAATATCACACATTTTAGACCTAAATATTGGACCTTGAAAATAAAATATCGAAAATCGACTCCTATACACACCTAGATAAACTTCTTCTCTTCAATTTGTATAATAGGTGTTCATACTCTAATGCCACTTAGTAAGCTATATTATTAAAAATAAGAAACTAAGTTTCAATGCTTCACTAAAATTCACATATTTTGTAATGAGTGTGTAAAATGCTTAGTTACTGACATGTGCGTGACGTTAGGGTGCGATACGCTATTTATTTTGTACACAATCACTCACACTAATGATAATTTACTACGCACCCATTTTTTATGACCCGCATGCACACAAATAGAAAATTGCCTATATTGAACGCCTTAGAAACGATCTGTATTTATACCCCTTAATAATATTATTATTTATTAAATTTATTAGGTTTGTTATTATATTTAGTCTAAGTTTGGTACAGTCATAAAAGTTTATATTAAGTTCTATTGGAAAATCGATAAATTACTAGGAAAATAAATAAATTAACACTGATTCAATATAATTATTATTAGTATTCAATGATTACTATTTAAATGCAATTAAGATGGCCAGCATCTAATAATTGCATTTTATAAATCACTTTTAAATAATAGACCATATTATATGGTCGTCGCGAAGATGAAAAAACCAAGTCACTCAATCGGATCACCGAATTCGTCGTTGAAATCGATAAAAACGATATTATTTCACTCACTATCTAAATGTTTTATTATGCCCCTGAGGCTGTTTCCATGAGCTGCTATTATAATCCGACACCCATTTTTGATCTGAGGGACGATCACGTTATCCCAGTATGGCAGTGTCCTTTGTATCGTCATTTTTAATGACTCGTGTGTTGGGAATTCACTCTCGGAGGGACCGTCTACGTAACGGGGGTCGTATTTTATGTGACGGTAGTGAGGGTGATCAACCTCCATTGGCGGTGGTGGGATGTCGAAACTGCGCCTCCACATTTTGACCTGTAAAAATTATTATGATAATTTATTTTTGTCCCCTCGAATATAGTCCAGAAGTACAAACATAGAAAATTGCATTCATCGTAATAATAAGTAGGTACCTAGGTAATTAAGATAATGATAATATAACTAATAACGCGATCGCCGTGCGTTAATAATTAATTAATATACCTTGTCTTCGCCATACTTCTTTGCCGTTTCAGACTTATTGAGGCCGGTCAGACTTCCATAATGCCGCTCGTTCAGTCGCCAATTTGTGTGCACTGTGCAACTTTTTTCTGGATCTACTTTGTGTAGAATGTTATACAGAGTGTCTTGGGCCCTCTTCAAGACGGAAGTGTGGGCGACATCAAACTTGTAGCACCGTTGTTTTAGCGTATTCCCCGCCGAAATAGCTTCTTCTAAGCCTAAAAAAATAAAATAAAATGTTAACAAAAATAATATACAACACCACTCGATATCGACCATTTTTAAATGTTAACGATGAATTTGACTAAAATGTCATATAATTCAGAGCTATTGTAAGCTGTAGCTGGTATTAAATGTATACCTACCACATATGTGTATCCAGCGTAGGTCATATGGATACTTTAATGTCGTATATAGTCAGCTATCGCGTATTATATTTATATTAAGTAGTAATTACCTACCTATTAATAAATAACACAGCTGAGGCTATAGTTATGATATAATTACGACACATTTTTAAACGTTAACTATATACCTATAAATTATAGGCTATAATAGTACCTTTGCCTGCTACCTACTATACATTAGACTAAAATAAATATAACTACATCATAGATACCTAATAAAATAATTAAGCAACACTTTCGTGGCCCGTTAGGTAACCGTTTTTTAAATCTTACTCTTACAATAGGACAACTCGGCCGTATGGTAGGCGTATAGTCCGATAGCCGTATAGGTTCCTACGTAGTATAGATACAAAGTTGAATATTAATATAACTTGAGAGTTATAATATTATAGTTACCTTCAGCCAACTTAATTATGGTAGAAATATTTTATTTACATTCAAATTTTTTACAAAAATGTTTTTCGTTTCAATTTGGTTTGAAGAAAATCATAAATTCATAACACTGAATAAAATGTAAAGGATTTTTGAAAACAATTTTAAATCATATACCTACATAATACATATACTTAAATTATATATTATATTAAGGGCGTTGGAATTGTATTTTCGGCGTAAGAACTTATCTAATATTAAAAAAATAAAAATTGCCTTCATTCTTCAACTAAATATTTAAATAATTGTATCAAACATTTTAATATTTACCTTTTGAACTCAGGCTGGCATCATACCAACCACAGAACAAATTTTTTTTATTCCAATCGCTCTCTCCGTGGCGTATCATTACAATTTTATAACTTTTGCACATCGATCCCTTAAAATTAAAAACAACATTTAAGGTTATCAGCTTAAATAAAACCTCTGGGCTATATAGTATAAATTATATTATTACCTACATAATATACCACACTGTGGATGGGGGGTATTCAGTGGTAGATTTAATGGTGGGGAGAGGGGCCCGGGCCCCCTCCCATTGGCCCATCATCTAGGTTAATAAATTGGGCAGTTTTATAAATATTTGTGTCGCAAAACTTGAAAAAAGACAATGGACCCCCCCCCCCCAAAAAAAAAAATAGTATTTCCGTTAATATTAAAACACTTCGCCACGTCACACCAGTTTGTAAAGGTACATAGTCATACTCGCACATCACTACCGTGAGCGAGTCCTGCGAATCTGATTCATGGTGAGTCGTGACTCACCTAGATAAAGGGTGAGCCGTCAGTAGGATACTAATTAAAACGTTTACACGGCGTGAAACAAAAGTGCGAATCGCCTTTGACGCGCACCTCGAGACCGACTGACTGACGGCTCGCCACGCATCCACCTCGCGAGTCGTGATTCGCGTTCTACAGCCGTCTACACGTCACGAGGATTGATGCGCGAGTCTGACTCGCGAGTCAAACTCGCGCCGTCTAAACGGACCTTAAGACTTATTAATAATATTGTTTGACTATATTAACTTACTTTAGAAATATCAGAATAATTTTTATGAGAAATGTTCTTGGAGGTTGTACACCATATTCTTGATTGTCCGATTGTTTTAACAAATTGCTTTGTAAGTGAGCTAAACATTATGGACGGATAAACTGTATGTAATAATAGGTATTAAAAACTTTAAAATTTTGAAAACTTAAAAATTTTAAAAACTTAAAAAAGATTTACTAAATTAGTATTATAATAAAATATTTTATAAAAATTCGATTAATCTTTAGGTGTTATCAGGCCACTTGTTTCTATGGAAATAAATTAGTAATATAACACATGTTCAGCGTCATAATAATAAAGCCAATATTTATCCAAATTTAATGGTTTAAATCCATCAAAATTAAAAAATTAAAAATATTTAATATTAAATATTTGCACCCATTTTTATTTATTATTTTAAAACTAAGTAATACAAATATTTGTATCATATTTATTTATTAATATATTTATTTATTTAACTTGTATACCTACAAATTAATTTTACATGGGACTATAATTGTTTTTTTATTACATCGCAAAACAAATATGTAAAATTCTAAGGGCATAATATTATTTATTATATTTTATTTTATTATTACATGCATAACTTACTTTGCCCTTTTTACATATAGATAATATAATGTACATATTATGATATTTCATAAAATAAAAGCATAGGTAGTATACTAGAATACAAGGCTCCTACTATATTGTTTCAAAGACAGATGAAAATATTAAAAATCGTTAGTTACAGTTTTTTTTTAAGCATTTAAAGTTCAAAAAATGACAAAATATGGAAAAATCACGAAAATTTGCAAATTATTTCTAGTTAGAAATTCATAAAAATTTTGCTTTTTAAATCTAAGATATGAAAATGTAATACAAAATTCCTTATAAGATTTCCTACATTTATCAAAAAAAAAAATTCTATAAGAAAGTCAAATTAAATTTTTATGAGCGTTTGAAATTCAAATTTTTACAACATTGGATATTCACTCGATTTCTCATGTGCCGATTTCCTTATTTTGTTGTAATTCAAAAACGAATTACTGTAGATACATGAAAATTTCACTGAATGTTTATATTAGCATTTCCTAAACACCATACAATTTTGAAAATATTTTGACTCTTTTTGAGCCGTTTACGGACATTTTCAGTTTTCAATTTTTTTAGTTTTTTTTTCCTATAAATATCAATAAAGTTATATCTGTTGGGCCAAAAAGTGTAAAAAATTAATACAAGGCTCCTGATATATTGTTACAATAGCAATTGAAAAATATTAAAAATACATAGGCATAATTTTTTTTTATAAGCATTTAAAGATCGCATTTTGACAACATTTATCAATCATCGTAATTAATAAATTATAAAATGTTCAGTTTTTATAGCTAAGGATTGAAAATTTAAAAAAAAGATTCTCATAAATAGTTCAAACTGTAACCAAAAAATCTGAAAAATATATGAACACAGTTATTTTTTACAGACATTTTAAATTCAAATTTGGACGAAATTACATATTAAAATCAATATTAACGATCTTGGGTTTTTTGTTGTAATTTAAAAATATTATTCGGGGATATATGAAACTGAAAAATCAAAATATTATGGCCTATCCATACAATCTACCATAGTACAAGGAATAAGAAGTATGCTTAATGATAAGACTGTGCATATTATAAGGGGCAATGAATAATTTATTCATAAATTCCATATAATTTAATACCATAGATAAGTATATAATATGTCTTATACCTAGACTGACATACCGTCTCCGCTCAGAATCGTTTTTCTTATACAATGATATTATATCATTGAATTCAAGTTTAATACCATCCATTATACAGTGACCCACTTGTAACCTACAGTACAGCAGAGCGACATCCACTTCCCCACCTTTTTTTTTTTTTTAATACAGAATTTTATACTCGCGTATAATATTATAATAATTATTGTAATGATTAAATATTTGTTTGTATATACATATTCATACGTCTTATTTAATAATATTGAATTTAGTAATTCATCTTGTGTATTTAACTTTGAAATAATTTTTATAAAAGCTTCTTTGTCGAATTTTAAATTTTTTATTTCATCTAAATGAATGGGTTTTGGATAACGTTGATTAAGTGTAATATTGCAACATGAATCATTTAAAATACTTAAATCTAAAGGTAGTGTTGCAAAAGACGATTCTACTGTTTGCTCTGTTATTAATACGCCTTTAGTAGTATGAGCTTGACACCCACCTTTCAGAAATAATTTTCCAGAACTTTTCAATGTAACTTTACGAATAAAAGATCGATTATTACAAATTATTGTAATTGTTGTAGGCTTTTCACACACAAAATACCAATTATTTTTGAAAAACGATGGGTACCATAATTCTTTTTAAAATTCCATGATATAAGTATCACATTGCGTAGGTTTAGTTAAAGCATTTTTTAATATTTCTGTTACACAAGTAGGATCAGTATCACTATTGTGTAACATTTCATTGAAATCGCAAACAAAAATGTCGGCAACTATTAAACAGTTATTGATATTTGACCAAATAAAATATTTTGTCAACACATCATCTGTTAATAAATACGTTGGATTTTCAGCGATATGTATAAATTGCCCGTGTTCATTAATTGGAACGTATATTGGTATAATATAATACAATTAAAAAATTTCGCCGCTACATAGTGGAATTTTTATTGAAAATATTATTCTATCGTTCATTGGTTGAAGGTCTATATGTAATATTTTGTATATTTCTTGTATATTAGTTTCATTAAATTTGATAGGGATTTGTAAATTTTCAGGTAGAATATTTTCTATTTGTTTTATTTCTGACAACAACTGATCTGGTGTAATTATAAAAACATCTAATTTATTTGTTTGAACGTTTGATATCATTCTTTGTAACCTCTAAAAATAAAATTAACCTACTAAAATATAATATTTAGATATTTAGGTAATACTAGTTTAGGTTACAGTTATATATTAGATAATATTATTTACTGTATTGAATACATTCTTTACGAAGTAAGTATTTAATAATTCAATAAATATAAACCGCGTAAAGGTACGCTCGAATATTAAAAATATTACGGCGGTAATGCGGTATAATATACGTGTATGCATTTTATATTTATGTGATCCGCCACAGACGAAGGTTGATAAAATAATAAACATCGCTCCCGAATGAGCAAAATTGTCGGCCAGCCGCCGACTGTGAGTAGTGGGCGCGGCTTAAGCGTCGCGTGCTTGCGGATCGCGAAAACACGTAACAGCGCGTTCTCTCGGTCGTTGTATACGTTTCGCTTTCGGTGTGGCGTCCTCTTAACATTCAGCTTTTTTAATATTCAAGATAGACATTATCTATATACATATACGTATAGTAATGAATTGCTGTCCGTTATATTCTCGCTCAAACTCAAAAACGGCTCTTCAATTTGAATATTTTTTTTTTTTGTTCTGTTCGTACCTAATTGTTAAGGCAAGGTTTGTATAAAATTATGAAATAACATTTTTGAATAGTCACGATAAAGTACGATTTGACATCCCAACCTTCAGAGCAATACCTACCGCTGCATATTGAAACAAATTACTCGATAATGGTGCAACCTACTTTGCTTTGTCGCGACGGCCTGGGCCCTATTATTCTATATTTAAGATAACAACAGATTGCTCATTTTATATTAATCATACCTACCTTAAATTTTCGAATCTTATCAAATGCTTGCACTAAAATAATATAGCCACTAGTAAATCATATTAAATAGAGATGTGTCGTTCATGAACGACCTAGTTCAATTGAAGTATTCAACGAAGTGAACAATTCTAATTAGTTCACGTTAGAAGAACGACGTAGTTCATTTTGGTTCTACCATTATCATCGTTCTACCGGGTATATCTTATACGCTCACTACTAAAACGTTAAACGAACGAGACCATATTCGAACGATTTTCTGTTTCATTCACTAATCAGTAATCCAGTGGCGTGGCGTGGGTATTAAAAAGATGTAAGCAGTGAATTTTTTTTTTCAAAAGTGATTAGAATATAGGTACTATACCTAAATACCTAATTATAAATTATGTATAGGTAAAAAAATGTTATCCTTTTAAAATTTTTAATATTTTTAAAAATATACTAGTTGTACAAATAAAAAGAAAATAAAGAAATTGAAGTATAAATACTTCAAAAGTCTATTAGGCGAATGACAGTGACAGTGTACGTAAAAACGACTACAGTCTACAACGCGTCGGGCTACGTACTGGTCGCTCCTTGTTTCTCACGTAAGCAAAATCAAATGTGCTTACAAACGCTAGTTAAATACGTGACCCCCACTATGGCATTATAGACTATTCGAAAACAACAGTTGCGCGTAAGCAATTTCAGAATGTGTTACACTGTATATCGTATTATGATTATGCAGTTAACATAATACAGAATGGATTAAAAATTGACCTACAATCGATGATTTTCTTAAAATAGTTGGTAATCAAGTAGACAGCGTACGACACAAATAAACAATAACCAAAACCACTACCAGCCATAACTTAAATATTTTATAAATAAAATTAAAATTTTAAAAATCATTTATTATGTACCTATTAGTCGTGATTGATCAAATTTATTTTTTCTTTCATTTAAAGTGTAAGCAGTGCTTACATGCACGCTACGCCCCTGCAGTAATCACTACTAGAACAATCTGGTATACCAGTGAACTAAAATCGGCTCGAGAGGGGTGAGATGTATGCCACCGATTTCTACAACCGATTTCTCTAGCCGGTTCGGTAATGAAGTGCGTGTTGGATAAAATCAGCGACGGTTTTACCAGGTGCACGGCGTCGTACGGTCGTATATCGTCCATCTGGTGCTGACGCTCAGCGTACCACATGAGTAGCGAACAGTACACCGTCAGCATCGCGTTGGCAAAACGCTCGGTGAACGTTCTAGGAACGCCTCGGCGGGACAGCACGTGGCTGATGACCGCCGGGTTTGGGCGCCGGTCAGCGGACGTTCCAGGAACGTGGAGATGGGCGTCGGTACCACGTAAACCATTATTGGCACGCTGAGCACAGAGGCCACGTATGCCACGCACTCAGACATGAACGGTTCGGTGATGACCAACTCGAATTTCCGCTCCGTCACTCCATTCATGATGTCCGCCATCAGTCGGTGTTCGTGAATTTTGTCGCAATCCGCCCGAGTTACGTTCGCTGCGAACGAAAAAAATAATCGTTTGGGTCCGAATGTTTCCATCAGGTATGTCAAGTTAGCGCCTACGACCGGTACCATTTGCTCGGACACATCTACCTCCATGTAACCATCCCGATCGCCGTCCACAAACGGCGTGAACACGGTGACCGTGTGGCCGCGTTCCGTCAGAGCCCTCAGCACGGATCGCATAACGTTCCAGTGGCTCTTGCCCGGGATTGTCTCCACCGCCAGTATGTTCGCGGCATCGACCGGCGTCCACTGGATTAGTGTGGAAAATGCGGAAAACGCAATCAACACCGTCACGAAACTCGACATGGTTTTTCCAGTTGTTGTTTTCTGAGGTACAATTTTAAATTATTTAACTGGAAAATATAATCTGGATGACCAGGTAATTGGTATATTATGCGGTGGACGTGTCGGTTTTGATTTGATTAATATTAGATATTGGTATACCGTCGAAAATGCTCATTTTAATTCAAATTTCAAATAATACAATAATAGCAACATGAAATAAGATTTGAAATTCGAAATAGACTTTTCTCAGAATTCGTGATTAGCACGTTTTCGTTGGTATTTTTTTCTGAAATTGTGATGAAAATAATGATTTTCAATCGTTTTAAATTCATAGTTTTTGCAGTTTTTAACGTAATTTGACTGTATTTTTTGTGAGTTTTATTCATTTAAAATATGCATGTAATCTGAGTTTATCTATATAATATTAATTGCAGACTCGTTACTCACCTATGAAATGTTGAATATTTACTGGAGCACTAAAATGTTCGTAAGCACTTATAATCTACGTACAAACATATAAGGAACCAGTGTGGCCGATTTCATGAATCGTATACAACTGCGAAATACTCAAGCTTCTACTCTGTATTATACTTAACAAACTTTAGACCACTTATGAAAAGATAATTGCTTTTTTTTAATCTTTCACAAAAGAAACAATGATTTATTTATAAGTACTGTAATGAAAACTGATAGTCACTCTTTATATTTATTGGATAACAAGAGTTATCATCATAATCTTTATTATATACATAAAATATATCCAGCGACATGGTCGTGGAATGAACTAAGTAAAAAAAAAAAACTGTATGACCGTGTGTGTGTATCGAAGCAGCAGGAGTTGCCTATTTAAACTGTGTAAAATACGGGTAAATTTGTTATACGACATAACTAATTTTCTAATGCATCAATTAACTCCTAGTAAACTCCAAAACATCAGAAATATTGTGTAGAATGTCCTTTTGTAAAAATCATAAAAATCCTGCCTTTATAAATTAAGTTATAAATGAAATTTATATTAAATTCAGAATCACGGTCGTCGTCGTCGTCGTAGCAACAGCGTTGCCAATGTTTGTTATCTAGTCATAGGAGAAAATATAAAAAAATTATGAAATATGTACAGAAGGCTATTAAAAATAATATAGTGAAATATAGCACAGATATCGTACGTGTGTCTGTGAGTAATAGTAATCATCATCATAATCGTTGATAGCTGATACACAATAATTATAATATGTACCTACGCGTGTACATATACGTATAAAGTTTCGACATTACGTTACTTATCTAGTTTTTTTAGAAAAGACCGAGGTATGTATAGCTGGTTATACACAGACACACTATCACAGTCATTATTATTTGTTTCTTGATCTTTCGGTGAGTAGAATTAATTTTCGTCCGGAAGGTGTACCGCTATAATATGATTCCAGCCCGAACTTTGAAACTAGGTAGGTAAGTGGGTTTATAGCCGGGACCCAACTTACCTACTAACTTCTTACACACGTGAATCAATTTACCTAACCTTCCAAAATGTACACACATTATTGGTATTTACCATAATCGATTTATGTGAAAATTTATTCAATATTTAAGTATGGAAAATCTCCGTAGATACATTGAATCTTAAGTAAAATATTTACTATACTCAATACAAATAATCACCAATAACAAGGAAAATATAACGATTATAATTATTATGTATAATGTATCTATAAATTATTTTGAACAATTAAAACATTTATTATTTGTATAATTTTATTTTATTCACGTTTTGATTTGACAGTATGGAAAAATTTGGATATGTGCTTCCAAATCAATTTTAGGCCATAATATATTATGAACGAGACGAAAAAAGCAATGAATAAAATTGTGCTAATTACGTCAACCAAAAAGTATTGATACCATGTCAGATTCATAGCATGATATTTTAAATGTGGCGCTCCTTTATGACGCAAAACGTACTCTGTCCAGTAAACCACCGACTCCGCGGGTGACATGGGTCGGTCTTTAAACCGTCTGGAAGCGATATTAGCGTTTTCCTGATACCTATACACATAGAGTTTTAGTGAGCATTGTTATGAAGTTTTATTGAAAGACATAAAATTGTTCACCTGTCGTTGTTGACAATCTCAAAAACAGCGTTTAACAACGTCTTTTCAGTGACAGATAACAGGTCCATACTGATCGCCATCCCGGCGGCTACCAAGTTATCAACATTTCTCGGTTGATCGTAGAAAAACGGGAATCCTAGTACAGGCACGCCCGCGTCCACTGCTTCGTACACTCCGGATACTCCTCCGTGACTGATAAACAATTTCACATTAGGATGCACTAAGGTCGGATTAAAATTATAACACTATATTATTATAGTCCAGTAGTATAGTTGTATGGACACTCGGGACGTACAAAGTATGTCACGTTGAGGAAACCATTTACGAGTCATCACGTTCTTCGGTTTGTCTTTCATTTCACCATCGTATTTCCACAACACCTTTTGTGGTAGCCTGGCGAGCACTTCTCGGAAAGCGCTTTGAACGTTTTCCGGTAATGACGACATCGAAACTATGGATCCGAATGAGAAGTATATTACCCCGTGGGTCGCGTCATCGATGAATTCCAAAATATCCTTTTAACAAGTGAGCATTCTTATAAAAAAAGTATATTTGAAATTTAAAATTTCATAATTTTTTTTTAACGTGATTGAAGGAAAATATCTGCGTGTGCCCGTTCAAGAAATAACGTTGTCTGTGCGTCACATATAGGTCTAAATCGTGTGAGTCTACTACTCTACTACGTCTTATAAACATACAACATTAAAACACATCAAATGTAATCTTTCATTAATATATGAGTACAACGGTTCTCAAACTTTTTTGTTCGCGAAGCCCTTAATATATTGCTAAGAAAATTCTACGAAGCCCCAAAAATTTGAAATTCTCATAAATATACATAACTCAGATATATGATGCTTACATGATTTGCTTATTAATTAATTAATTTGTTATATTATTATGCACGACAAAAGCAATATAACATTTAACCAACTCACATCAAATATCGTTTTCGAATTCGAATCAAAATATGCGGGGGTTATTGTGGTGAGTAAAATTAACATGATAACCCAAATATTATCCACCTCCACGATCGTGGTGCGAACTAAGTAAAAAAAAACTAATTAATAATAATATTTTTTAAATAATAATAAGTTTTATTTTAATAGTCCTTTGCTATTAAATTATTTTGTTCGTCACACTTTGTTTCTTATAAGAAATAATTCCTCGCCCAGTAAATAAATTATTGAAAGAAAATAAGTTTACTTAAATTCAATATACTTAGCATTTATTAATGATATCACATATTTATAGTGCTTAAAGATCTTATATTTTTTTTACTTAGCTATTTTTACACGTAGTTTACGAAGGGTTTTTGTTGTGATTTTATTTTAATAAAATAGGTAGGTACCTATGTGTCCACGGATCTCCCCGGGATTAGAGCTCAACAAAGTAGATTACAGTTTGAGAACCGCTGCATTTTCCGACTTAAGCGAAAATTGTGCAATAGTCAAAATCAAATTTGCCATCACTAAAATAATAATATTATTACTGTTTTGAAAATGCCTCCCCCCACTTAATTGCACTCTAGGACGGTACCAAACTCGCCTATACCTTGAACCAGCCGTGTTCAGAACAAATTTTGTTTTGTTAGCTTTAAGAAGATGTTGGTTTTCTCTCTCAGACCCAAGCACAACATAGATAAAATTCTTTCACTTAAAATCATGATTTTTTATGATTTTTGAGTAATCTTAGAGTAAAATCGCATGTTACAAAATGTATAGAGGATAATATTTTTTGAGGTGGATTGTTTGACATATCGGGTTTATATTGTGTTATTATTTGACTATAAGTACCGTAGGTACTAGGTATTCGACTTTCAAAAAAAAAAAAAAAATTTAAAACTTAATGATGTGTAAATTGTTTTGAAACAATATTTAGACAAATCGATATGTCATATGCTCAAAAATATTATTCTCTCTAATAATTGTGAAGGGTGATTACTCAAAAACATTGTGGAAATTCGTTTTGTCTATGTTACTCGTGGATCAGAGAGCGACAAACAGTGCACTGACATCCTCTTAATGTCATTGTGAATTTACAGCTATTATCCAACTTAAAGTTAAGAACATTATTATCTCTATTTGTACATTTGGATGTTTAAATTTTTAACGAATTATGAGAAATTGTATAATTTAAAAAATATGTGCACACATTCATACGCAGCAACTGGAAATTAATAAAAAAAAACTGATAACGTTCTTACCTTTATGTCTTATAACAATATGTGGGTGTGGCGTCATCTTAATTACCTTCGGTATCGATTCGGGCGGGGTCAGATGTATGCCACCGATTTGGACTACGTCCGGCGTCAGCGGCCTAGACGGTTCTGTGATGAAATGCGTGTTGGTGAAAATCACCGACGGTTTCACCAGTTCCACGGCGTCGTATGGTCGAGGATTGGTCCTCCGAAGATTCCACTCGGCGTACCACATCAGCGTAGAACAGTACACCGTTAGCGCCGCATTGGCGAAACGTTCTGCAAACGTTTCGGGAACTCCGCGGCCGGACAGCACGTGCCCCGCGGCCGCCGGGTTCGGGACGTGTCCGGTCAGCGGACGTTCGAGAAACGTGGCAATCGGCGGCGCGAACACGTACACCATTGGCACGCGGAGAACGGTGGCCACGTACGCCACACACTCCGACATAAACGGTTCGGTGATGACCAAGTCGAATTTTGGGGCCACCCCGTTCAAGATTTCCGCCATCAGTCGGTTTCCGTAAATATCGTCGCAACTCGACCGAGTTTCGTTCGCCGCGATCGGAATCAATTGTCCCTGCTTGCGGAACGTTTCGATCAGGTGCGTCGCATCTACGTCGGCGAGCGGTGGCCTTTGCTCTGCAGACACGTCCACCTCCGTGTAACCTTCCCTGTTGCCGTCCAGGGACGAAGTGAACACAGTCAAGTTGTGGCCGCGGTCCGTCAGCGCTCGGAGCACGGATCGCATGACGTTCCAGTGACTGTGGTCCGGGACCGTAGGCACCGCCAGGATGTTCGCGGCACCGACTTGAGACCACTGGAATATTGTCGGACACGCACAAAATACAATCAACATTGCTGAGAAACTCGACATGGTTTTTCCCGTTTCTGTTTTCTGCGATACAATATAAAATATTTTTGGCCGATAATAATAATCTTTATTACGGAAAAAAAATCCGTTTACAATTATTTAGAACATACTATTCAATAACAGTATATAGTATACATAACTTAATACCTAAACTATAACCATTACTAAAAAAAAACTGGTAAGTGGATGTCCCTCTCCTGTACAGTAGGTTACAAGTGGGTCACTGTATAATGGGTTATATTAAATTTGAATTCAATGATATCATAATATATTAATATCATTGTATACGAAAAACTATTCTGAGCGGAGACGGTTTGTCAGTCTAGATATTTTATATTGTTATTATATTTTATTATAGCCTGTAAGTTGAATTAATATTATAAATTACAACAAAATAAATAGAATCGTTATTTTTATTCGTTTCCATGGTAATAAACAAAGCGTGAACATTTTTTTTTTTATTTTATTGAAATAATCTACAATTTATACTTTTTTTTTGGTACAATAAGTAGGTTTGATACATGACAGTAAAATAAATAGGTCGACATGAATCATATGATTAGAGAGGATACCCAGTAGTAACACCCTATTAACGTTAGAAATTAAAATCCCATTTTTAGCATTTTTTTATAATTTGTTGGTGGTTTTTCCCTCAATAACTATTGAGAAAATCTAAAAATTACCTTTTTAAAGTAGGTACCATCTAGATCCAATTTGCTAAAAGATAAGATACTATGTATCACGGACTAAGAGATACAGGACTGGACACGACAAGGTCGGAGGGTGTGCTGGGTTGACTACGAAATGTTTTACAACAGGCAGTGTTCGGGGGGATATTTTCCTTTTAGCATTACTAGCGCCGTCCTAGTGGATACTTATGGAACTAGAACACATCATACAAATTTCTAGTTCCATAAGTATCCACTAAGACGGCGCTAGTAATGCTAAAAGGAAAATATCCCCCCGAACTCCGCCTGTTGTAAAACATTTCGTAACCACAATATTCATCTCGTGTCCAGTCCTGTATATCTTAGTCCGTGCTATGTATGGAAATCGAAGCACTAGTGGTAGAAATTTTGTATACAAGATAAAAAAAAAAATAATAATAAACACCATTGTAAAACTACTAGATCCCTCACTCCCCTCAGAATCTAAAAATAGCATTTTAAATTGTAAATTATGAATTTTTATTTAATTTTTCTATTTAAACACGATGTGAACTCAGTGCCGGCGCTAGGGGAGGACAAATGGGACATTTGTCCAGGGCCCCGCGCTTGTTAAAGGGCCCCGTGATTTTTAATTATCATCGTGATACGAATACCGTGGTCTACCGTCGTATATTGCATTATTCTAGCTGCAGCGGTCGCGTACTTAGATATTAAACAATTTATTATTTTATTCAAACATTTTGATGAATTAATTTATTTTTAATTGATGATTTTATGTAGTTGTTAAAATAAATGTAAATTAATAAAATAACCAGCCCTTATGAATTTATTAGCCTACGATTTTCCACTCAAAGGTTTAACTGAAACTCACGCTACGCCAATAATTCTGTGCTGAGCGAGGTTTCATCAGGAGGAATCGCACTCGAATGTGTTGTCTCCGTTTACTCAAGTAGGTAAGGTAAAGTGGGGTAAGTGTGACGCAAAAATGAAAAGTTAATTTTGAATTTGACAATACTTTTTTTGTTTTTAACTTAAAGTTGTTATTGTTCCATAATGTAACACCTCTAGATATACTTACATAATTGGAATTTATAGTCAACAAAGTTATATTATCACTCACCTAAGAATAATTTTTTAAATTTTAAAACGTCACACTTGCCCCTTTTCATGGGGCAAGTGCAAAATCGGATTGTTTTTGCTATTAGTATTACATAAAATTATATATGGGGCAAGTGAATAACAAAGATAAAAATAAGCTTTAATTTGATTTTTGTTTCATTAAAATATCTTGATTCATTAAGAATTGACAGAGCATTATTTAAATTTAATTATTTACCTATATTATATATAAAAACAGTACTTTTTTTAAAATCCTGATTTAAAAAAAAGCTAAAATTTCACTACTCTCTGAGAACCTAAAGGCTATTACCTATGACCAGGGCCCCGCAATACCTAGCGCCGGCACTGTGTGAACTTATATAAGTTATCGGTACCTATATAAATTACTTATATTAATATTTTATCGTATAAATAATAAAATAATAAATAATAATAAAATAATTATTAATAAGTTGAACAAGCCTTATTATCTGCCACCATAAAAAACGTTCATAGGATAAGATGCCAGTATATTATTTATGTAGAACAATTCTTTAGTTCACGTACCGGTTATGGGCACTTGTAAACGCTCGATAATAGTTAATACCAACAATAAGTTTAAATACAAATTCTTTTAGTTTTGAAAATTCTTCTATAATATATTAATATAGAGAATAAATATTGGCAAAATTAAAACTCTATAATATAGTATAACCCGAATGAGTTCTCGTTCATCATGACATTTAAAGGAAAAGTATCTTCAAATTGACTCTTAATTATGAATTTGAGTAGTAAAATAATTATTGTACCGAATAAGTGAAACAATAAACAATAAATCAAGGCGAGATCTTACCGATTAAAATTAAATTGCTTTTAAGGCATCAGAGCAATATAGCTGGTGGAAGTTTCATCTTAAGAAATGTAAGTTTGATAAAGCCTTAACTTTTATATTCTGCACATTATGAGCCTTGAAAGTAAGCTGCGATGATCTAGTAATTTTATTGGTAAATGAAAATGTGTTGGGTTCGGTGTCGTTAATATCGGTAAAACTTTGTATTTTGCAATCGAGTATTACAACATAATTATATTTTACGAATTAGATGTACGTATTGAAATGTATTATTAGGTATTATCCATTAGGTTATAATTATATAAGTATAATACTAGTAATTTTGAATTAATAAAACATACCTATTCCAATAGTTTTAAATTCATAATTTCTACAATGTGATTTACATTTTTAAACATAACTTCGAGTTAACTAATTATACAGTATTTTAGGTACGTTACGTTAATAATTTATAAAATATTATATTATGTTCAGGTAGATAACCTATGTCCTATGCAATAAAACACACTCGTTACTCACATATGGTATGTCGAAGGTTCACTAAAGCACTAAAGAACAAATCGTCTTATATAATGTGTGTGGTATGTACCAATAGTTTATCATAAATTATAGCACAACATCGGTGCCGATTTATAGCATAGAAAAACTTAAGTACCTTCAGCAAAACATCAAATCCATAGATCCATATACTGATATACTAGCTATACTGCAATGATTACCTATAATTTATATGTCTCTATTATGTCTCAATTATCAAACCACTTATGGAAAGACCAAGTATAAATCAGACTTTTTCTTTATTAAACAGAATGACAAGCCTTTGGGGGAAGATAGACTATGTAATATTAAAGTCTTATTTACTAACACGAGTTTTGGTCAAAAATTTATTAATTATATGGGTCCTGTCATTTTTAACGCCTTGCCAATTGATGTGAAAAAAAATATTTTTAATGATCAAATTAACATAAAAAAATGTATAAACAATATTTTATCTAGTGAACTAAGGCAATGTCTATTATAAGAAAATTGTATATTTTAGTATCTCTTAATTATTTTAATTATTTTACAATGTTGGTAATTATTTGTTAAATTAAGTAATTAATCAAATCATATATATATGTACTGTTACTCCCTACACCACCACAAGCCTAGCTTAAAGGTGTAGGTAATTTTTATTATTTTCTTTAAATACTTTGTTTGTATTGTGTTTTCAAATAATAAAAAAAAAAAAAAAAAAAAGATAAAAGAATATACATTTATAATATATTTTAATAAATAATAAACTATCAACATATTTAACTTATTTAAGCTAAGTTTAACCACTCGAACGATGAAAACTTGTGTGAACGTCACGATAGCGCAAATCGTATAAACATAATATTATACGTAGTGAGGTGTATTATATTATCATATTGTTTTCGTGGTTGGAGGCTCAGTGGCCAGTGAGTGAACAAACTTGAATTTACCGTATATTCACTAAACAACAATAAACACATTTAACTTAGCCATTATGATTTTACATACAAAAGGTTGTTCATCTTAATATAATAAAATATCCACTCAAATAATATTACAATAACATATTATATTACTGTACTTGTCACTTGAGCATCCCAGGCGTTAATATTCAATAAGATAAAAAAAATGATTATGTTGTTACCTATACCTATTTATTTGTAATAGATTTATCGTACGGACATATTTTTACTATTTCTTTATCGAAATAAAATAAGGATTGTATGCTGATCTACCAAAAATAATTACTATAAAAATAGTATAGAATATACGTAAGTACATAGTTTATTTCGAATATCATATTATATTGTAACGAATTCAAATCATGTTTAGAAAAGATATTATGTATATTATTTTGTTATATCATAAATTCATAAACTAGTGACATATATAAAAATAGGTGGGGGGAGCAATAAAAAAAATAGTGTTAAATATAATCAGTACACCAATTTCTATCGCTATATTATTTAAATTACACACATAATATCATATTAATATTATCATAGGCACTAACGTGCTCGTTTATTGTATAGGTATTTGTCTATGGAGTGTGGACGTGCCTATACTGATATAAAATCAGTGTCAATTTAACTTTAAAATAAACAATCGTCTCTGTGCCTATAAACAATATTAAAAAAAGGTGGGCAAGTGGGTGTCGCTCTGCTGTACAGTAGGTTACAAGTGGGTCACTGTATAATGGATGGTATTAAATTTGAATTCAATGATATAATATCATTGTATAAGAAAAACGATTCTGAGCGGTGACGGTATGTCAGTCTATGTACAAGACATATTATATACATATCTATGGTATTAAACAAAAAATTGACCTATAATAGGTACCTATAATAAATTCCAAACTAATCATATCACAATATCCATTAGATACTTATAACGCGTTATACATCAACAAAAACCGTGATACTATCATAGATATATAATAGTACACATTAGAAGTTTCAAGTACACAATAATATAATATAATATATTATATAATATATGTATAATATAATTTTCAAGCTTTTGCAACCAACAAATAAAATTTTATTGATATTTTTAGAAAAAAAACTAAAAAAAAATGGAAATGTATCTACAGTTATTCGTTTTTGAATTACAACAAAATAAGGAAATCGCTACATGAGAAATCGAGTGAAAATCCAATGTTGTAAAAATTTGAATTTCAAACGCTCATAAAAATTTAATTTGACTGTCCGGTAGAGATTTTTTTATTGATAAAGGTAGATAATCTTATAAGGAATCTTGTGTTTCATTTTCAAATCTTAGATTTAAAAAGAAAAATTTTTACGAATTCTTAACTCAAAATAATTTGCTAATTTTCGTGATTTTTCCATATTTTGTCAATTTTTGAACTTTAAATGCTTATAAAAAAAAATTGTGACTAAGGATTTTTAATATTTTTCATCTGCCTTTGAAACAATATATTAGGAGCCTTCTATTAAATTTTCAAGCTTTCGCAACCAATAAATAAAATTTTATTGATATTTTTAGAAAAAAAACTAAAAAAAAATGGAAAATGAAAATGTCCCTAAACAGTTCAAAATAAATCAAAATATTTTGAAAATGTTATCGTGTATAGAAAATGCAAATATAAACAACCAGTGAAAATTTCATGTATATACGTTCATTTGTTTTAGAGTTACACCAATAACCAAAATCGATTTTTTGGAAAACCAATTTTGCGTAAAAATTCCCGTTTTTCCTTAATTTTTATGTTGTTTTTCCCGGCGCTTGTGAAAACTACTGGGAAATTTATACTTTTGACCCCCCAAAGTACCAACTAGATTCACTTTCCTATCAGAAAAGCTACTGATGAAGAAAATCCAAGCACTTTTACTGTCCTAAAACGTGATGACAGACACAAAAATATAAATAAAAATATAAATAAAAATATAAAAACATACATCATTGTAAAACCATAATACATTCATCGCTCCGCTCAGAATCTAAAAATATAACGTCGCAATATTTATTAACAATATTACTTTTGGTATCGGACATCGGTTGGGTCGTGCCGTCGGGGTGAAATGTACAATATGAGTTCCGCGACGCACGTTCGGTATAATATATGACTACAGCCGACGAGACACTGACGTTCGGTGATGAAATTTTCGTCGGTGAAAATATAGTCGCCCAGGATTTATGAGCACAAAAATGAAGGCGTCGAGGACGTACGATCGAGGATCGGTCCACTGGAGCTACTGTTCGATGGGGAACACGTCATCATCGGCGTCGAACCGCAGACCGTCAGCGGTATATTACATTGGCGAAACGCTCGGCGAATAAGATTTTTAAAAGTGCCACGCCCGGTCACCGGGTGCGCTAGAGACGTAAGCTCGGTACGTTTTAAGGGAAAACGCATTTATGTTTTACAGACGTTTACTTACCTACCGGGTTATGTTTGCATTTTGTTATGATCGGATGAGCCTCCTCCGTTTTACACTTTCGATTAGCTTTATTTTTTCGAATGCATTTATCAACTATCTGTACAGTGTTTTCAGTGCGATATGTATTATGGTAGTTAAAAATATGTACGACATTCCTAGTTTTAACTTTTACTTACCTGTTACCTATGCGACGTTAGAGATTCGTTCAATCAGAGATCCGAATAAACTGAGAAAGAAACAGTCGTACATCCGATTATAAAATATATAGTACCGTCGCTATAATAGAACTTTCAAACTTAGTGTGTGTGGCTCATGATTTTTGAAGAACCGCAATTGACGTGAAAAATACTATCATTTCGAAAACAAATGTTACTCTGGTAAATTAGATTTGATCCAACATTTCTACCAGGGGAACAGATATATAAAATTAACGTTTGCCTTTTTATTTTATTGTTCAGTTGTTACTCTAGCAAGTTGTCTTCAGGCCAGTGGCGTCCGCAGGAGGGGGGGAGGCTAACGGGCTGAAGCCCCCCCCCAATTCCTGTAATCATATTACTTAAAAAAAAATATTTATCAAGTTTCAACTGTCAACTATAATAAGGAAGACGTAAATTTCATATACGTCCTACCAGAATAAATTCATTTTTGAAAAACCATTTGCATACCAATTTTTCTAAAATTATCTGTAATTTTTCGGTAAAAGTATGAACTATTTGTATGAAAGACCTTGTGTTAAATGTTCTAGTCTTAGCTAATACAAATTTAATATTTTATAAGTTTCGAACTAAAAATTAACTGTGGTTTTGAAAAAAATGTGAACTTTAAATGTTTATAAAAAAAAAAACAATGGTGCCTATGTATCGTTAATATTTTAGCAATAATAAAAACTTACGTATTACATTTTTAAGCTTTTTTATCGGATGAATAATTTTTATTGACATTTATAGATTATAGAAAAAAAAAATGTTAATTAATCAAATACAATCCAAGTGAGGACGATAAAAACACAGAATAGATATTTAATCTAATTTGTGGTATAACCAAGTTGGTTACCCAACAATTTTAATCAATTTTCATTTTTTTTTCTCTAATTATTTCAAAAAGCACTGAGAATTTTCAATCTCGGCCTCCTAAAAGTACCAACTAGATCCAATTTGCTCCCAAAAACATACACCGGGCATCGAAGCTTATGATCAGAGCATTTTTTCTTCCAGAAAAGTTGAAAAGTTACAAACATTTTAAAATACGCCACTGCTTCAGGTAAACACTTCCCAAGATTAACACGCGCTGATTATTCAGATTATTTGTATAACATCATAGATACAGTTTTTGGTTTTTTATACTCATATACACTCATAAAACGAATTAATTTGCAATAGGTACTTAGTACTGCAATAGTGCACGTATATTAAATAAAAATAGTCAAAATATTTAGTATAGTCATTGATCAGATAATTATTATTAAATCTAACTTTAATATTTCTACCCTTACTATTATTCGTAACACAAAATGATACAATATTTATCATTTATGATAATCATACACAAGCATTTTATTTTATTCACGTTTTGATTTGACAGTATAGAAAAACTTAGAAAATATGTGCTTCCAAAACATTTTTATGCCATAATAAATTATGGATGAGACGACAAACGCAATAAATAAAAATGTGTTAATTACATCAACTAACAAATATTGATACCACGTCAGATTCAGAGAGTGAGATTTTAAATGTGGCGCTCCGTTATGATGCAAAACGTACTCAGTCCAGTAAACTACCGACTCCGAGGGTGACATGGGCCGGTCTTTGAACCGATCGGATGCTATTTTAGCGTTTTGTTGGTACCTACGAGAACGGTGCAGAGTAATATTTAAACGTTTCATAGAATTTTATTGAAATAAAATGTCTCACCTGTTGTTGTTGACAATCTCCAAAATGGCGTTAAAAAACGTGTCTTTAGTTATAGAAAAAAGATCCATAGATATCGCCATTCCGGCGTCCACCAGATTGTCAATATTTCTTGGTTGATCGTAGAAAATCGGAAATCCGAGTAAAGGCACACCTGCGTCTACAGCTTCATATACTCCAGATATACCTCCATGACTGATAAACAGTTTCACATTAGGATGCACTACATGATAAATATAATAATACCGGATTACAATAACATTACCTATATTTCAGTATACAACTATAAATAGTCTACATAATACGCATGTTACGATTACCACATAACGGCACGTACAAAGTATATCGCGTTGTGGAAACCATTTCCGCATCATCACGTTCTTCGGTTTGTCTGCCATTTCACCTTCGTATTTCCACAATACCTTCTGCGGAACCTGAGCGATCGCCTCTTTTAACACTCTCAGTACACTTTCCGGTAACGATGCCATCGATACCACCGAACCGAACGTGAAATAAATCACTCCATTAGGCGCGTCGTCAATGAATTCCAAAATGTCCTGTCAACACGCATACCGATCGCACAATTATTTAATTCTTCAAAATTTAAATACATGTTATATCACAGGTTCCGTTCACTGCAGAATGGGCCTGCTCAGTTGCCCCTAAGATAGTGTTGCAAATTTGCACAGTAGGTTTAATTTCAAACATTTATATATTCTTAAGTTATAGCCTATAGGTACTCTGCGAGGTAAAAAATTATATTTCATACTGTGATCGTAGCAGTGGTGTATTGGAGGGTATACGCGGGTATACGTCGTATACCCGGATCCCTATTTTTGGATTTATGCGTATACCTTTAAGAAAATTAGTCTTTTATGGGTATACGCACGCTTCTAATTTATCATCAGACAATTTAGGCATATTATCACCAAACAAAAGTAAAAACTTAAAAATAATAATAATAATAACCTAAATTATATTTAGTTATAATATTTTATTATAACATAAAGTGCACTGTCCAAAAATACTAAAAATAGCCCCGTACCCGCATGAAGTTCGATTAAATTTTACCCGACGTTTTCTTGCGAAGACGATCGGAAACTGCCGAGCAATACAATCAATCAATGAACAATCAATGTACAGCGGTTCCCAAACTGTGAATAAACATACGTAATTTCATTTCAAACTAAATGATAATGACAAATTAGAATAATAATAAAATAATTATTGTTGATGTATTGTGTTATTACTTGTCATCCAATAACCAAATTATAAAATCGAACTATTAGTTTCTCATTATATTAATTCTATTAATTTTGAAATTCTTTTAAATTTGTAAAATATTTTATACAAATAAAATATATATAAATATTTGTATATAAATATATTATAATATTATATGATCGATAATGGATAATAAACGTACCGCTACTTCTACTATATAAGTATTTTACTAATTTACTGTACAATTGTTTTAAAATTTGATAATAAAAAGTTGTATTATTTATGATATATATCATACAGAATTGGGAACAAGTCTAGTTTACCGGGCACATATTTTTTTTGAAATTTTTTTTTTGAAAAGGGTTGTTTTGACGAGTTAAGAACGATGGTGCAAAAATAAAATTGCGGAAATGATTATTTTGGAAGTTATAGCTTCCCAAAGTTAACGAATTTACGTTTATACGCGTGCGCGCAACACTACTATAATGCCGCGCGGAGGACCTCGAGTTTGGCGACCGTTTGGCAACCCTTTTAAAAAAAAAATTTCAAAAAAAAAAGGTGCCCGGTAAACTAGACTTATACCATGAAATTGAATTAATTAAAAAAATAATAATACATTGATACTTGGTACATATTACACACAGTGGAGTATATATGAATTAATTTTATGGTTGTGGGTGAATATAGGGTGAACTGGGGGGGCGTATATAGGGGGGTATATATGCCACTGCATATACATATACACATGAAGAGTAAGTGTTTGTAATAAAGTTATAAGAGATTATTAAATACAAAGTGTAATCATTTTTTGAGCGGAGCGAGAAAATTTTTAAGGTAGATATATCGTATATATAGGTATATACTATATTCAACTACTTTTAGGTGCGTATACCCATAAATTTATTTACCAATACACCACTGGATCGTAGCAAAGTGTCATAACACAAAAACTCATAACTGAAATGAAATACGATAAAAACGAATACGAGTACTCAATACAGAATATACCAATTACCTGTTCGTTTAACGTGGCCTCTACTGGCTCTACTATAGTATATAAAATAACATACTCTTTTCTGCGAGAAAACATGCCGATTCTTCGCATACCCTAGCAATCAAGCGCTGCCTTCGAAACTGGTTAATTTATATCTGGGTGCAGCATGGGTATGCTCAGAAGAACTGATTTTCGTCGGTCCGTACCTATAGCATGTTCTCCCGCTGACCAGGGTATATTTAAACGTATTATAGACTATAGTTTAATATAATATACGAATTTTAATATAATATATTATGGTGCAGTTGATTACCTTTGGTATCGGTCCCGGCGGAGACAGATGTATGCCGCCGATTTGTACGACGTCTGGTGTCAGTGGCCTGGAAGGTTCAGTGATGAAGTGCGTGTTGGTGAAAGTCATCGACGGTCTGACCAGTTCCATGTCGTCGAACGGTTGGGGGGCGGAACGCCGGTGCCTCCGTTCGTTGTTCCACAACAGCCACGAACCGTAAATCATGTGCAGCGTATTGGTGAAACGTTCACAGAACGTTTTTGGCACGCCGCGCGGTGATAGCAAGTTGGAGACGACCGCGGGGTTGGGGACGTGACCGAAGAACCGACGCTCCACGTGCGTGACGATTGGCGAAGGGACGACATATATGGCAGGAACGCGGAGAACGGTGGCCGCGTACGACGCGCAATCCAACCAGAGCACCTCGGCGACCACAGCGTCGAATGGCCTCGACCGGCCGTTCAAAAGTGTTCGCATTCGTGGGTGTTCGAATATGGTTCTGCAGCTGGTCCGTGTTGAATTCACGATGTGAGCGATCATCGGGCTAGCGGACCTGGTAATTCTCGACAAATTCATTCCAACCCTCGACTTCAGGTCACCGGAAAGGTCCACCTCCGTGTAACCATCCCTGTCACCGTCCACGAACGGCGTGAACACGGTCACGGTGTGGCCGCGGTCAGTCAACGCCCGTAGCACGGCCCGCACCGGGTTCCAGTGGCTCTTGCTGTTAATCGTGTGGATTGCCAGGATGTTCGCTGCCCCGATCGACGGCTGCGGCGATATCAGCGCTTGACACACGCCAAGAGCGATCAAAAGAGCGCCGAAACGCGAAGTCATCGTGGTGCCGGGTCTTACCTATATTCTATAATGTGGTTTATATAATATTTAGAAACTGAAGTTACAGTTATTTTTTTGTACCAAGCTAACAAAGAAGTATCAGACTTCAATGTTTTGGTATAATATAATTATGTATGCTCCTAAAACTGCGTAAAACTGGTATACATATAAGTATATATTATTTTTTCACGTTATGTGTTGGGATTTGTGTTAGTGTTTTTTTTCTGTTTTGGTTTATGAATAATAGTTATTCAAATTTTTTAATAATTTCAATATTTTAAAATGTTTTAGTTAATTTTTTTTTTATGTACAATAATTTACACGTTTTTGTTTAATGTATTATTATTTATAATATATATTAATTTAGTTATACAAATAAAAATACCTACTCATAGAACTTGAACACAGAAATTTAATATTCTGAACAAAACTTAACTTCAAATACAATCGATATAGAGATTAATATTTTAAACAATACGGACATTTAAATTTTAACAAAATATACTAACATCAATAGAAATCTATTTAAGTATATAGGTACCTACATACAATGTATATTGATGTATTACTCCACTCAGAATCCAAAAGACTTGCCGGGTTACATTAACAATTACATTAAAATCGTTTAGTATCATTGTATCAACTATACAATAATTAACATTGATTTATTATACTCTGATACTCTATAGTGTACAGGCCAGTACAGCGTGATGCGTGAATACATGTATTACTGTATTAGTAAGTAATTTCGGAATTAGATGTTCGATATTGAGTTTACTACCGTTGAAGTTGAAATAAACCATAATAATTCATTTCTCAGTTTGCTTATAGAAAGACACATAATTTCTTATTATGTATATTACCAGGTGATTCTTTTGTCAAAAAATATTAACGGTAACAGATTAAAATAGAAAAAAGTCACAACTATTTTAACATGATTTTTCTGTCCAGTAAATTATATTTGTTTAAGTTACTTCTAGTCCAGACTTCAGAATGACGTGACATCTATGAGGGATTGATACCACACCACGGGCTACAACTACACGATAATGTCGGACTCTCCCTCCACGCCACAAAGGCACAAGTCGGGAAGACAAGTCGGGCAGGACGAGTACCCGCCGCCGGCGATATCCCTCCCTCGTATACACACCGTCGTCATGACAACTTGTCGTCGTCCACGTCGTACCTCATATTGTTTTTGTACCACGTTACCTACTTACGCACATACTGCAGGCATAAGTGTATGTCATTATTAAACATTAAATCGTGTTGTGTGAATCCAACCTCATTGGTAGTAATAACGTAGACATTTAAGTATACAATTTTCATAAAAAAAAAACCCATAACAATTTAACTGTTTACTTGTTTTATAAGTTATAACAATTTATATAGAAGGAAACAATGCAAATGAGCTCACATTCGTGGTCGTTATGCATCCTGTCAAGACAGGATCTAGAGTGGGGTTTGGAGGATTTATGGAGGTATACGCCGATAATAGACAATGATAATGAGATTACCGATCGGCACATGCGGCGGTGAATCAGCGACGGCTACGGCAAAAGCTGCTGCGGCAAGGCGATGACACGCGGGTCGCGGGTGAACGGGGGGCGGCGGCGGCTACGGACGACGGTGAGTGACCGGATTACGTCATGCGCAAGTTACATAATCACGGCACTAAGAGCAGCGTCGCAAGAGGGATATATGCTCATACAATAATAATATTGACGGCGAACAACGATACGTGGTTTACCGGTCGCGTGGCACGAATTGTGGCTCGTCGGAATCAGACTAATGAGCCGAAACGAAATAATAATACGAGCGCGAAACAATATGAAATGCGAACATGCTCGGATTAACCGCACTACACGAGGTTGTCGCTAAAAGGCACAAAGACAACGGCCGGACTTGACGCACGCACAACACGGCTCGATTCAAGCGTACGACAAAGACAAGTTTAGTGGCCGGCGGCGACTCGACCGGAGCCCGGCGCGGCGTCTTCGGGCCGCGCGATGCGCAGTCTCGCGGACCGGTTGCCAAATGTTCGCTGAAAGCGGCGGGAAGCTCAAACAATTTTACCATCTTATACATTTTTAACAACAAAATCATTTTTCAACTTTCAATTTGATACATTTTGTCAAAATGTGTAAAATTTGTATTGCGAGGTAGGTATATTTGATTTTTTAATAATACTTTCTTATAAATATTGTGGACAGTGGACTAAATTTTAAATTTGTCAAATTTATTTCTTTAAACTCCGGGAGTCCAATTTTTGACACATTTATTAGGCGGCCAGGCGCCGGTGTAGATTATATAAATAACATTTTTTTTTTTTTTTTTTTTGGTAAGAATTTTTTATGAGTACTTACCTATTCTTGGTCTTTTTGCATTGCATGCCTATGATACGGGAATTTTCCGTCATTTACTCATTTTTTTCAATCAATGATAACTATTAATTTTTGTAATTTTTTTATAGCTTAGATTTGTATGTTATCATACATTTTGACAATAATTAAAATAATGTATCATCGTGATCTGTGTTCTTAACAAAATGTTCACAAATAAATAACTACAACTAAACAATTAAAAAAGTAGGTAAGTGGATGTCACTCTGCTGTACAGTAAGTTACAAGTGGGCAGGGCTTCGCGCTTTTTGCTTATATTTGGAGGCCTCACGTTTGAAAAAAGTGGTAAAATTTGTTTAAAAATTGGTTTTAGGTAATGATTTTAAGTAATGGATGGTGTTAAATTTGAATCCAATGATATAATATCATTATATAAGAAAAATGATTCTGAACGAAAACGGTCAGTCAGCCTATGATATTATCAAGTATATTTGATGATATTATTGTGAATAAAGTAATTTACGTGGAACCTTGCTATACATTTTCAATCCTTAGCTATAAAAGTTGAACATTTTATACATTTTTAACTAAAAAATACTTATTGAATAATATATTTGATAAATTTTGTCAAAATTCGAATTTTAAATGTTTATAAAAAAAATTGTGCTTATGTACTTTTAAATTCTTAACTCATATTGTAACAATAAGTATATCAGGAGCCTTGCATTCAATATTCACGCACAACAGTGAAAACATTTCTTTTGGAGTTATCACATTTTGTTCATGAGAACCATGATAATAAAGTTGATAAACATTTTCTGGAGGTAAAATAATTGTTGGTCATCAACTGAGTTTGCTTTTTCATAATATAACCAATTTATTACATCAACAACTTATAAATATAGTTATAATTAGATTATTGTAGTTATTGGTCAATGAAACTTATTTCGAAATTTTGTATCCCAACTTTTACGGTATATATAGGTACCTACTATAAAACTAACATAGACCTTTAATAGTGGCACAGCGTGTACAAAATATGTATAATATGTATAAGCGACGGTGTTTCCAAATTGAGTTTGAAAATCATTATATAGGTACTAGGTCGAATTGCGTGCGTGGTTTTTTCGCGACTGAGCCGAGTTGCGTGCGGGATTAGTCTATCGACAAATCCAAGGCTGGGCAAGTTAATGTTTTTTTTTAACTCATTAAGTTAAGTTATTTTAAAATAATTAAGTTAAGTTAAGTTAAAAGTTACTCGTATTTTTTATCGTTAACTCGTTAAGTTAAAAGTTAACTTTGAAAAAAAAGTAACTTAACTTAGTGTAAAGTTAAAATTTGCTAATTTGCAAAAATAGAAAATTCCAGACACATAATGTGGTTTATTAGATAGTTTTTCTTTACGTCTAAGAAAATTACTGGGGAAATTTAAAATGATACATCAAAGTAAAAACACATTAAAAAATTTATATTATTCTTCGGAAGAAAATTAACTTAATTTAGATATTTTTGAAATAAAATTAACTTGAAGTTAACACGTTAATCTTGAAAAAAAGTAACTTATTAAGTTAAAAGTTGATTTGAAAAAAAAGTAACGAGTTAATTAACTTAACGTTTTAACTTAATTTTAATTTTTAACTCGTTAATGCCCAGCCTTGGACAAATCAAGTTGTTTAGACAGATTTTGATCCAAATTGATCCAAATTGCAGTATAAATTCAGTTAAATATTTACTTTATTACACAATACAGGGTATACACACATTATAAACAAACAAAATATAATACAATATGTATATATTTTTTTAAATTTAAATTATAGAAGGCAATATATTAAATTATATGATGTAAAAACTTCACTTTGAATACAATTCGATAGAATTTAGTATAATTAACAACTAAAATATAAATCGTACAGTATAAAACTTTAACATTTGTACATTTTTAAAAGTACCTACATGACTTGTATATAAGTAACTTATAATGTAATTTTAAGTATAATAATATATGTCTAGATAGATACCTATTCAATACAAAACACTCATTACCCACCTGAAATGTTGAAGTCATCTGATCACTACAAAATAAATCATCGTAGCTACCAATATAGTTTAATATAATAACTAATAATAAACTAATAATTATAATATCATATATTAACCTGGTCATGATACCACAAAGTGTATACCTGAGTAATGAACTGTATTATCACATCATTTTCGTGGTTTCGGGCTCAGTACCAATGTAAGTTAACTTAGCTTGAATAGACAGTATAGTCAATAAACAAAAAAAAAAAATATTTTATCCATATAAATAAATATTAAATGCTGTTCATTGGTAATCGCATTACATAAGAATGGCTGAACCACAAATATGAAAGTTGAATGTATGTTTGTACCTTATATACTCAATTTTTTTTTAAGAAAAAACTACCAGACTTAAAAAAACATTTTTCTAAAAATAAAGTTTACGAAATCTCAGCTATTTATAATTTGTTTTTTTTTTAAATTTATAAAATTTAAATCTTTATTTTTAGTAGGTAATAAAAATAAAAATAAACAAATGTATATACTGTGCTTGTACAGCATCTACATATAATATTTATGTACACATAAAAAAATTAAACATCGATTATATCAAAAGTTATTTCATTTGTCAGGACATTTAACAAATGTAACAAATCACAACACAAACAATTTTGATATTAATATACATTTTATTAAGAGGACACTACACGGACATTTATTGTTTCTTTCTTAATAGTGCGTATAACATGAAAAATTTTAGCGCTCAGCAGATCATGTTTAGCTCCTTTAGTTTAAAAAATAGAGTGAATTGACCTCTTATGCAATTTAAAGGTAAGATTATTAACTAAAGCGTCTTATAAGTTTTCATTATAATATAAATTTGAAGCGAGCTATATATGAGTATTTTAAAATTATAAATTGCATGTACATCTTAAAATACTCATAATACTAGCTTTCAAATTAAAATATATCAAAATTCCTATAAGTTGCCTTAGATAATAATCTTACCTTTAAATTGTATTGGAGGTCAATTTACTCCAGTTAGATTTAGGTACTATGTTACGCGCTTGCAGTAAGACGGGAACAACAAAATCTGTGTAGTGTCCTCTTAAATTCCAAAAGCATTAGAGGAAAAATAACAACCAAGCATAGCATTCGGAGAATACAACGGTTATAAATACTTATAATGTAACAACATATACATCCCACATAAATTGGAACAAGTAAAATATTTAAATATATATTATTTGCGTAATTATATTTCATTCTCGTTTTTTTTTCAAACTATGAAAAAATTTATGAATTTGTTTACAAATGATTTTTAGGCTATAGTAAATTATGAACAAAACAACAAAAGCAATAAATAAAAATGTACTTATTACATCAACCAAAAAATATTGATACCACGTCAGATCAAGAGCATGAGATTTTAAATGTGGTGCTCCTTTATGGCGTAGGACGTACTCTGTCCAGTAAACCACCGATTCTGCAGTTGACATAGGTCGGTCTCTGAACCGTTCGGAAGCGATTTTAGCGTTTTTCTGGTACCTGCGGTTAACACACGAATGCGGTGTAATTTTTTACGTTTCATTGAAGGATCTAAAATTGCTCACCTATCGTTGTTAACAATCTCCAAAATGGCGGTTAACAGCGTATCTTCTGTAACAGATAACAGGTCCATACCAATCGCCATCCCAGCGTTGACCAAACTGTCAATATTTCTAGGTTGGTCGTTGTAAAATGGAAAACCGAGTACAGGTACACCAGCATCCAAAGCTTCGTACACTCCGGATATGCCTCCATGACTTATGAATAGTTTGACATTAGGATGCACTATACATAATGAAAATTGGATTGATAACATAACGTTACACAATTAATAATATCGAATGTGAAACGATCAATTGTGTCTATAGATTATCATCTAGTTTCTACATGTCATTATTTCAATAGTTATCAATATCATAGTGCGTACAAAGGATGTCCCGCTGCGGAAACCATTTCAGGGTCATCACATTCTTCGGTTTGTCTTTCATTTCGCCTTCGTATTTCCACAGCACCTTCTGCGGAACTCGAGCTAGCGCAGCGTAGAACGCGAGCTGAACAGTTTCTGGTAACGATGTCATCAAAATAATAGAACCAAACGATAAGCAAATCACCCCATGAGGCGCTTCGTCAATGAATTCTAAAATGTCCTGTGAATAAATAAACAAGTTATATTAAAAGATTTAAAAATCACTTCATGTTGAGTATAAATGAGTAGGAACTAGTTTCTGAACAAACGCGGCATAATTAAATTACAATCGCTTTCCGTGAGCGTGTCCATGAACCACATTCATAAAGTACGAATAAACAATATGACTAATAGCCCCCCTAAAATATATAATCAACCTCCCCTAAATAGGAGACGGGTAGTAGATTAGTGTAAAAGTCTTATAATTGAGGTGGCTACTAAAATATAAAATTTAATTTTCAAATTTTATAGAACTGTGCAAAATTTGAAAAAAAACTGGAAAGTCGTATACGCATGTGTATTGTAATTTTTATAGGAGAATATAACTGTGCTCTAGTGGAGAACTTTTCCACATTTTATTTTGCAATGAGTTATATATGTTAATATGTATTTGAATAGGTACCTAATTAATTTGTCAGTATTTAAATAATTTCAAATTCATATCGTGTGTGCACTATCCTCCTTAATTATTATTATAAATTTACTCTTTCGCATAAATTTTATAAAAAATGTATTTCGAATCCATTAGGTACCTACGTAGGTTTACTATGTTACGCGTTTGTAAGATAAATACAACACAGAACACACACAAGTCCTAATACCTAGGAGTTACAAACGTACAACAAAAAGCAAATTTTGTAATTAGCAAAACCAATTAGGCGTTCTTAATTACAAATTTTAATAATATACTGATTAAACCTATTATTAAAAATTTTTTTTTATTATTATTATTGGTTTTATATTATACCTACAAGAGTCTACAACCTGCTATAATATTAGAATATGTATCATAATAATATATAAAGTTAATGACATTAATGTATTCATATTACATGATAATAAATGGATAAAAAAGAGCCGCTTCGTGGCCTGCAGCTGATCATCGAACTTAAATTTAGCAACACAAAATTATCTCTGTTGAACAAAACATTCGTTGTACGTTTATAAGACTACACCATGTTTATGCAACCGGGATTAACTTTCGGAGGGGGAGGTCACAACTTCCAAATCCCCTCTAGTTGCTCCTCTGATAGCGCCCTAAGAGTATTACCTTAGGTATAGGGTTGGGCGGAGTCAGGTGAATTCCGCCGATTTGGACAACGTCCGACGTCAGGGGCCTAGACGGTTCTGTGATGAAATGCGAGTTGATAAAAATCATAGACGGTCGGGCCATTTCCACGGAATCGTACGGTCGCGGGTCAGCCTGTCGGTCCCGCAGCTCGGAGTACCACTTCAGCGTCGAACAGTATACCGTCAGCGCCACGTTAGCGAAACGTTCGGTGAAAGTTTTGAGCGTGCCTAGGTGAGACATCGCGTGCCCCGAGACCGCCGGGTTCGGGACGTGTCCGGTCAACGAACGTTCCAGATACGTGACCACTGGAAGTGGGACGATGTACACCATGGACACGCCGAGCACGGTGGCCACGTACGCCACGCACTCGGACCCCAAAGGTTCGGTGATGACCAAGTCGAATTTCCCCGTCTCCACCCCGTCCATGATTTCCACCATCCGTGGATGTTCGTAAATTTTGTCACAGCTCGCTCGAGTGTAGCGCATGATGTTCGACATCATGTTCCGCATGGAGCCGTAATTTTGGATTATGAACGTCGCGTTCACGCCGAGTATCGGTACCATTTGTTCGGACACGTCCACCTCCGTGTAACCGTCCCGGTCACCTTCCGCGAATGGAGTGAACACGGTCAAGTGGTGACCGCGGTCAGTCAACGCCTGCAGCACCGCTCGCATCACGTTCCAGTGGCTCTTGCCCGGAATCGTCTGAACCGCCAGGATGTTTGCAGCACCCGCCGGTGACCACTGGATGGTTGAGTAACACGCAAAAAACGCAACCAACATTGTCCCGAAACTGGACATGTTTTTTTCTCAATTTCTCATGTACCTACCTATTGTTTCAGTTTTTCGCGAGTCTGTGATGCATACAGAAGTGTGACAAATAGTATTATTATTTATTATTATTATTTTTACCTATCATCAACGGCGGAGGTGATATAATAAAAACAAAACCCACTCAAGTAACTAACTTGAGTTCACTTAATACAACATAAGTGAACTCAAGGTCGATATGACGTTAGAAGTTAATAATAAACAAATAATACATTTTACTCGATAAAAGTTAAGTTAGTATGGGAAAATTTTAGTTTTATTCAGTATAAAAAACAATTTATTTACTTATAAGCATTTGATTAGTGTTTGAGTGTGTGGTGGATCATATTATACAAAATATTATGTAGGTACATCATTATATAATATTTTTTTATCAGGAAACAACTGTAATTATAACATAATTACTATTATTCTAACATTATTGATTATTTTTATCTAAAGCAGTGTATACAGTACTTTGGTAATTTATTAATGTATGAAACCATTAACACCAACAATTTGAAAAATATTTTTTATTTATAAACTAAGAATAATTGTATAATCGATTGAAAAAGGAAAGGTATTTCAACAGTAAATTAAATTGTTTATAAAGTTTTAAAAAATTAACTTTTTAAGTATAGTTCATGCCATCCTTTGATTAACGATAGGTATATCATTATTACATCTGTATTATTATAATTATTGTTATTCCAGACACAAGCTCCACCGATAATCCAAATATTATGTTTTATTAATTTTAACCATGATTGTCAATCATTTAAAATATATATATGCTACCTATCAAAGATAAATTTTACTTACTTATGAAATGTTAGAGATGCACTCGTTCAATTAAAGATCAAAAAATAAACTAAAGCAATAATACCACAGAACAAAGGTTTACGATAATAACATAGTTATTGTTAATACCTAATACCTATACAATTTATTATGTATTTATTTATTTCATACGGAGTAAACTCCATTGATACTTATCAGCTATATTAAAACTGATTAACCTACATTCTACATAATGAATCATATTATTTTACAGTGTGTTTAAAAAGTTTGGAAATGGTAGTTTTCTATTGAACATATTTTATTTATAATTGGTGTATATTAATAAGGAGTAAGGACCATAAAACTCATAATATGTTAATACTTTTGAAAATCACACCATTTATTCATGAGTTTATTATCAAATATATTTATTTTTAAATATTAACAACAATTATTTTTTGTATTCTAATATACATTTAAGAAAATATATCATTAGAAGTCAGGCTTTTAGTTTTTAATAAGCTATACTTCGAAAATAAATCATCAAAAATTGGAAAAAAACTTTATGAATGGTTTTAACATTTATGTTGTACTTTATACTATATTGCATATTACAATACCTACATAGAAAAATCATAGATAACTCTACTGTTATGTTGTGAATTGTGATCTTATTACCTCATTAATCATATTATCAATTATGCAATTGCCAGTCCCATTTTATTAGAAAAAATCATGTTTTCTACTTCGAAAGTTAAGCTCGAGTATTTAAAATGTAATTTATTTTATAGAGTTTTACACAATTTTATTTTATGGTATAATATAAGTTATAAGAAGAAACGAATTTATCTATTTATGGTACCATGAAATGGCTTGGCTAGGAATTATTAATATTCAGCATACTCTGAACACAACTTATGGCCCCGAGTGAGGAGTCTATTGACTAATGAGTAGGTAATGATTATTATAGTCACATGTATTATAATAATTCATAATTATTATTAACTTGTAAGTTAAATTAAATTAATATACTTTTTATTTACGACTTATTATAGACTATAGTGATAATGTACGGTATGGTACATTTATAACACAGGATTGATTAAATGTTTTCCTCTGTGTAAACTACCAATACAAATTTGAAAGAAATAGGTACTCCAGTTCTACCACAGTATACCATAGTATACCATAGATAGGTGTAAACAATTATCAAAAACCTGAAGAAAAAAATAATATTATTTTGTTGTACTTTATACACTAAACCTATTGCATATTACAATACTTACCTAGGTACATAGATAAATCACAGATAACACAACTCTTATTTTTTTTTATTTAAAGAAAAGCAAATATACAATTATAAATTTGAATTATCTATATTCTGTAAGCTGTGCTTGTAACGAAGATAGAAAGTTACAAAATTAATACTTATAATTAAAAACTAAAACTATAACTACAATTATTACGTAATTATGCAATAGAGAAAGAGAGAAAAAAGCAAAAAAAAAGGAAGAATGAACATTTTCAAAAACAAAAATAATTAAAGTTAACCTGAGTTATATTTAAAGATACAAATAACCATTCTACAATTATTCTTTTGACATTATTATGTTTGCAATTAATATAAATATTCTTCTCTATAGAGAAAGGCGCAGAATTATAATATTTAGGACCAAGTTAATTAACACATTTTTGACCAATTAATTTTTCAAATAGTTTTTTCTTATTATTATGTGATACGAATTTATTAGGTTTAATTAATAAAACTAATGATGCTATAAACATCATTAATCTTATAAATTATTGAACTGTCAGTCCTATTTTAGTAATATTAATAATAGGTTATAAGTAAAACGAATGTATACATAATATAGTATGCCATATGGTATTATTGTACCGTGAAATGGATAGGCTAGGATTATATCATATTTCTCTGAACACAACCTCTAGTACCGGGCACCGGCTACAGAAACTACAAATTACTATTATAGTTATTCGTTTTATAATAATTCATAGTTATAAACTTATAATTAAAATAAAATAATATAAAGCTTATATGTGATAATATAGTCGATTTGGGTATTGCAGCGACCATATAAGGGAAATTGGTACGATTGTAACATTTGTAACAATATTATATGATAATTCGCACTGATGATTCCAACTGATGAGGTATACTCATCACAACTTTAACAATTGCAATGAAAAAATTATGGTGCTGATAAAAAGTTACTCGGTAGATGACCGTGCTCTAGCCTAATAGATTATAGAGATGATTATTATGAATTATGATCTTGGTAAAGAAAGAGTGTTAACGATAACAAACTAATTATCTACTACTAAACTATAAATAAAAATAAAACTATAAATAATTATATTAAATAATATATTGATACAGAATCGTCGATGTGCACAATTTTCGACGGCGGAAAATAATATCCGCATCATAACAAAAATATATATTATTCAGTATAGGTATTCAATAGTGTCACGAATGTCACTGATTATTCAGTATATTTCAGTGTAGTTTTATATATTATTCACGTTTTGCTTTGAGATTATCGAAATATTTATTAATGTGTTTAAAAATTATTTTTAGGCCATAATAAATTATGAACAAAATGACAAACGCAATGAATAATAATGTGCAAATAACATCAACCAAATAATATTGATACCACGTCAGATCAAGAGCGTGAGATTTTAAATTTGGTGCTCCGTTATGACGTAAAACGTACTCGGTCCAGTACACAACCGACTCCGCTGGTGACATGGGTCGGTCTTTGAACCGTTCGGAAGCGATTTTAGCGTTTTTCTGGTACCTGAAGACGTAAAACAATGATTAATTATTTGCCAGTTTATGGAGGGACATACATTTTCTCACCTCTTATCGTTTACAATCTCCAAGACGGCGTTTAAAAACGTCTCTTCGGTGACAGATAACAGGTCCATAGATATCGCCATTCCTGTGTCGACTAGATTGTCAATATTTCTTGGTTGGTCGTTGTAAATGGGAAAACCCAGTAGAGGCACACCGGCGTCCACGGCTTCGAACACTCCGGATATTCCTCCGTGACTGATAAAAAGTTTCACTTTGGGATGCACTACATGATAAATTTGGAATGCATAACATTTTACAATCAATCATATAATAATATTATAGTTCTGCAATTTAAAACTATATTGTCGTGATTTGTATAGAGCCCTTACAAAGTATGTCGCGTTGTGGAATCCATTTCCTCGTCATCACATTCTTCGGTTTGTCTTTCATTTCACCTTCGTATTTCCACAACACCTTTTGTGGAACCCTAGCCAGCGCCTTTCGGAACGCGCTCTGAATACTTTCCGGTAACGACGACATCGAAACCATAGATCCAAACGAAAAGTAAATTACGCCGTGAGTTGCGTTTTCAATGAATTCTAAAATATCCTATACGACCATAAAAACCAGTTGTATTAAAAAAAAACTTTAAAAAAAAATCAAAACGCAGGTACAACTTCGTATAACGAACAAACGAGTACGCTGTACGTATTTAACGGGTAGGTGTTTATACCAGGTACCTATGTGTAAATTAAATGAATATAATTTATATACTAACAGTACCTATGGTAATTTATGTTGAGAGGACGCTACACCCACGAGCGTTGTACTGTCGTACCCAACTTATTTGAAACCCAAAAGTTGTAGTTAAGGTACTTTCACTACAAACTTTACTCAATTGTTTGTTAATTAATGTAAAATCGACAAATCCAAGAGTATGTAATTGGGTATGTAGTATATAGGTATAATATATACCATGTATGTGTAAATGAAAATAATATATACTAACATATACCTGTGGTAATTTATATTAAGAGGACCCCACACCGACAACTGTTATACTGTTGTACCTAACTTATTATAAACCCAAAAGTTGAAGTTAATTTTTAAAATAGTTAGGTACTTTAATTTTAACTTTTTAACTTAACTAGATATAGTTACATTCACTGCAAACTTTACTCAATAATTTATTAATTAATGTGAGATCGACAAATTAAATTTTAGTTTTATTTTGTTATATTTTAATAGTTTAGACTTTTAGAGTAAAGTATTGGGGCCATGCCAAGGCTTTTTTGTTTTTTTTTTAAATTTTGAAACAATTTATAATACCAGAAAAATCTTAATATGTGAAGGGAAAATATTAACACTTGATGATAAGTCAAATTTTAAAAATAATTCAGTTAAACGGAGACTCCTTAACATAAGATTTGCTATTTCATGAGTTGGTAAAATTGAGTCAATTCATGTGGATACGTCGTACTCATAATTATATTTTACCTTTGGTATCGGTTTCGGCGCTGTCAGGTGTATACCTCCGATTTGGACAACGTCCGGTGTCAGCGATCTAGCCGGTTCGATGATGAAATGCGTGTTGCTGAAAATCAACGATGGTTTGACTAGGTCTACGGAGTCGTAAGGTCGATGGCCGGCAAGCTGCAGCTGTCGTTCAGCGTACCACTTTATCGCTGAACAGTAGACGGTCGACACAACGTTGACGAAACGCTGAGCAAACGTTTTGGGTGTGCCGTGGCTAGACAACAAGTGCCCTGTGGACGCCGGATTTGGGGCGTGGCCGGTCAACGATCGTTCCAGGAACGTGACGATCGGGAACGGGACGACGTACACCATGGGAACGTGGAGCACGGTGGCCGTGTACGCCACGCACTCGGACGCCATCGGTTCAGTGATGACCAAATCGAACTTCCGCGCATCCACCCCGTCCAAGATGTTCACCATCCGTTGGTCACCGTTCATCATGTCGCAACTCATCCGGCTATAGTTTAGCATGCTCGGCAACGTTTTCCGCATGGAGGCAAACTTTTCGATCAGGAACGTCGCGTCCATGGCGAGGAACACTACAGCTTTCTCAGACACGTCCACCTCCGTGTACCCGGGACGGTCACCGTCTACAAACGGCGTGAACACGGTTACCGTGTGGCCGCGGTCAGTCAACGCCCGCAACACAGCCCTCATCACGTTCCAGTGGCTCTTGCCCGCGATCGACTGCACCGCCAGGATGTTTGCGGCGCCGACAGGCGTCCACAGGAGCAGTGCGGACCATGTGCTCAACGCAATCAACAACGCCAAGAAACACGACATAATAATGATTTTTCCCCGTTCCAGTATTCGCTGTCAAACGATATAATATTGTATCATATTAATTATTTATTTAATTTAATTTTCTATTTTTTTAACTAAAAATGCAAAAAAATAATATAAAAAGGTTCTCTGGTGTACAGTAGGTTACAACTGGATCACTGTATAATTAATGGTATTATATTTGAATTCAACGATATAATATAATTTTATAAGAAAAACGATTATGAGTGGAGATGGCATGTCAGTCTAGGTTTAAAACATATTATATATTTATCTGTGGTATTAAAAAAAAATGACCAATAATAGGTAAATATAATAAATTCCAAATTAATCATACCACAATACCCATTACGTACTTATAACGCGTTATACATCAACAACAAACCCTGATACTTTATTGCTATTTATAGAAAAAAAAACTAAAAAAATTAAAAACTGAAAATGTCCGTTAACAGCTCAAAAAGAGACAAAATATTTTCAAAATTGTATGGTGTATAGGAAATGCTAATATAAACATTCAGTGAAATTTCCATGTATCTACAGTAATTCGTTTTTGAATTACAACAAAATAAGGAAATCGCTACATAAGAAATCTAGTGAATATCCAATATTGTAAAATTATGAACTTTAAATGCTCATAAAAATTTTATTTGACTTTCCGGTAGAGATTTTTTTATTGATAAAGGTAGACAAATTTATGAGTAATCTTGTATTAAATTTTCAAATCTTAGATTTAAAAAGAAATATTTTTACGAATTCTAACTCAAAATAATTTGCTAATTTTTGTGATTTTCCCATATTTTGTCAATTTTTGAACTTTAAATGCTTATTAAAAAAAAATTGTGACTAAGGATTTTTAATATTTTTCATCTGCCTTTGAAACATTATACTAGGAGCCTTCTATTAAATTGTCAAGCTTTCGAAACCAACAAATAAAATTTTATTGATATTTTTACTATTTTTAAACAAATCATAATATTTTGAAAATTTTATAGTGTATAGAAAATGCAAATATAAACAACCAGTTAAAATTTCATGTATTTAAGATAATTTGTTTTAGAGTTACACCAAAAGCCAAAATCGATTTTGTCAAAAACCAATTTTGCGTAAAAATTCCCGTTTTGTTTTTCTGGGCGCTTTTGAAAACTGTTGGGAATTTTAAATTTTGACCTACTCAATGCACTAACGGTATTCACTTTCCCATCGAACAAGATACTTAAGTTTGAAATCGAAGCATTATTTCGACTACTTATTATCGTGTACACAGACACAAAAATAAATAAATAAATAAAAAACACACATCATTGTAAAATTAATACATTCATCGTTCCACTCAGAATCTAAAATAGCAATAAATTATATTTATTCAATTTTTAATTTAACATTTCAAACCTAATGCAATAGTTTTATAAATTCGTCGTCTTTACAGTAGGTATACTTAACATTTTTAAGTTCAGTGCAGTATGTATAAAGTGTTTTTGGTGCGTTACAATAAGTTAAAATATATATTATAATATTATATATCTAGGGTAAATCGATATATATATACCATCAGAGATCTATATAATATAATACACTTGTTACTCACATGAAATGTTGAAAGATTAGGTACTCGAACACTGAACAGAAATCGTCGTAAATACACGACCAACTAACATACTTATATTAATTATTACCTATGTAATAAATGTCAAATGCATTGAGCTATAAGTAATCAAAATCTTTAGTGTTTTTTTTTTAATGATGAACATATTAACTACCAACCTATAAATTATAATATCTCATTTTTCAGTCCACTTGTAGACAGTCGCTTGTTCAGTTTAAAAGATAAAACAAACAATTGACAAACATTTATAAAAGATAAAAAAAAATCTATTATTAGTCTATGCGTAACAATATAATTTTTGATTTGTTATATTAATCCATATTTTTTTATTGAGTATCAACCATTTGAAAAACTTGTAACATTTACTTTGACTCTGGCATTCAAGCCGTTATTGCTGATCTGAAAATATTTAAATATGGCAAGCCAAAATTAAATTATGCTACATAATATTATTCTAAAATAGGTAACCATAAATTCTCTATGTTTATGTGGAAATTCAATATTAATCAATACCAATAATTTCAAATATTATGCACATTAACAATGATAGTATTGTCAACGGATCATTGCACAATCATCAAATTTTTTTTTATAAGTCTTTAATATTTAAACGTAATATGCAACACATGATGTTGTGCAAATTACCTATATTTTTCGTTCAAAGAGTAGGTTTATACTTTATAATATGATGTGCAACGTGCAAGTGATATTAAATATTATTTTGCAACAAATGATAATATGAATACTAAAAATATTAGAATCGTGTAATTGCCAAATAATGGCCCGAGTGTTTGGGAATTATGACGAAAAACGTAGGTAGGTAGGTAGGTACTAGGTACTCGGTCCAGTAAACCACCGATTCATGCATCACCCAAAACCTACAAAATACGCAAAACGATCTATTTTATCAAAATAAAATTAATAAAAACACTATATAATATGTGTTGTAATAAAATCACATGAAAGGTTTAGAATAATTTAATGTAATAAATCATAACACAATAAATATAAAGAAATTATTTAATAAAATATAATATATATTACTATTAGGTATCTATGTAATTGTATATTATATTCACGTTTCGCTTTTATATAATTGAAATATTAAAACAATTGTTTATGCATAATTTTTAGGCAATAATAATCTACGAACAAAACGATGAGCACAATAAATAATAATGTGTACATTACATCAACCAAAAAATATTGATACCAAGACAGATTCAGTACGTGAGATTTTAAATGTGGCGCTCCGTGATGGCGTATTACGTACTCAGTTCAGTAAACCACAGAGTCTGCGGATGACATGGGCCCGTCTTTGAACCGTTCTGAAGCGATTTTACATAAACGTTCAAAGATGAATATTATGATTTTATTTTCGAAAAATGGAACAATTATTACTTTCCATCGTTGACAATCTGTAAAACGGCGTTTAACAACGTCTCTTCGGTAACAGACAACAAATCCATAGATAACGCCATCCCGGCGTTGACAAGATTGTCAATATTTCTGGGTTGGTCGTAGGAAAACGGAAATCCGAGTACAGGCACACCCGCGTCCACAGCTTCGTACACTCCGGATATGTCTCCATGACTTATGAACAGTTTGACATTGGGATGCACTCAGGCGCGGACTGGTAAAATAGGGCACAGGATGCTACACAATTTAAAGGGCAAATAACAAAAATTGTTGGGCAAATGTAAAACATGTAGATTATTTATCAAATATTAATATATTTTATTTTGTTTAAAAAAGTATTGAATATACTTTAAAAACGTAAATAAATAATAAGTTACAACTAACTTTCAATCAAAATTGTACAATATTATAGATTACTAGTAATTGTAAATTGGTAACAATCTGCTGTTCATAAGGTGTCTAGAGTCTTTAAATATATAATAAATAATATTAGGCAAATATATTTTAGGGCAAGGGATGCTGTAACATCCCAGCACCCCAGCCAGTCCGCGCCTGGATGCACTATACATAATTAAGTCGTATATGATTAATCAATAGTACGATATTATACTTATATAGTATTATATTTATATAGTTAAGTATAATAATACAGTGTTTATGATAATTATAGCTCGGAACGTACTATAAGTATATCGCGTCGAGGAAACCATTTCCGCGTCATTACATTTTTCGCTTTGTCAGCCATTTCACCATCATATTTCCACAGCATCTTTTGCGGAACACCAGCGAGAGCTGCTCTGGAAGCGCTCTGGACACTTTCCGGTGACGATGCCATCGAAACCACCGAACCGAACGTGAAGTAAATCACTCCGTGAGGTGTGTTTTCAATAAATTCTAAAATGTCCTGTTAACATGTAAACCAATCGCATATAACTCTTCAAAATCATAATATCATAATGCAGGTTCAGTTGCGCATAAAAAGAGTCCTGCAAATTGTTTATACGATAGTTTTTATTTAAAAAGTTATATTATACTTGTCGAGGTAAAACAATGTATTTAATTTGTTCGTAGCGGCAGTGTGTCATAAATATGGTACACAACTAAAATTAAATACTAATAAATATGGTTATACAATAGACCAAACCATAAACACAACTAAATGGTCTGGTGAGGCTTAGCCCTCCCCCAAAAAAATTAATAATTCAATTATTTCCTAAAATATTAATAAACCTTTTAAAATTAAACTGTAATTCTTTTTTTTTATTATTTAAAACTGATATTGTTTTATCTCCAACTATGGAGTATTGAAGTACCTATCCAATACCAACAAAATTCGACAATTTCAGAATATGGCTCTTAATAAAATTACTAGTGCTCCACCTTTTGTTTCTAATTACACTATACAATATATAATGAAATGTCAATTAAAACCGTGACAGAAGAAGCTACACGCTTTTACAAAATCTTTCATGCCCGTCTACAAACACACCAAAACCCACTCATTAAAAACCTATCCACCCAAACATTACCTGGCAACCCCAGGCGTCGTTTAAAAAGGAGCTGGTGCCGTGACTTGTTAGTTAACTAATATGAAAGAAGAAAAAAAAACCAAAAAAAAAAAAATCAGTTTATTATATAATATATAGTTAGATTCATACAACATACAGTCAAGTGCCACTAGTGGGTGGCTTCTTATCATGTACTCGTGTATTGTTGTAACTACTCTTATCAAATATGCTAATTGTGGATAATTGTACAATACACTTTTGTGTTTTATTACTTTCATGTTGGTTTGATATATTATAAATGTTTTTTTAAATGACGAAGTACTGATCCAGTTGTTCCATCAACACACGAAAATTCATTATTAGAATTTTCTTCAAATAAATTGCAGTAAGCTTTATCTCCTACACGTTAAGCGTAATTCCAAACCCAACTTTTAACCTTAGACATTGTTATGCATTAGAAAGTAAATTTATATTTTAATGGCGATAGTTCAAATTTACCGTGAATCCGAGATTGTCTCATCAAGTCTTCAATAAATAACAATTGAAAAAAATGACTATAATAAACTAGTAAACCGTACACGACAGAGTACGTACTGCATAGTATATACATTAATCTATCCGTTACGTCATTTTACGATAATATACTGTTTATGAAACCTTTATTTTTAGAATATTAGGTATACATTTCTTTAGTATTTAGTTTTTACGGAAATTATTAACATTTAATGAATTCAGTAAATATTATGTTTTAAGCACACGTGAAATAAATATCCGTGAATTAAATACACTGGTTTTTAAATTTAAGTACACTTAAACAAAAAACACGTGATCACGTGAATCTTAATTCACGTTCAAATTCGAGAGTTCTAAATTGAAGTCTAAACTTGAAAAAAAATCTTAGTGTCCGTAACGGTACGAGCGATTAGTATGGCCAATTCGTAATAATTCTTATTAATAGGTTTTTATTGATACATTTCCATCAATATAATGAGTGGTAGGTATTTGTATTTTTATATTGGAACCAATTTAATTTCGTTAGGATTTTAATATTCATAATATAGCTCAGTTGCTGATTAGTTAGATATATGGACATATGGTATATACTTACACTTCCGATTAAAATGTTTTAAACAGAATAATTCATAAATATTCTAGCTCTATACGTTTATTTTAGATTCTAAGTGGAGCGATGAATATATTGATTTAAAAATGAATATGGTGTGTTTTTTTTTATATTTGTGTCTGTCAACACCTTTCCTGATAGGAAAGTCAATCTAGTTGGTACTTTGGGGGGTCAAAAATCTTGACTACGAAATAATCACTAAAATTAACAAATTATTTTGAGTTAGAAATTCATAAAAATATTCTTCTTAAATCTAAGATTTGAAAATATGATACATGATTCATTATATGGTTAGATTGAACATTAAGATTGAACATCACTCGATTTCTCATGTAGCGATTTTGTTATTTTGTTGTAATACAAAAAGGAATAACTGGTAGATACATTCTTCTACCGTCTACAGTATTAATAATAATTAATAACTAATAAGTAATAATTATAATATAAAATATCCCCATTGACAAACAGTCTTCGCTTAGAATCGTTTTTCGTAAACAATGATATTATGTCATTGAATGCAAATTTAATACCATCTAAGTGACCCACTTGTTACCCACTTTTTTTTATTTGGGTTTAGCCGTATAATTATTAATTAGTTATAAAATATAAAATATGAAAGCCAAAAAATAATAGACAAAAAACATGTTATAACAGTTTCACTTTATATACAATTTAAAAACAGTTTTTAACACTATTGTATTCAGATTAAAACTCACATAATAAATTAATATACGTGTATTACTATATAATAATATAATTAATCATATTTCAGTTTCCTGTTTTTAAATTTTATCACCTAAGTTATATTGTGATTATTTTAATATCATAAATAATAATCTATTTTAGGTAACTAACCAATATGTAATATTATAATATTATATACCTAACGTGTAATATAGGTTATCAACTAACAAACGTATTATAATTACCTATCGATAGACTAAATACAGCAACTACAACAATTTAGTTTAATATTTACCCATACCTAAGAACTTTTTCGATTAATTTTTGTTCTTAGATTTACATTCTCTAGACGAATAAAGTATACAATATTATATAAAAAAATAATTCACTTTGAGTACAGACTATGAACTCGATAGAATTTAATAAATTTCACACTTCAGATATAATAACGCTAGTGTAGGTATACTTTATATTGTATATTACACCGAATTCAATTTAATAACAAAAAAAAAAAACTATTGTCCATTCGAAAGAGTTGTCCGCTACATACAGGCGTCAGTTAAAACGGGTTTAGCTCAATAATAATGACAGATGTCAATATTATACAATTTATTTTAAATTATTATAATTATATTTTGTAATTTTGATTTGGTAGAAATTATGACTGCAAATAAATACTTTTTATTAATTAAATATTTTATTTTTTTCTAAAAATAACAAAAATGCAATTTTTATTCTCTTAGAAAGTACAAAATGCAAAAAAGTTACATCCCTCCTCGCCACTGACCCCTCAATAGTCTTCCAAAAGCCTACAAGTCATAAAGATCTTTCAGTCAAGTCCCCTAGCTGTCTATACGAGATTAGCTAATTACCTATTATATTTTATTTTACTTTATGTTTATTTTATATTAGCCCAAATCATATGACATTTCAACATTTGTACTTATTATAAATATTAAATGGCAATTGTATGCTTGAACAAAATTTAAAAAAAAAAAATTAGTTGTACTTCATTCACGTTTTGCTTTTACAGTATGGCAATATTTGAAAATGTGTTTGTACATAATTTTTAGGCAATAATAAATTACGATCTAAACGATAAGCGCAATAAATAATGTGCAAATTACATCAGCCAAAAAATATTGATACCACGTAAGATTCAGAGCCTGAGATTTTAAATGCGGTGCTGCTTTATGACGTATAACGGTATAACGTACTCCGTCCAGTAAACCATAGCTTCTGCAGGTGAAATGGGTCGATCTTTGAACCGTTCGGAAGCGATTTTAGCGTTTTTCTGATATCTGTGAGCATGGTGAATAATATTTAAGCGTTTTATTGAATTTCGTAAAAGGTCTCACCTATTGTTGTTGACAATCTCCAAAACGGCGTTAAAAAACGCCTCTTCGGTAACAGATAACAGGTCCATATCGCCATTCCGGCGTCAACCAGATTGTCAATATTTTTCGGTTGATCGTAGAAAAACGGAAATCCGAGTATGGGCACCCCTGCGTCAACAGCTTCGTGCAATCCAGATATGCCTCCATGGACCATGACTTATAAACAGTTTCACATTATTATGCGCTACATAATTAAGTCGTATATATTATTAATCAATTGTACGAGATAATATATAGACATACAGTTCAATATAAAACTGTAGTGTATATGTCATGATTTAAATATCTTGGCACGTACCAAGTATATCGCGTTGCGGAAACAATTTCCGCGTCATCACGTTTTTAGGTTTGTCTGCCATTTCACCTTCGTACTTCCACAGCACCTTTTGCGGAAGCCGAGCGAGCGTCTCTCGTAAAGGGCTCTGAACATTTTCCGGTAATGACTCCATCGATACCACCGAACCGAACGTGAAGTAAATCACTCCGTGAGACGCGTTCTCAATAAATTCCAAAATGTCCTGTTAACATTTAAACTGATCGCATAAAACTCAATTAAATATCATAACGCAGGGTCAGTTGCATACAAAGTGACGGGAAAATGTTTCATACGATAGTGGTGTGAATTTGAGTAAGGTTTCAAGATTTAATTCCAAAATTTGACCTATTTTTAAATTGTTATCGTTGAAGCGAAAATATATTACATTTAATCGTAGCAGCGTTATAAATACTTAACTATTACTATTACTAAACTTTCACTTATCATTGAATGAAATCAATACGATTAAAGCTTACTCTATAATATAATAGACCATCTGCCAGTTTGTTTGACGTGGACTCTACTTTAGTAGGTATACTGTATTTACGTCAATAAACTATGATAGCTATTTTATATTAATACCAATAACTAATATTGATTACTTTTGGTATCGGATCTGGCGGAGTCAGATGTATTCCGCCTATTTGGCACGATGTCCGGTGTCAGTGGTCTTGACGGTTCGGTGATGAAGTGCGTATTGGTAAAAGTCAGCGGTGGTCTGACCAGGTCTACGGCGTCAAACGGTCGCTGGTCGGATTGCCGAAGCCTCCGTTCGTCGCTCCACAACAGCCACGAACCGTAAACCGTTTGCAGCGCGTTGGCAAAACGGTCAGCGAACGTCTTGGGAACAGCGCACCGTTACAGCAAGTTGGGGACAACGGCGGGATTGGGGAAGTGACCGAAGAACGAACGTTCTGAATACATGACGATGGGTGATGGGACAACGTATATGGAGGGTAAGCGGAGAACGGTGGCCGCGTACGACGCGCAATCCGTTTTAAGAACCACCCGGTCGAATAACAGTGACTGGTGGCCGTCTAAGATTTCTCGCATTCGCGGGTGACCGAATACGATGCTGACAAGTTTCTCGATGTGAGCCATCATCGTTCGAGTGGACTGGCATTCCGTAACAAGCGACGCTTTCAGCCCGATCCTCCAGCTCACCGGAAACGTACAACTCCGTGTACCCGGGACGGTCACCGTCCACGAACGGCGTGAACACGGTTACCGTGTGGCCGCGGTCAGTCAACGCCCTCAGCACGCCTCGCATCACGTTCCAGTGGCTCTTGCCGTGGATTGTGTGCACCGTCAGAATGTTCGCGGCTCCGATAGACGTCCACTGTTGCTGCGGTGGTAGCACGGAAAACGCAATGAATAACGCCACGAAACGAGAAGTCATGGTAATCAGGGCACTCAGAAATCCTGTATCACGAGCTGTGGCCTGGAATCGTTCATACAACTTTACCAAAAATGCATTTTAACCCCCACACGAGCAGCTGTTGCCTGTTACTTACTACAGAAAATTGTAACAGTTTATTCGTATATTATTATTTCCTTTTTGTTTCTGACCTTTCCTGCTCATGTTGTCCTGTATCTACTTAGTTAGGTTAAGTTAGGTTATAAATAAAATTTATAATAATTTTTTCTTTTAAGAATCACCTACTTTACCTGGCTTGTTGCAAACGTCAACATTATACTTAATTTCCAGGGATATAAAAAAATTCTTTACTCCTATTATTTTATTTTTTAATGTAGGTAACCAGGTAGGTTCACTGATTTACTTGCATTATAGTATTAAACAATATATTATTAAATAATAAATACAGCAATTATAAGTTTATCTTGAAAATATCAAACAATATACTACATGATACAGAAATATACGATGTATTCAGTATAGTTTTTGTAAGTAAATGCCCGTAAAAAAAAAATATTACCGATCGGCCATCAGCATAGCCATCCCAAGGGGGGGGGGGCAAATGGGGCAAGTGCACTAGGGTATCTAAAGTATTATGAATTTAGGGGGCGTACTAAAAATAAATGATAAAAAGAAAAATTTGGTGTTTTTATTTCAGGTATTATTTTTATACTGTAATATCAAAGTCCAAAGATGAGTACCTATCAAATTGTATACTATTAAATATAAAATTATGTAAATAATGTGTTAAATCTTAATGCTACATACCTTCAATAACATATTCAATATTCATAAAAACAAATAATAATATTAATACATATAAGTTATAACTTATAAGACTACAATAGTAATTTATTCACATGAAATATATTTTAAATATTTATACAAGTCATTAAAATAATTAAGTAATATACTTTTTTTTTTTTTTAATTATTTATTTAAATGAATATTTACAATCTGTACTAGGGGGCACAATAAGTAAAATGTTTAGCATAATGGTGAAAAGGACAGTGAAAGACATGAAGGAGATTCACATTAGAAGCACCTGAGCTTAAATAATATCCTTAAAAGGTATGCATCAGATATTGAGTAGGTCTCTAGGCCAGTTGCGTTTGAGGCGTCTTGGCGGGTTTTCTGGAAGATGGTTGGAGTGAAGTTGAGCGATGAGGAAATTGGGGTTGTTGGCCGTTTTGGAGTGGAGGCGAGTATAGAATTTGGCAGCTATTTGTTTGATAGTAGCAATTTTTAGCTCATTGTGGAGGCTGACATTGGTAACGTACTAGGGGCATTCACAGTCATTCGGTAGGCAAATGGCTTGGAAAGCTTTGATAGTTCTATAGTGTTAGCTGGTTTGGCTGAACCCCAGAAAGTAATATACTTATAAACTAAACTAATTCATATCTTTGGTAGTATTAAATATTTTTTTCACTTAAAAAAGATTTTTTTTGGTTTAGTAATCGGCAAATTTAAGACAAAGCGAAGTCCTTAATTGTTGTGTTTAATTTGCCTGGTAAAATATGGAGAAATGTCATCATTATTTTATAATTTATAGAATAATATTTCAATAATACATCAAGTATCTATACTGACAGTGAAATTTGATTCATACAATAATAATGTCATTTTGATATTTGTTATCAAATACTAAAATAGTAAATTATTAGTTGGGCAGTCTCTATGGGCCTCAGTGATCAACAACCCCCTGGTAGTTGTGCTACTGTAATTATTATACGCAAAGATATATGTACATTGTACATTATGTCATAACCAACTCATTACCAATTTTACCCACTTCTTAAAATAAATCGAGTTAGTGTATTTTGACTGAAATCTGTATATTATATTCACTTATATTCACTTGTACAATTTACAATGTTGACTGTTATACACGCAACACGCAGAAACACAGAACGTATGATTTATAATAAAATCCACTAACTTGTGAAAATAGTTGTATATAATTTCTTTCTGTAATGTACCCAGAATAATGAAATCGGTGTCAACTTCGAACAAATCATAGAAACAAAATAAATATGATTCCAATAATAATAATAAAAAAATAAGTAGGAACCTTTAATTAATAACTAATACTTATTAAACATATTTAAGGTATGTGATTAATTATAAGCTAAAAATGTGAAGTCGAGATTTTTTTGTGGGAGGGAGAGGGGTGTCAAATATTGTTGCCCTAGGGTGTTATTGGTGGTTAGAGCGGCACTGGCCATCAGTCTTGTTATTAAAATTCAGAAAGAATGATTTTAATGATTCTAACATAGACAAAATTGTTGTAATCCAAAAATAGATGTAAATTTGGGTTTGATACAAAAAAATATTAATTTTTTTAAATATTGATTTCGGTTAGAGTAAAGAGATGCGCTTAATTACGAGCGTTGTTTATGTAGTCTTTTGTAGGTTGTATCAAAATTATTTTCGTAGTTCATTACAAAAGATTATTATAATAAATTTTCGTTGATAATTAAATTATGAAAGTAAAATAATATTTTTAATTTTTAAAAACAAATGTTTGTTTACTTTTGAACCTTTATTGACTATTTAAAAATAGATTTTAATATGAAGCAAATGTGGGTATTTTTACTATTTTTTTATATGTATTCAAAAAAAAAGGTGATCTGCTTTACAGTAGGTTACAAGTGGGTCACTGTAAAATGGATGGTATTAAATTTGAATTCAATGATATAATATCATTGTATCAGAAAAATGATTCTGAGCGGAGACGGTATGTCAGTCTAGGTACAAGACATATTATATACATATCTATGGTATTAAACAAAAAATTGACCTATAATAGGTACCTATAGTAAATTCCAAATTAATCATATCACAATACCTATTAGGTACTTATAACGTGTTATACATCAACAACAAACCCTGATACTATCATATATATATATAATAGTGTACTTTAGAAGTTTCTAGTACCCACGAATAATATCATACAATCACAACAAAATAACTAAAATAGTTATTCTAGGCTTTTTTTTATGTAATTTCATCCAAATTTGAATTTAAAATGACTATAAAAATAAACTGTCCTTCTGTATTTTTTAGATTTTTTGGTAACAGAATTAACTACTTACGTGGAATTTTGTTTTAAATTTTCAATCTTTCCATATAAAAATTTAACATTTTATAAATTTTTAACTACAAAATAATTATTCAATTTTAAATTTGATGAATTTTGTAAAAATTCGATCTTTAAATGCTTATAAAAAAAAATTGTGCCTATGCATTTTTAATATTTTTCAACTGATATTGTAACAATATATCAGGAACCTTGTATTAAATTTTTACGCTTTTTGGCAAAACAGATAAAACTTATTGATATTAATAGAAAAAAAAACTAAAAAAATTGAAAACTGTAAATGTCCGTAAAATGTCCGTAAACAGCTCAAAAAGAGTCAAAATATTTTCAAAATTGTATGGTGTATAGAAAATGCTAATGTCAACAATCAGTGAAATTTTCAAGTATCTACAATAATTCGTTTTTGAATAACAATAAAATAAAAAAACCGCTACATGAGAAATCGAGTGAATATCCAATATTGTAAAAATTTGAATTTCAAACGGTCATAAAATTTAATTTGACTTTCTTATCGACATTTTTTTTTAACGTAGTAATTGCAGCAGAGCTTCTTTAAGAATATTATTTTCTAAGGCCAATATCATGTAGGTTTCGCCGTTCTATAATCTATTGATGAAAATGTTGTCATTTGTACATCGTACGTCTTCGTCTCCTTTATTATAATTATTATAAGCTCCAGCAATCACTATTTTATAATTAATATTTTTATTATAATTCAATTTCCGAGTTAATACTTAATAAGGGACCCGGTACTGTTATTTTAAATTTTGCAAATTTTACGCTCAGAAGATCACGTGTAGCTCAATTAGCTTATAAATTAGAGAAAATTGACCTCTTATAAAATCTAAAGGTAAGATTATTATCTAGGCGACCTCATAAGCTTTTTATTATATTTCAATTTTAAAGCTTAAGAATAAAAATAATTTTAAATTTTATAACATGTACATCCTTATATTACTCATTAGTGATTACAGGTTAGTAATACTAATAAGTTTATTACACTTCTGCTTTACACTTACCTTTAAAATATGTTTAATACAATAAATTCAAACGCTGTCGTTCAATATATTTTTTTTTTTAAATTTAAATTTTGAAAGGCAATGGAAAAATGACATGTAAAAACTTTACTTTGAATACAATTTGCTAGAATTTAATTTAATTAACCACTAACCCTTTAATATCTACGAAATATAAATCGTACAGTATAAAACTAACATATTTTGTACATTTATAAAAGTACGTACACTACGTGTACCTATATAAGTAACTTATGATTTCATTTTACTAAATTTCATCACGTTATTTAAAATAATAATTATTTTTAATATATTATATATACAATAACAATCAAGAATTAACTTCTTTATAACCTATATATTATACATAAACACATAGTATAAATATTATGTAATGCGTGTATATCTACTGTATATAATTATTAGATAAAAGTTAATAATATACTTATAGCCGTATAGGTATAATTTATCAATAGATTAAAGACTGCAAATACAATTTACTATAACTACATCTATATATGGTTCAATAATATATAATAATAATATATTAGCATGGATTTAAGCAGTAATTAAAAAATATTGTTTTCCATATTATAATCTTTATTAGTTTATATTTATGCAAATTTTAACTTTTATAATATTTAATTTTATATTATTTAAACAATTAATGCTTATTTTAATATTTTAGTATTTGACTTTAAATTTGACTATTAATATTACTAATAATGTAGGTAAAGTTATGTGTATGCCAATGTGGTTAATAATATTGTAATGTTCAATGTTCAAAAAGCGATAATAATATAATACTGTATTTTTCTCTTCCATTGATAAGGGCCCACAATCGAGTATAGACTCAAAGGCAGGGCAGGACCAGAAAGGGACAGGAGCCCTATACAAGGCTTGCTTACATGTAGTTTATGAAGTTATGTAAAGGCATAAGTATTTTTCATTTTTGCGTCTTAAAATCACATTATTTCTAATTCATTACATAACTACCTGTAATATTCAGTAGGTATTTCAGTTGTGTACCTACCTACAAGAAACCGCGTTAGAAACGAATCAAGTATACCAAAGTGTTATTAGCATATTATAATATAATATAAACCATGTTGCCGCTAAACTGTATAATTAAGTTACCCATATAACTCAGTACCCTTTACATATTTTTGAATTCTGTTTGCGGGACATTAAACGGGCCTATTGTACCATCAATGTCCCGAAAACAGAATTCTAAAATATTTATTGGATACCTACTGAACATTGTAGGTAATTAAGTTCTAGAATGTAGGTAATTTCGCTGACACATATACACATGTACCTATATTCATAAAATATAATACGCATTTAGAACAATATTGATTATTCGTGTACCTACCTAATGTTGCATTTAATTCACATTTTTCTTTTATGGTTTTTTTTAAAAGACAATAATTACAATATGAATTTGTAGATCAGTTTTACACCATAATAAATTATGAACAAAAAGACAAACGTGATGAATAAAAATGTGCTTAATACATCAACCGGAAAATATTGATACCACGCCAGATGCTGGGCGTGGGATTTCAAATGTAATGCTCCGTTATGACGTAGAACATACTCTGTCCAGTAAACTACCGACTCCGCTGGTGACATAGGTCGGTCCTTAAACCGTTCGGAAGCGATTTTGGCGTTTTTCTGGTACCTGAGAATACAGTGAGTAAAATTTAAACGTTTTATTGAATGACGTTAAATTTCTTACCTGTCGTTGTTGACAATCTCCAAAACGGCATTTAAAAACGTCTCTTCGGTAACAGATAACAGGTCCATAGAGATCGCCATACCTGCGTTAACAAGATTGTCAATATTTCTCGGTTGGTCGTAGTAAAAGGGGAATCCTAGTACAGGCACACCACCGTCCACAGCTTCGTACACTCCTGATATGCCTCCGTGACTGATAAACAGTTTCACATTGGGATGCACTACACATAATAATGTCGAGTTACATAAATACATATAGCACGTGGGTAAACATTTGACAATTATTATTGGTAATGATAATGTTATACTCCAGTTTAAAACTAGAGATCAAAATGTCGAAAAATATATGGAAAAATTCGGGAAAATTTCGGAAAAAACTGTTTTTTTCCCAGAGCCTTGGAAAACGTGGAAAAATTGGAGAATATTAAAATAATACTTTTCCGAAAAAAACCGGAAAATTAAAAAAAAAATTTTAAAATTATAAATAATTTACAAAATAATTTTCTCATGATTATAAATAGCTCAAAAAGAGTCAAAATAGTTTGAAAATTTTATCATGTATGGTAAATTCAAATATAAATATTTGGTACTTTTTTTGTCACAGGTGGAAAAACTTATGTAACTTCTTCTATTTAAAATTTTTAAACTCAGTTACGAAAAGAAAAACTTTTATGAATTTCTAATTGATAATTAGTTTAAAATATTTTAAATAGCGCAATTCGTCAAAACTAGTTAAAAATTTTACAATGTATGTATTCTTAAATTAAACTATAAAAATTTAAAACTGTAAATGTCAGTAAACAGCTCAAAAAGACACAAGATATTTTGAAAATTATATGGTGTATAGGAAATGTTAATATAAAAATTCAGTGAAATTTTCATGTATCTACAGTTATTCGTTTTTGAATTACAACAAAATAAGGAAATCGCTACATGAGAAATCGAGTGAATTTCAAACGCTCATAAAAATTAAATTTGACTTTCTTATAGACATTTTTTTTTTTTGATAATGGTAGATAGTCTCATAAGTCATAAGGAATCATGTATTACATTTTAAAATCTTAGATTTAAAAAGAAAAATTTTTACGAATTCTTAACTAAAAATAATTTGCTAATTTTCGTGATTTTTCCATATTTTGTCAATTTTTTAACTTTAAATGCTTACAAAAAAAAACTGTGACTAAGGATTTTTAATATTTTTCAAATGCCATTGTAACAATATAGTAGGAGCCTTGTATTAAATTTTCAAGCTTTTTTAACCAACAAATAAAATTTATTTTATTGATATTTTTAGGAGAAAAAACTAAAAAAAAATGGAAAATGAAAATGTGCCTAAACAGTTCAAAATAAATCAAAACATTTTGAAAATGTTATCGTGTATAGAAAATGCAAATATAAATATTCAGTCAAAATTTCAAGAACCTACGGTCATTTGTTTAAGAGTTGTACCAAAAACCAAAATCGATTTTTTCAAAAACAGATTTTATAGTGTAAAAATTCCCGTTTTTCCTTAATTATTATTTTGTTTTTCACGCCGCTTTTGAAAACTACTGGGAAATTTTCACTTTTGACCCCCCCCCCAAAGTACCAACTAGATTCACTTTTCTATCAGAAAAGCTACTGTTGAAGAAAATCCAAGAACTTGTAATGTTCTAAAACGTGATGACAGACACAAAAGAAATAAAAATAAAAAAATAAAAAAAAACACACATCATTGTAAAATCAATACATTCATCGTTCCACTCAGAATATAAAAATAAAAAAAAAAAAGGTGGGCAAGTGGGTGTCGCTCTGCTGTACAGTAGGTTACAAGTGGGTCACTGTATAATGGATGGTATTAAATTTGAATTCAATGATATAATATCATTGTATAAGAAAAACGATTCTGAGCGGTGATGGTATGTCAGTCTATGTATAAGGCATATTATATACATATCTATGGTATTAAACAAAAAATTGACCTATAATAGGTACCTATAATAAATTCCAAATTAATCATATCACAATATCCATTAGATACTTATAACGCGTTATACATCAACAAAAACCGTGATACTATCATAGATATATAATAGTACACTTTAGAAGTTTCAAGTACCCACGAATAGTATTATTCAATCACAACAAAATAACTAAAATCGTAATTCTTGGTTTAAATATGAAATTTTGTCTAAATTTGAAATTAAAATGTCTGTAAAAAATAAGTGTGTTTATATATTTTTTAGATTTTTTGGTTACAGTATGAACTATTTACGAGAACCTTTGTGTTGAATTTGCAATCCTTAGCTATAAAAACTGAACATTTTATAATTTATTAATTACAATGATTGATTATTTTCGAGATTTTGATAAATTTTGTCAAAATTTGATCTTTAAATGCTTATAAAAAAAAACTGTGCCTATGTATTTTTAATATTTTTCAACTGATATTGTAACAATATATCAGGAGCCTTGTATTAAATTTTTACACCTTTTGGCCCAACACATAAAACTTTATTGATATTTATAGAAAAAAAAACTAAAAAAAATTGAAAGCTGTAAATGTCCATAAACAGCTCAAAAAGAGTCAAAATATTTTCAAAATTGTATGGTGTATAGGAAATGCTAATACAAACATTCAGTGAAATTTTCATGTATCTACAGTTATTCGTTTTTGAATTACAACAAAATAAGGAAATCGCTACATGAGAAATCAAGTGAAAATCCAATGTTGTAAAAATTTGAATTTCAAACGCTCATAAAAATTTAATTTGACTGTCCGGTAGAGATTTTTTTATTGATAAAGGTAGATAATCTTATAAGGAATCTTGTGTTTCATTTTCAAATCTTAGATTTAAAAAGAAAAATTTTGACGAATTCTTAACTCAAAATAATTTGCTAATTTTCGTGATTTTTCCATATTTTGTGATTTTTTGAACTTTAAATGCTTATAAAAAAAAATTGTGACTAAGGATTTTTAATATTTTTCATCTGCCTTTGAAACAACATATTAGGAGCCTTCTATTAAATTTTCAAGCTTTCGCAACCAACAAATAAAATTTTATTGATGTTTTTAGATAAAAAACTAAAAAAAATGGAAAATGAAAATGTCCCTAAACAGTTCAAAATAAATCAAAATATTTTGAAAATGTTATCGTGTATAGAAAATGCAATTATAAACAACCAGTGAAAATTTCATGTATCTACGGTCATTTGTTTTAAAGTTACACCAAAAACCAAATTCGATTTTTTGGAAAATCGATTTTGCGTAAAAATTCCCGTTTTTCCTTAATTTTTATGTTGTTTTTCCCGGCGCTTGTGAAAACTACTGGGAAATTTATACTTTTGACCCCCCAAAGTACCAACTAGATTCACTTTCCTATCAGAAAAGCTACTGATGAAGAAAATCCAAGCACTTTTACTGTCCTAAAACGTGATGACAGACACAAAAATATAAATAAATAAAAATATAAATAAAAAAAAACATACATCATTGTAAAACCAATACATTCATCGCTCCGCTCAGAATCTAAAAAAATTAAGAATCTTTATGGAAATCCATTCCAATCGTTTTATATTTTTGTAGTACCTAGAGAATTTTAATGACATTTTTACCACTAGCTGCTAATAATAATTGTCTACCAGTTTTTGAAAACTCAACGATATACGTATACTATATTTTATTACAGAATAATATTTGAAATGTTTACTTTTATTAGATCTGAAAATGCATTTCGAAATTAACCAACAATAAATTATATTATATTTCGTTGTATACTTGTATACACTTGTATAATATGCACGAGCTGAATAATAATAATATGTTACTTTCCGAGAACGCTTTTAATCCGATTTATCATTTCTGCTTTAGGAATTAATAATTAATATAATAATTTTTACATCATACAAGGTTTCTCTTCATACCAACACTACACTAATAATATTCAACAAATCAACGTTAATAAATATATTTTCAAAACGTTGATAGTTTTTGGAATAATAATGAGTGTCTGAGACCTACTATATTATTGAAACTATATAATTAATCAAATCGCAGTTAAATTAAGACACAACAGTGGTTTATTATAAAAGACCATTGCAAAGTATATTTTTTTTAGCCAGTAGTGTGTATTTTATTCCCCTATGAAATACAGGTGAGAATATTAAATTCTATAAGATTTTTTTATATAGTGAAACCTCAAATACCGGAAAATCTCTTGCAGTTACTGAAATTTAGTTCGCTATTTGGAGGTGCCTGCTATTTAGAGGTGTCCGTAAGGAGAATTTTCACTCTAGTTTGAAATTAATATATTTGTTTTCTACATTATAATATATCTACGATATACCTGTTGTAATCCACTCGTTTTTCATACACTAAAGTGGTTTTTTTTTTTAAATTTGAATTAAAAATATTCCCGACATGCGATGTGATATGATTCCGATTGCGTCGAAACCAGTAGAATTATAAGGACATTATCTTGTTCGTAGGTTTATATTTGTAAAAATGATTGTTAAATTATGATTTAATTGTGAATATTTGCTATTTCCAAGCTGACTGAAAGCCAACTAGTATACTGGCTACAATGTAAACCAGAAAAATAACAATACTATTGATTTTTGTTTGCGGGTGACCAATAATTTGTTGAAAACCGTTATATACTGTTTAACGCTGTTCCACGAGACAAGTCTCTCAATAACGTTCTTTGAAAACCCGTTTGGATATTTTCAATACGCCACCGTAGCATTGTCAAGAGTTGTTTGAAATGGCCGTAAATAACGCGATGGAAGTTACAAGCCGCCGGTCGGACGAATGCTTTACCGGACTTCGATCTGTCATCGACGTGTTAGATTTAGCCGTCGATCGGAGGATCAAGGCGCCATTACCCGCATCACGTTATGATGGGCTCAGAAAACTGTTCAGGTCGTCTCCGGAGATGGATTTGGATTCGCCAGTGCACTGCTGCAAGATGGCGGTTTCAACGATTGCAGCATCCACCCGGGAACAAAATAGTCTTGTCCTATGCACTATCGACGCGTTGGACCTGGCCGTTGACGATCGAAGGATATCCGTGGGTGCCGGACTGCCGATCGGACCCTTCCGGTCGTGCCCGGAGATGACATTGGAATCGCCTCTGTACGGTGAATCGAAGACGATCGAACCTCTCGCCGAAAGTCTCGAAGTCTCGCCGGATGAACTCCCTCAGACACCTGCGCAGCCACGGCGAAAATCTGCGTGGAAGAGGTCCAGGCAATTCGTCGTAAGATGTCTGGTGAACGCGGCTCGCAGAATATGTTTCTGTGAGAGCTATGTCGACATCGAATGACGTTAGCCGAGTTACCGTGGTCGCGGTCGTGTAACCAGCTGGTCACAGACGCGATGGGCCGCCTGTCGTCAATGTTCAGCCCACTTCCTTTTTTCTTTTTTTAGATCGTCACTGAGGACGTTCGTCCGTCTGTCGTCCCGTTTTCTGCACTAGAACTTTTCGCAAGTACATAGTGTCACCGCGTGCCATTGCATTTTGCATCACTATTGATTTCTTGTATTATCTTTACACCTTCATAATATTATTATGCAATTGTTTTGTACGCATTTGTTTAAACTTTAAATTTTGTATTATTGTATTAAGTATTAACCATGTCTTCTGTACCTATTCTTGTATACCACGATACTACCTTTGCATTGTAATAATTTATTTGCAATATTTTGTTATATTATCTTTATACGTTTATAATGTATTGCTTTGTATGTGTTTATTTTATTTAAATGTTAAATTTTGAATTATTGTATTCACCATGTCTTGTACACCTATTGTTGTATACCACGATACTACCATATGTCCATATTGCATTGTAATAATTGATTTTTTAGACTATCTATACCGTTATACTATTATCATATAATTGTTTTGTACGTGTAAAACTTAAAATGTTGTACTAACCGTGTTTTGTGTACCTACCTATTGTAATATACCTCGATAACTATCATTGAATTGTAATTGATTTGTTATATACTTATATCTATATACCGTGGTAAGCTTCTCCCGTCCTTCGAAAATCGCAAGACGCGTTGTAGCTATCCGCAAAGGGTTTAAAATTACTAATTAGGACCGATGTGGAGTCAAAAAATTCAAAGTATACCTGTCATAGTATTGCTATGTATTGATTTTTTTGTTACAATATACTTTTGGGAGCCTCGGCAGTGAGATGACGCCATAAGCCACAAAGCAGTAACTCCGAAATTCGTCTGGTTTTCAGGAAACAATAAACAGTTTTAAATTAGTCCGTTGAGTAAAAATAATAATATTTCAAACACTAAGTAGATGATTTTTGTATTTATCATGAGGAAACTATTGAACATTTGAAAAAAAAAATGTCCTGATAAATTTTTATGGGTTTTAATGAATTTACTGCATATTAGGTTATATTTTTCAGCAGATGAAAATAAGTAAGTACACTTTTATTAAATACTACCTATATAGTTTTTAGTTATATATAAAAAATAAAGAAGGCAAGTGTCATTTTTATTTATCAAGAATAACTTAAAACAATTTACAAAATTTGAAATATTTCTCAAGACAATAACTAGCTCACAAAGAGTCAAAATATTTCAAAAGTGTTACTGTTCGTGGAAAATGCTAATAAAAATATATGGTGAAAGCGGTTGGTAGTTTTTGAGTTACACCAAATCGATTTGTCAAAAATTAGTTTTGTGTAAAAATTACCATTTTTTTTTTGTTTTTTACTCAATTTCTCAAGTAGCAATTTTCTTATTTTCTTATAATTTATTCAAAAACGAATAACCGCAGACACTTGAAATTTATTTTTATTTTAAGTTTAATTTTATCATAACATTTTAAAAATATTTTTACTGTTTAGGAGCTGTTTACGGACATAATTTGTAATTTTAGATTCAGAGAAGAAAGATGAATGTATTGATATTTTTTTTTAATTTTTAATTTTTAATTTTTTTTTATGTGTCTGTCATTATGGTTTGGAGGCAGTAAAAATGCTTCGATTTTCTTCAACATTATATTGTTAATAGTTAGTACTTTAGTAGTTAATATTACAAATTATAATTATTTATTAATCAAGTACCTATATAGAATCCTCTAGATTTATCCACTACAGCCTTTAATGGAATGTATAATATATAGGTTATATGATTATCAACTATCATTATTTATTAGATTGTTTCCACTATATCTACATTACTTTTTCAATTCTTTAGAAAAAAAAAACAATTTTTCAATTTTTCAGGAAAAAACCAGTTTTTTTCGTCAAAACTATTTTTTCCGGAAATTTTAAATGAAACCAAATTTTCCTAATTTTTCCGAAAAAAAACTGGAAAAATCCCTGGTTTTTTTCGGAAATTTTGATCAATATTTAAAACTAAATATAATACTATGGTTATTGGTTATGATTCAAATATATCAGAACGAACCAAGTATATCGCGTTGAGGAAACCAATTCCGCGTCATCACATTATTCGGTTTGTCTGCCATTTCACCTTCGTATTTCCACAAAACCTTTTGTGGAACCCGAGCGAGAGCCTTCCGGAATGCGCTCTGAACATTTTCCGGTAACGACGACATCGAAACCACCGATCCGAACGTAAAGTAAATCACACCATTAGGTGCATCTTCAATGAATTCTAAAATGTCCTGTCAACAAATTAACCTGTCGTTTGAAAAACAAAACTTCGTAAGAATTATAACGCGCATGTACTATTCGGTAGGATATGCTTATATCTCGATAGGTGGACAACCTTATCGCACTGTGTAGAGTGTATAAATGTGTATATAGGACATAGGTACATAGTATTTAAGCCCTCCAAACTTAGCCGTAGCCCCCCTCCAAAAAAAAAAACCTAGGACAACAATTTTAATATGCTATATTGCAATGGCCTACTTGCCTTTAATATATTCAGCCCCCACAAGCCAAAAGTTTAAATTGCGCCTATGCATAGGTACATCGCGTACTAGTAAATACGACTTTGAATAATAACCATGACGTAAAATTATATTTATTTTAGATGAAATATTTTTTCTTATATCTTATGAATTACCTATGTCTATATATTACATATTATTACATAGGAAAACATTTTTGTAAACGCTGATAATTTTTTTTATAAAACGTGGTATAGGTAGATCGAAAAAAAATATATATATAAATTATAATTTACTATATACCTGACTTAAAAATAATTATAACCCCTTTTTATATACATTTCTATACATCCATACGGCATACACACATACACCTCACGGAGTCACGGCGTCCACTTAATATTACCTTCGGTATTGGTTTGGACTGAGTCAGATGTATGCCACCGATTTGTACGACGTCCGGCGTTAGCGGCCGAACTGGTTCGGTGATGAAATGCGTGTTGGTGAAAATCATCAACGGTCTGACCAAGTCCACGATGTCGTACGGTCGTGGATCGGCCCGCCGGAGCTGCCATTCGAAGTACCACGTCAACGTCGAACAGTACACCGTTAGCACCAGGTTCGCGAAACGTTCGGCGAACGTTTCGGGGACGCCGTGGCCGAACAGCACATGCCCCGTGGACGCCGGATTCGAGGCGTGGCCGGTCATCGGACGTTCCAAGTACGTGATGATCGGTGGCGGGACTACGTACACCATGGGCACGTGGAGTACGGTGGCCGCGTAAGCCACGCACTCGGACACTAGTGGTTCGGTGACGACCAAATCGAATTTCCGCGCCGCTGTCCCGTTCAAGATGTCAGCCATCTGACGGTGTTCGTAAATCATGTCGCAACCTACCCGCGTGACATTCACCATGTTCGTCATTAACTTTCGCGTGGTCCCAAAGTTTTCAATCAGGAACGTGGCGTCCAGTTCTAGCCTCGGTCCCGTTTGATCGGACACGTCCACCTCGGTGTAACCATCACGGTCGCCGTCCACGAATGGCGTGAACACGGTTACGGTGTGGCCACGGTCAGTCAACGCCTGCAGCACGGCCCGCATCACGTTCCAGTGGCTCTTGCCAGGGATCGTCTGCACCGCAAGGATGTTCGCGGCACCGGCGGGCGTCCACTGAAGCAGCGCTGGCCAAGCGCAAAACGCAATCAACACCGCCGCGGAACTCAACATGGTTTTTCCAGAGGTCAGTGCTGTATTCTAGATATAGGTAAACATGTAATGTGATAATATGTACATTATATTACCCATGTATACCTATTACCTACGTACCACCAGCGTAGGTTTTCAATCGGGCGGTTAGTTATAAAAATAAAGTAGGTACCTAATAGGTATATTATAAAACCAATATTCTTGTACGCGGTAATTTCAGCACAGATTTTCTAAGAATATTATTTCTAAGGCAGCCACCGTCATGTAGGCTTTGCAGCTCTATAATCTATTGATGAAAATCAGAAAATGTTGTGATTTGTACATCGTACGTCGTCGTCTCCTTACAATTATAATCCTTATAATTATTATAAGCGCCTAGAATCACTATTTTATAATTAATATTTTTATTATAATTTAATTTCCGTGTTAAAAGGGACCATGCCCGGTGCTGGTTTTTCAAATTTTCGAATTTCTACCAAATTTGAAAATTACTTTTTATATTTTAGTTTCCACTTTAATTTTGATAATTTTCCACTAATCTACTGCCCGATACCTATTTAGGGGGGAGGGACTGGGTGGTTGATAATGATCTGAAAGAAGAGACTGCTTCGCAGTATCAAACTCCGATTTTTCTTTTTATTTCAAAAAAAAAGTATATACAATAACTATAATAACTTAATTTATAAAAAAAAAGCACGAAATTGTAATAATTTTGAAGACATACCTATTATAAAGTTTAAGATTAAAATATTAAAAAACAGAGTTCAATGCGTCCTATACAATATAAGTGAGTAGGTATTAGTTAAAAAAAAATATACAATTTTGTTGATTCTACAGAACAGGATCATTATTCTCGTACAGTGTATTTTTGTAGACAAAATTACATCGGATTGCGCTATTGTGTTCAATAATGATAATATTAAATATTAATCTGTATTGCTGATAACAGTTTTTAAATATAAATGTAAAATTATATACGGTCCCCTTCTAGCTTCTGGCCTAAGAATAAATAATAAATAAATAATAATAATAATCAGTGATGTAAATTGTATAATATTGTATTATACAAGCGTATTATACGTAATGTATAAAAAATAAAATACAAATGGTATAAAAAAAAATCTGTAATAAATGATAGATCAATAATAAAGAGAAAATATATGCAATACATATTGTTTCGACTGATAACAATAATACAACGACGGAGCACGGCCAAACGTCAAGTACCTGACATGGTTATTGGTAGGTGGTAGTCACGATCATAGGAAAGAGATTATAAAGATCAACACCAAAGAACTATTCTAGTAATAGATCTATTAACCTAAGTTCTATAATTCTAGTAGTAAACATTTGTAAATCGTTCGTAAATAGTAGTCTGATATCTTACTGATAACTCATAAGTCATAACTCATAAGTCATAATCGTGGACACTAGACACTATACCGCGAGTCTCAATTCTGTTTTCTCGACTACCCGCCGACGCTGATATAGATAAAATCGATAATAAATCATAGTCATGGCTAAAAATATAAAAATACCTCACCGATGCGGTTCATATTTTATGAGCGTTTGAATAGGTATATAAATTTTACGATATTGTATATTTATATAGTAGTAATTTATCAAATTCAACAAGACCTTGAAGCACTAAGACTAAGCAGTCACCCACCTACAAACCCACAAGTTATATGGTATTTAACCCAGTAGCCATACGTGTTCGGTGCCACTGACGCTAGGCATAGTCTAACGGTGCGTCTCCGCTCAGAATTGTTTTTCGTATCCAATGGGCAATGATTTATCATTGAATTCAAATATAACACATCCGCATAACAATGACACACTCGACAACAACTGTACAGCAGAGCGGTACCCACTTGTTCACCCTGTATATATTTAATATCTTGATGATTTTATGAGAATTTTTAATCGGACGTTTTGTGATAGTTTCGATGATTTTATGTTTTATATAATAAATTATATAACTCTCCGCTACTGTGATAATTTATGCGAAAACTGATATTACAGGTTATACTACTATACATTATTATATAAATGGAAAATTCATGAGTATTATGTCTTAAAATACGGAACTGTTGGAACGGTAGGTACTATAGTAGTATAGTAGTCGAGTTAACAAAATATTGAGTAGTCGTGGTAGTAGCGGCATCGAACGGTAGTATGAATAACAGAAAAGTACCCTTTTTACTATGGGTCGACCTTCAAAGCAAAAAGCTATTGTTGACAAATATTTTACCAAGTATTATATTGAAAATATTGAAAAACGAAAATGCTTATTATGTAAAGAGGCTTATGCCTATAATGCATTTCGTTTGGTAAATAATTTCTTAATATGTACAAAAACTGATTCAAAAAAGTAAACACTTACTAATTTTTTTTTTTTTTTTTTTCAGTTTTGAACCGACGGCGTCGCGGGAACAGCTTTCGCATTACTTCCGCGACCAACACTTACTAATTAAATAATTACATAGGTACTAATAACTAAAATTACTGCAAATATTAAAACCTAATATTCAAAACTTAAAACCAATACATTTTCATATATTTTCTATTGGGTAGTTATTAATTTATTACCAGAATGCCATTTCATAATGTAATAATCAAAATGCTTCTTTATTCATTATTCATCAATAAACTGAAATATTATTGATCTTACATTCTTATTATACTCTGGTAGCCATATATTTAACAATTATCTAAACTTCATACGATTTTTGTAAAATACTCTATTATACACGTATAATACAGGTATTATACAATTAAAAAATAAAATACGGTATTTTTACATCACTGATAATAATTCATAGCAATACAGAAAAGAGGTAAATTCAGTCAAATACTCACGATTTAGTATACGATGTAGAAATACGCGGATCCCACCGTTTGTCGAATTTAACACAACTAAAAATATTAAGATAAAATAAAAATAATTACACGTTACAGAACCTACCTATTTGTTATAACAAATATTCATTAGGTAACCATTATTATTTATAACAAATAGGTATAATATAATATTTATAATTTATGGGACAGAGTGGCCGTTTACATCTTTTAATTGACGTTTACGCCCAATTTTTTCATTCCCACCAATTCTATGCTGTTTACGACCACATATTAAAACATCGACTCATGGATAAATACAAATGATAGCGATGTTTAGGTTCGATTAATCGATATATAATAATGCCGTTTACAACAATATGCAAAAACATCGATTTTTGAAAAAAGTTGCGTTTACGCTATTTTACCTTCTAACCATCGATATATCCATGAGTCGATGTTTTAATATGTGGTCGTAAACGGCATAGAACTGGTGGGAATGAAAAAATTGGGTGTAAACGTCAATTAAAATATGTAAATGGCATTCAAGGAAACTTGGTAAGACGTAGCGTCATTGCTGACGGTTACATCAATTTATCATTTTTGTTAGTGGTTTTGTCAGAGCTTTAAAAAGCGTTAAGCGGCATGATAATACAATGAACGTTCGGTTCGTTTGAACAGAACAGTAAAACTGATAGGTATTAGCCATTAGGTACCTACCAGAAACAGTCAAACATCTCAAACCCGAAATCGAAATTTATTTGAATATAAATTTGTAAGTAGACATTATTTAGTTGTTTGAATGGTTAAACTCATTTAACTCTAATAAATAATTGTGTTACTGTTACACTTAGTAACATCGTATTTATTGTATTTGTTATTAAGGAGATTGGAAGCGATAAAAAATCATGAATTTATGTTTAAAGTTAATTGTTTTTGTTAATTGTTATTATTACTAATCATTAACTAAATTTGTAAACATTTCTCTAATTATTATTATTTTTATATAACAGAGTTTGTTTATTGTCATGTTTTAAATTGCTTTAACATTTATTATTCTTACTTAAAAAGAAATAAGTAATAATTGCAATTTGCAATACATTATATTTATAATTTTAATAAAACATAAAAACTAAAAAATAATAAACTACTATAAAAATAGAACGCTTATTTTATTTAACTGACCTCGACACCAGAACTCAGGGCATTATATTATTCATTAGTATAATTATCTTAGGTTTGATTAGGTACCTACAAGAAAAATGTTCAAAAATAAATTGAATTGGGAATTTCGAAAAGGGCCTATCTCGAGTTTTTATCAAAATATACTTTCCCATGTTTTTTTTCATTTACTGATATAGAGCGATATTTTAGGAGCGAAAAGAGCTAATATCTGTTTCAATTTTAAATCCATGTAATCCTCGTATAAATTTCGAAAAGGACTTACATCTCGGAAAACTTAATGAATCATTTTTCCAATAAAAATTTACTTTAAGAATGTTATATTACGTAGGCATAACATTAAATAATAATCCATAATTTTAGAAAAAAAAATTAAAAATTAAATCAGTTTTTTGTGTTTCCTGAAAAATTTGAATTTTCAGTTATGAGCCCTTTTCGAAATTCCTGATTCAATTGGATCCCAGGTAAATATTTGGCTAATATTCAGTTTTAATAATTTTCTAAGTGCCTATGTACTAATTGTATTTTTATATTTTTTTGCAGATTTTATTAAATTAATAAATTAATTATTTTCACATAATAATGGTTTTAAATCTTAAGTTTATATTTACAATTTATGAAATACTTTTACTACATATTATCTTCATTGAATTTAATAAATAATATAAAACAAATAAAACAATATTTTATTTAAGCTATGGAAGCCATTATAGTCAATAGAACATTTTTGGGGCGTAAGAGTAATTTTTTTTTTAAATTGGCTTTAAATACACAAATATATTATGATTATGAACAATTAATCAATACAAAATACGTAAAAACTCATTATAAATCATACTATAAGTCTCAAATCGAAGTGTAATACGATGTTCTAAGGTTGTAACACAGTTCATATGAAAATATCTGTTTTTCGGCTCTCTCGAACAATTTTGAAATTGGCGTTTACGCCCTTTTACCTTCTAACCATCGATATCATAGTAAAATAAGGTTCCTCTCAGATCAAAAACTAACCATAATGTTGAGTGTCTCGTATTAGTCGTATTCACAATACGCTTTACATTTTAAACGCACTTATAGGTAACTATTTAATTAATTTTACAGTGTGTTATGATAATTTAAAATTTATTAATTGTCAATAATAATATGCCATCGGAGATTACCGTTTACCTTTAAAATATAATAAATTTATTAGGTAGATACTCACCTAGGTATGAAATATAAAAGATTTATATCTCTTATTTCGGTTAAAGATTCAATAAATTAAAATGTCGATACCTCGGTAGTCTGTACCCAATAAATTAATGCAGACATTGAAGTACATCGCATAAAACTAGGTATAAAAAACATTTAGGTAAACCATAGTGGATAATATTATAAATTATAATTATGCCAAGTTACCGTATCAATTATGGTTTCTTTAAACACATTAAATATTTAAATTAAATTTTAAAAAAATTAGTAGCTACACAATATAGTTTTACCTATAGGTACCTAATATAGTTTTACCTACTTAATATTTTATTCTCAGTGAAAAGACGATAATATTGTTGAATATAAATTAAAGATGAAAGAAAACAAACATTAATTTAAATTACAAACGTCACATCACATTATAATGTTAAATGTATTTTAGGTATGTTAAAATAACCTAACCTACCTACCTACAGTCTTCAGTCACTGAACTACAGTATACGAGATAAATATTATGATATACCTACGTAATTTTTATAAATTATTCCATGATATGAAATAAAAAAGACGATATTCAGTATTCACATTATATTATAAATTATAATATAATCTGTATATTATGACGAGCGTATATAAGTGGGGCAAATTCCGTGGAAACCTCCTGCAGTCCTGCCTATAGCGTATAGATCATTACTGTCTATGCCCTCAATATAAATTATACACTCTGTATGTACCTATTATGTTATATTATAGGTAAATAGGTACCTACTACCTAATAATATGTGTAGGAACTAGGAAGTGAATGCGAAGAGTACCTATCAATATCACGAACTAAAAGATCGTCATATCTTATCACCAAAGAACGTGATTAAAATATGAATATAGGTATAACCATTGATTATAACCACGATTAAAGATATACAGGTTGCACATCGACTACTGATAAGGTGAAATACGAAATGACTACCAATAATTAACCAGTGGCGCTCCAAGCGGCAGTATTACAATTAACCGATTATAGATATATAGGTGTAAAATTAGTTCTAAATGTCGACACATATGGTTGAGTATTGACATTAAGCGCCACTAGTTAATTATTAACAGCTGATTTTTATAGTCACTTTGTAAATCAGTCTGGAAGCGGTTTACTATAGGGCGATGTGCAACCTGTATATCTTTAATCGTGATTATAACGATCAACTCACCTCGATGCACATATTGCACATTGAACCACAACATCGCATATTCGCATGTAGTATGTACCTATCGACTTTACACACTGAACTGTTAAATAATAACTAATAGCCAATAGGTATATACAGTTCAGTGCCCATACATTATAGTACCTACTAGCTAGTAGCTACGATTTGTCGACTAACGGACATCGGTTAGCACTCATCAATCACTCATATTTTTTTTTCTGTTAGTTTATTTAGCCCAGGCCCTATTTTTATGTGCACCACGACACACAATGTGCACTACGAATATACAAGTGTGCACTACGATTTGAACGTGTGTGCACTTCAGTCTACAAAACAAAAATTGCCAAGTCAGGGATCGGCATGTAAACTTTCTTGATTTTGAATTTTTAGAAATTTTTTTAACTGATTTAATCACACCCAAGCGGTCAAACAATATGAATCCAGAAAAATGTCGGCGTGAACAGCCCCACAAAAAATCATTTTCATTTTCATTTAGTGAGATAGATCTCCGAAACCGGACAGCGGATTTCGATGATTTTGGTCTTGTTAGATTCACATTGGTTAGGAGAAGTGCAGTGAAGATTTGCACAACTTTATCTTTAATAGTTAATTCACTACAGAACATTAAAATAAATTAAAACAAATTTTATTGGGCGTTTTTTGATGTTTTTCATCTCTACAGCTTTGTAATGAATTAACGATTTTAGATAAAGTTCTGAAAATCTTCACTGCAATTCTCCTAGTAAATGTGAATTTAACAAGACCCCAAACAACAAAATCCGTTCTCCAGTTTCGGAGATCTACATCTCTAAATGAAAATCTAGAGAAAATAACTCTTTTTTTTTTTTCTGTGAAAAATTAAATAATTTAAAAAAAAAAATTTAATTCCACATTTAGTGTCTACCTGATAATCCCTTTTTAATGAGTTATCAACCAAATTTCTAGCTAGGTATCATAGTTTAGGATAAAAGTTAAAAAATAGAAATTTTGGGACTGTTCACGCGAATGTTTTTATCGATTCAAATTGGGTATACCGCTTGGGTGTGATATAAAATCTCTCTTATTAATATTTTATATTAAAGCTAGCTAAATTACCCACCTATTCATCATTACTGAGTTACATTTTTATTATTTTCTATTTAACACAAATTCTTGAAGTTTTCAAAGTTCAGACTTTTTTCATTTCAATTACCATACTTACTTGATGAAAAATCAAGAAAGTAATATGCATTGTTATGATTTTAATTATTAAAAAGTTAAGTTAAGGTTTTTATTATTATATTATGCTATTTAATTTTTATGATTTTTATTAAAAGATAAGTATTTTGTTCTTTTATTGAATTGCATTGTTAAATTATTGTATACATATGGTATATAATATATATATATTATACATGTAATATGTATTATGTAATACATTCCTTTTGCTAAAATGGTAGCGAGAATAAAATGAAATGTGCAGTCCGAAATTTTACAAATAATAGGGCCTGAATTTTAGCCTTAAACGTTTAAATAATTAATGTACAATATTACAACCAGAAATTACGCGTGTTAGGTAATTGTAGTTTCAAAAACTTTCCCACATATAAAAGTCTGATACAAGATTCTAGACAAATAAATAGTAATGGTTGTTTCATGTTTTATATAAGAAAAATCAAAAATTACACACCCCCACACAGTTTTCAAAACAATTGTGTTCATACTTCATAGGTAATATAGATACCACTCCAATATATACTTACCTATTAATTATTATATTTTACACACGAATCACTAATCAGGCTATTGATTCTCAACTTTTAAAGTGTACTCTACTTCAAAAATACGGTTGCATAAACTGCTTTTACATTTCTGTAGAGAAGTAGAAATAGCAAAAAAAAAATCACTAGTAACAATATAAAAAATGTATTTATTTTATTCTAATAGTATTTGGTAACAATTTTTATAATTATAATAACTAAATTAATAATAAGATCATTTTTTGGTAAAAAAAAAAAAAAACTATTCCATTACATGGGTAATACATGTTATATAAAATTCTTATATAGTCAATATTTCAATAAGAAAAAAAATAAATTATAAATGGCATTGTTGAATAAATAAAAATAATTTGATATAAGATAAATTAATATGTATGGAACTGATTGATAGGTATTAACATTTAAATTAATAATCATTATTATAATAATTCTATAAAATATGTTAGCATTAACAATTAACATACTCAATCAATATACTTTATAATATATAACAGTGTGACCAGAAAGTTTTACAACCCTCTTATTTTGGAGTTCACCATGAAACAGATTACAAAGAACCATTAATCAATTTTCAATTATTCATATGCATTACAAAAATGTAACCATTACCTATGCTTTCTAAACACACTGTATTCAATAAAAAATTTATTAAATTCATTAAAATTGAAAATATTTTTTTCCCGATTACCTTTCATTCATCCAATATAGGAAACGTTATCATCAACATATAGAATTTATACATTGTCCCGTACAGAAATTGAATTCATGGTTTATTGAAGTGACAAATCAGACACAAGTTACTGCCTGTTGGTAATATATAAGTAATTAAATGTAAACACATTTTAATAAATTTAATAGTTACTTTTAACCTTGCCTGATATGTTATCATTATTATTATATGCCACTGTACAATCAATTCCATCTTTAGGTTTTCATATTACAATTTAAGAAGATTATCATTTTTGGTAAAGCACAATTTTATATCAGCAGAAGTGTTTGGTGTACATTCTATAAGTGACATAGTATAGGTGTGATTTAATTTTGTATAATACAAATTTAATAAATATTACTTTACAATTGAAATCCTTCAAACATTCTTATTGTTATTTATTATTTATTGAAGGTATTTTATATTAGTAACGAATCATTATATCCAATTGTTCCTGAAACAACAAAAATGTTTTACTGATTTTAAAAAGATATTTATTTATAATAAATAATAACTGTTATTACATGTATATTATAATGCAAATATACCCTGTTTACAATTACTCATTAATTTTTTTCTGTAGGTAAGTATTTTAATTTATATTAATTAAATTGTTCATTATTATTATTATTATTATTAATTTATTTCATACTACTGAGTTATGCTATTTGGGTTACATTGTACAATATAAATTAAAGGTATACAAAACACTAACCTTTAATGTTTCAATTGTTGAGGAATACCGTCTAATTTTTTGATGAAGAACTTTAACTTTTTTTCTTAAATCATGTATAGTATTTTGTTGTATCATTGCAATGTGTTCCCAATTTTTCTCTGGGGGTTGAAAAGTTTTTTTGAAACTTTCAGGTATTTTAAAGCCCGGATCTAAAAAGAAATACAAAAATATACTTAATGAAAAATAATTGTATGATGATAAAATATATATATAAATTACTTTCAATATTTGTTGATGTTTGTATATTTGATTGGGATACATCTAACACACGCGATTCACCGGCATCTAATGTGTGGGCTACACATTTTGATGGACTAATTGATTTTTGGAAACCTATATCCTCAGTCACCTCAGGTATAATCTCTTCAGGAAGTTTTAACACATAAGTATGGTCTGATAAATTACTATGACGTTTTCTTGCTGGCATTCGAGAGGATTTTAATCCTGAATCCATTACTTTTTTCAGAGAAGCATTCTGTTTTTCATTTACCCGACCTTTGAAAATACTTGGAACAGCAGTATGTGTTAACTTAATGAGATCAGGTCTTTTTTGATAGTCATTAGTAGTAAAATGTGCTTCACAAATCAAAGTATTATTTGTGGGTACAAAGTTTTCTCGGTCAAGTGCTTGTATCCACTGTAGTCTACGGGTTACGTCCCTAGGAAATCTATCAAAATTCAAAACACAAAATATTAATAATTTGTACAAGTATTTGCAGCAGCGGCAAAATGTATTTTACCAACCGGTTCAAATTAAAAAAAACAATACATCCACATACCTGTCTTTGCCCTTTACTACTTGTAAAAATTATAAGTAGGTATTATAAATTATAATTATAGCCATAGTCGCGAACAGCAGTGGTTAAGTCTCTTCCGGCCTTCCCTAACTGTTGTATATCCCAACTTAAATAAACTTTTGGAAGAGTCCCGTATGGACCTAAGCTTCAGCCCCCCTCCCCCCAAATCTCACACTATTTGCTCAGTTACTCCTATGATTTTTAGCATAATAGGCATGGAGAACTTAATTCGTCATAACTCATAACAATCTTAACTAATAAGCAAAAATTATAAAGTTAATTATTCCTACAACTGTCATCTGCCAGCTTCAACTGACACTACCCACGATTATTCAATATTCGCTGGTCAATTAAACCATTTGAACCCGGCTGAAAGGACGCCACTACTCACTACGTCCTAGACAACATTGAATAACTACAACAACTGATAGTAGAGTATAGATATGATTATATGAATGTATGATTATAACACAAGCAAACAAATCCAATTTGCCACTTACCTGAAATACTTGATTTTACCATTGCCCTTACTCTTGCAACCACGTACACAACAAGAGGTTGGCATTTTAAAATATATTATGATGTAGACTGTTTCTAATGTTTGATTAAAATTAAAATCATAAGGAATCTGTAAATTGTAAGTTTAATTTAAAATAATATAATATTACCTAATATAATATAATAAAACGTTCAAATGAATTACCATGTGACGGATAAATCGCTTTTACTGATAATACGCTCCCACTGAAGTCCATTATACCACTGTTCGAGATAACAGTTGACCAGGCGCTGCTTCACAATATATTTTTTATCGCAATTCGCTAGCACTGCGTTGGAGAACATAGAACAAGAACAATAACGAATCGAAATTCGTAACTTGTACCCATAGACAAGAATACTGCTTGTACCATCTATGAAGTTAACCGGAGTTTAATCGGCTGATTATGCCAAATTCATAGACGATACTGAGATTTTACTTATATTCAATTTAAAAATAAAATCTGAACTCTGAAGTATTAAATAATGACATAATATTGTACTTTAGTCTATAACTAGTATAACTAATAACTATAGTGTATAAGCATTAATTTAGGGTGACATTTATACGGGAAACTTTCGTATTTTAAAGATCTGTCCCGGTGTCAGGACAATACATTTCGGGACGCTTGATTGACCCGTTTTTTAGTAAGCTATGAACATTGTTCATACATATAAATAATATGCAAACAAATTACAACAGCAGTAGCCAGTAGGTAATAGGTATTAAAAGACAAATATACATCTACTACCAGCGGTTAAATATAGGTACCTAGTGGCTGATACCTATTATCATTATTGCTTTTTAAATTGCAGATGTCAAAATTTTTAAGAAACTTAGTCTTAACTTAATATTGGGTTATAATGATTGTTGAAAGCTCCTTGCCCTAATTCAATTTATAATAAAGTAATTTAAATACCCGAGATCATAAACCATTTTATCAAATCTAGTAGAAACTATATCATGAACATCCCTGACAAGTGACAACCTTCTAATAACCGCGGGTAAATGGGTAATGAATTTGTATTCGATAATTTATATCATGATAATTTTTTTTTTATAGCAGTCTTTGAGTTCTATATATTATTTAAATTGCAAAATCAAGAATCAAGATTCAAGATCAAAATCGTTATAGTATTAAGTGTGTTTATAAATTAGTTTGTAATGGCACTTTACATTACCATATTGTAATAACTAATAGGACTTATTGTCCGTATATTTGAAATAAATAAATATAAATCAATCAGAAACGGCATTAAATCTGTGGTCAAATCACAGACTATATTAATAATAATAATACTTATAATACTTATAATACTTATAATCTGCAGTGATCAAATCTCTCAAATCTTTAAACCTCAAGCAATATTATGGCTAATAGTTAATATACCGATAACAAACAATAATAACAACAAAATATTTATTTATATTGTGTTGTGAATTGTGATAGTGCACACTACAACTTTAACTTTTTAACTAATATAATAGTAGTCAGTTGTAGGTACGGGTATTGATTGCAGTGGCGTAATTATGGGGGGATATATCCCCCCCAGAGCATTATTTTAAATGACTTATAATATTTTTGTGAGCACTTGGCTATAAAATATTTTAAGATTTTAAAATAAAAATTAATGGACAATGGTTATCTATTATCACAGTTAAAATATGTAACAGATAAAAACTTACAACTTACGACTTCTGATATAATTTTTAACCTCCTAAAACTTATATTTATTAGTCTAAACATAGAATAAATTAAAACTGTTAATATTGTTAAATATTATTTTTGTAAATTACATTATAAATAACACCTGAGATTGTAATACCCATAAAAAAACTCTATAGAGCATTTTTATAAAAATGCCCTGAATAAAATGATTTTATATCCTGCAGTACATTTTTTTTTTTTTCTAATAATTTTGTTAGAAATTCTAATCTAAATTTTTTATGCCTAATTGATAATATACAACTTCAAGGGTAGTAAAAAAGCTGTACAGATATACTCTGTTCAAAATAAGAACAGTAGTGGGCGGCCGAGTTGTGCTCATGGGCGTGGCTTTGTTCCGTAGCAGCACCCGACGCGTCGCCGTAGTGGGGACGGCGTCTCACCGTATGTCTGACCGCTGTCCGATGAAAACTCGTCGCCGCCGACTACTCGTTTTATTTTGAACAGACTATAGAACTGATCGGTTTTGACTTCTTTAATCTAGAAAAACAATTATATTATATAAGTATTTTTTTTTTTTATAGGTTTAGGTCGTTTATTTATTTACCTGTATATAGTTAAAGTTTTTCCTAAAATCCTCTAAAAAATAATAACCTTAAATTTAAAATTGTTATTAAGAACGTTTGAATAAACTACAATATATTGATAGTGCATCGGGATTGTTAACTTGGGGAGATAGCGTCATAGGTCTAAGTGGTCGGGTAGCTCAGTGGTAGAGCAATAGCCCGGCAAGCGAGAGACTCGGGTTCGATTTTTGTTAGATTTTTGACGTTATTTCCTCTGGAGAAGTTAACAGGATATAATACTAAATCCTGAAGACATATACTAGACATTTAAGCAAAAAAAAAAAAAAAAGATGGACTTTATATTTTACTTCATTTAATTTATAATAATACATTAATATAATATTATCATGTATGAAAGTTAACGAACAAGGGGCATGTGGAGGGAATAGCCTATGATTATAAAAACTTATATCCCACCCCAAAACCAGTTCCTCATTAGTCATTACGCCACTGATTGATTATAATTCAATCAATGGTACGATCTAGAGAGCTCTCAAAATTACTAAAAGTGGTAGTAAAGTAACATACTTCCTAAAGTTCGATTGTTATTTCGGAAAAATTGTTGAATTTATAAGCTGCTAGAAAATTCTCTTTAGGAATCTCTTTTTTGATTTAAAATCAGATGTGCCCAAAATAAATACAAATGTATTTCATGGGATTTTTGAAAATAAATCGTTATTTTAAGGTTCTCTATAATTTAAAATTTAAAATTGACTTCATAAAAAGCTTAGAAATTTTGTCTAAGAGTTCATTTTATTGTGCATATTTTTACCGAAATTTAATGAAAATGCAATTATTTATATTTTTACACAGTATAAAATATATGGGAGTTTTCGCAACATCAAATTATTAAAAATAAAACGTAGGTATAGAGCAGATAAAACGAGTACAAACGTACGTATACGAATTTATTTTTGCAAAATTTCTAATATTATATCTGGTGGAGAGAAGAATATGACAAATCTAGGATTACCCGAAGACATGACACTTAATGATTTTTCGTGTTTTAAATATGCACTAATCAGTAATCACCTCTGCTGACGTCGAAAGATCATTTTCAATATATACACCAATTTAGTCACATCTAATCGCCGTTCATTCAAACTTGACAACATTAAAAAAATTCTTATTGTGCAATGCAACTTCTTAATTAAATATAAATTATTTAATTAAGTATTTTGTATTGTTTAATAAATTGAATTTAAAATTTTCAGATTTAAAATGAGCTGACTGGACTGGACTGACTGGATATTTTTTTAATTGATTATTATTTATTATTAATTGATTTGAATTTAATTGATTTATATATTTTTGAAATTGGGTACATTAATATAATAAAATATAACTTTTAATAATATGAATGAACATTTTTTGTTATTCCAAAATTTACTTATAGTATTTTTATTTTTTAAACTGCATATTTTTGATACATATTTTTAGATTTTTAGTGCATATAAATGCATATTTCTGAACTTTTAAAAGCATATTTTTCCAGCTTTTAGTGCATAAGTGCATACTTATTTAGGCATTTTTTAGGGAAAGACCTCACTAGACCTGGTTATAAAAATTCGTCTTGATTCGCCCATACACATTAGTACATTACCATTTACCACCCATCCAACAAATCTAGGCCAAAAAGGCGTAGAAAAACATATTACTTAGTATTATCTGAATCGTAGATATATTATATTAATAATTATTAATTTATAAAAATATAAACATAATCTTTAATCTTTATAGTTTGCTTATAATTATATATAGGTACTAATTTCTATATAAATGGGTAATATATTTTATATAGGTAGTTTATATTATTATTATTTATGATTATCAGGGGTCGTAACTTCATGCACTAAAAAATGCATATAGATAAGCATGCATTCATGCACTAACGATTGTCAAAATATGGATTAAAATATGCAATACAAATTTCGAAAATATACATTTATATGCCCAAACATTTTTAAATTATGCACTCAAAACATGCATTATGTAAAAAAATCATGAGAAAATTTTGAAATAATAAGAATAAATCCATAAATTTAAAAAAATTGAAATTCCACCACAAAATGTTGCAAACGGCACTCAACTTTGTTTTTTTTGACATTGTTGTTTAAATAAAATATTAATAATGTGACGGTACCTAAACCTACCTTAGTACCTCACACGAAAACACTAAAACAAGAAATTTAGCGAACGAACGCATACGACTTGTATGACTATATGAGTAAAGTCATCGGCGAGTGCAAGAAAACTATACTGTACAAAATTATAAATTTGTTTGGTGAGAAGCTGCACGCGTGTATATAGGTTCGTTTTGACGACGGACTTTGTCCGGTGGAGGATGGTAGTGTAGCGATTACATTATTTCCGCGGTACTAGTGTACTATACACGTAAAACGCATAAAATCTAAATAGGTAGGTATTTACTAGGTCACTAGGACACTAGGTAGTAGGTAGTCACACACAAACTCAATAAAACACTAAATAAAACAAAACATTATAATTTTGTAAACGGGAAAATAAATAAAAACAAGAAACGTTTCAAATATTTATATGAAATAATATGCACTAACGACTGTAAAAAATTATATTATGCCAAATATGCCTTAAGAGGACGCTACACCCGCATGTGTTGTCTCCGTCTTACACACGTACGACATAGACAAAACGCGTTTAGGCAGTCTGAGTATAACTCGCTCAATTTTGGTTCTAGAGTAAAAATGCCTATTATGAAATTGAATTGTGATAATATTTCTAAGGGCAAGACGCTGCGGTTTTTCCATTATACCCAATATAACGTTCATTATATCGTTTAGAAATAGAAAAAATTTCACCATTTTTAAAATACCTTTGACTTTTAAAAAATTAAATTTTTTAAAAAAACCTCAGCGTCTTGCCCTTAGAAATATTATCACAATTCAATTTCATAATAGGTATTTTTACTCTAGAACCAAAATTGAGCGAGTTATACTCAGACTGCCTAAACGCATTTTGTCTATGTCTTACACACATACGACATAGCAAATGTTCGTTTGCTATGTCGTAAGTGAGTAAGAAGGAGACAACACATCCGGGTGAGACGTCCTCTTAACACCCAAAACATGCAAAAACATGCAAAAACATGCACTATCAAACTTCATTAGTTAGTTTCCTGGAATATTTGAGGAAAACCGGAAACTTACCGTTCAAAAGTTATGGAAGTTCAAAGTTGCAGCGATTCCGCGTGTATCGGTACTCGTTGCTGCGCTCCTCGGCGCCGTCGTTCCGCTCCGCAAATCGAAAATATCCCCCGACTTGCTATGCAACACCACCAAGTAGGTTACAGGGTAAGTTATGTCCATACACAGTGTAATAATAAATTTAGGTATATTATTTTACTATATTTAAGAATCTAAATAGTAAATACCTACTAATTTCTAGAAATTCGCTAAACTAGACCGGTTTAAAATTATCCCTCACCGGGATAATGAACCGGGAGATTGTAAACTCGGCCCGAGGAAAAAACATTTCCAAAAGGTCGATGGTAAACTCGGCCCGGGTTTTTTTCAGGTCAAAATTATTTAGATGTAAACTCGGCCCGGGTTTTTTTCAGGTTAAAATTATTTAGATGTAAGCTCGGCCCCGATTTTTTTCAGGTGAAAATGATTTAGGTGTAAAAACCATCATTTTTCTTATAATATTTTTGAGAAACATTTAGCATTACCCAGAGGACACCACGAGGCGGTTCTCATTATCCTTCAAAAATTATTTTCAGTTTCATATTATTATTCATAGTATGAAATTCGTTATTTAAATGAAAAATATGTAATTAAAATGTTATAATATTGATAATAAAATAATTATAAATGTAATTATATAAATTTATAAGTGTAAAAATGTGTAAAAATATAATAAAAATATATAAGTAAAATTGTAGTGTATATAATGAGTGAAAAATTTTAGTATAATAATATATAAATCTAGTTTTTTAAGTAAAAAGCCATGTATTTTACATATTCACTCACTGATATTTCTTTATTTTTATATTTTGTAAGTGTTCTTTCTAAGAGTTCTTTTTTTTTTTAGTTTTTATATTTTGGAATTTAAATGGTCCATCTAGGCTGTTGATTTTAATGTACGTTTCTGTTTGTACTTCTTTTAATTTTGAAATGACGGAATATATATTGGGGTGAGTGGAATTAAAACTTGAATTAAAATGCGCATGAAATGATTCACATGCATTTGTTGTTAAATACGTTTCAACTGATGCACTGGCCCACATTTCAGGAGGAAACATAGAATCTGACACCTGACATTTTCGGGCCGAGTTTACAATCGATTTATTTTACCACCTGAAATTTCCGGGCCGAGATTACAATCTACCTATTTATATTACCTAAAATTCTCGGGCCGAGTTTACAACAAAAAAGGTAACTTCGGGCCCAGTTTACATTTGCCCAATGAACCATGTAAAGTGTAAACGATATGGTCCAAACATCACGGTGTACCTATTATTTTTCACACCGGTTTAATCTAGCATTCTAGCGAATTTGTAGAAACTACCTACATCATGATTGACGAATGACGATTGTACATTATATTATAGATACTGTAAACGGTCACATTCATGATTGCTGAGATAAGTGGTTGGCGGTGTACGTTGATACTTGATAACTTACTGATAAGCAGTTCTTCGAAAATCGTAATTTGCCGAACGCGCGGTACCGTTTAGTGACTACCGAATGGTACCGATCCAAAAATTATTATTTCTGACGTTTCAGCAATATTAAATCACTACGCATTTTCCGTCTCGGCGATCGTTGGTGATCGATAACGACCACGACGCCGCAATGATGGGTCAGTCGTTTTTACGAGATAAAAAGTACACCCACCTGTAGCTATTATATTAATTTCATCTACTTACGGTACGCGGCCTTGTTGTTGGTAAGACGCATATTGCTAAAACTTCGCCCAACAAACCAACAGGTAGTCACTGTACCGACATCGCTATCCGTTGATGAGCAGCCTTTGACTTGTTCCCGGTCCCGCGATACAAATCCACGACGTTGTTCGGTGTAGGTACCTAAGATCTCGTCATGTGCGGTATATTTTGTTCGTTCGTCAAAGGGTCGTTCGTCAAAGGGTCGTCCGCGTGCGGTGAGGTAAATCTGCTGGCTTCCACTGCGACTGCTGCTTTTGCACAGTGGCCATTTAATTCAAATTAGATTTCCTAGCCCCGTTTTGTCCTCAGATCATCAAGTGTAGATCGGCGCTGCAGAAGAGAGGCCCGGACGTGGGTTCCACTCATCAGGTCAATGTCAATGGCTACACTGCTTTGTTCTCGGGCAACATACTGTGGACTCAAGGAGAGCGTCCAACCGGTCAGCCATATGTTGATCGAAAGGGAAATATATTACTATGGAATGGTGACGCATACAGTTGGAATCTGACGGTGAGTCGAATCTGATGAATAAAATATTATATACTCGACATGTATATATTATTAAAAATTCCTATTACTAGATGAACGCTAGTATTAAAGACAGCGATACAAAAATAATATCAGATTTTCTGTGTGATGGAGGCAGCATGGAACTGCTTATGACTTCTGTCCACGGCCCATATTCCATTATCTATTACGACTGTGAACAACAAGTTTTGTGGGTCGGTAGAGATCCAATAGGCCGCATCAGTTTGTTATGGAACATTAGTGCGGACAAACTGATAGTCACTTCAGTTGGACACAAAGACATTGCAGATCTAGAAGAAGTACCAGCCATTGGATTGTTTAGATTTGATTTGAATGCTCGTATACTTGGTACATTTATGTCTAAATATTGTTTTAATAATATGTGAGTTGTCATTGATTGTTTGTTAACGTTTCAGAACCTCAATTATACCAGTGGTCACACACACGTTTTGATTGTGATTACAACATTTCAAATGAATTGCAATATTTTAAACAGACCCGTGTTCAACATGTTACAAATCCTGAAGACTCTATACTACAACAAAATTATCAATTAAACATGTCTGAGCTATTGTTGCACCAAGAATTTTGTAAGAATGTCAGTAATCTGATTCACTATTTGTCTCAGTCAGTTGAAAAAAGAACAACAATCAATCCAAAGGCTTGTAAAATGTGCGAGTTCAAATGTGATCATGCAAAAATGGCTATTTTATTTTCAGGAGGTATAGATTCGGCATTACTAGCTCTATTAGCTTCCAAATATGTAGAATCTGATGAACCAATTGATTTGTTAAATGTTTCATTTGAAAGACCAGCAAACTCTGGCAATTTTGAATGCCCAGATAGACAAACATGTTTAAATACATTAGAAGAGTTAAAAACTTTGTGTCCAACTAGACGATGGAACTTAATAAAAGTGAGTAACATTTTAGTACTACAAATGTGCAATGCCCATACTGAAAAATAAATAATTACATTATATTTTTTTTAAACATTGGATATATATTTAGATAGACATTTCAAGTGTTGAATTGCAACAAAAACGTTTTGACACTATACGCCATCTCATTTATCCTTTAAAAACCGTCCTAGATGATAGCCTTGGCTGTTCCTTATGGTTTGCCTCTCGGGGACTTGGCAAATGTAATGGAAAATCTTATAAAACCCCTGCTCGAGTAAGTAATTTAAATATAATATGTTTAAATATCATAATATTATACTAGTTGAAATAGTTTGAGGTGTACTTAGTTTTTCATTGTCTTATAACTTATAGTCAAATTATTACATTTATCTAAATATAATATGTTTAAGATAGGTTATTGGAAACACTATATAGTTCAGTATTAGAACTTCTAATTTGAACTTTTAATCTTTTAATTCTTATTAGGCTTTAACAAATTAATACTTTTAAGGTGAGCAGAAGCATGTATTATATTTCTTTGTTGATTTAGTAATAATAATTTATTATATTATTACTTTATCTAGAAAGTGCAATGAGTAATCATCTGTCTTATATACGTATAATATTGCAAAACTATTCTGTACTCTACTCTAGAGACGTATCCTGAGCGGGTTGGGGGATTTTATCCCCCACCAGAAAATTGTTAAATAATTTTTAAAAAAATTAAAAAAAATTTCATTAATAAAAATTAATAATAATTTTAGATAAAAGTTGTCAACCATTAATTTTAAAGCTAGGTACAATTGAAAATACAAAATAGATTAAATAACACTCCACATAGTGGCGTAGACATGATTTCTGAGAGGGGGGATAAAAAAAAAAAAAACGACAGGAGGGAAAAATTGGAAATTCCCCCACCCTCTCAAACCTTTTTAGTGTTTACTAGGGTAATAAAAAGCCAATGGGGGGGATCTGACCCCCGTGTCCCGCTTGTATACGCCACTGACTCCTCACACACACTATTCTATTACCGCTATTAAAATATTTTGTGCATGGTAATCATGCTTCAGGATGATTATAGAATACCATCAATAATTAAATTTCAATGTATCAATTACTTTTAAGATACTCTAATCTAAGAGTACCCACTTAATATGAACAAAAAAAATTAACTTTAATCATACATTTAGAAATTCTGGATTCCGATAATTATTTGTCCAAAATCTAATTAAAATAAGAATTAATCAACAAACATCTTAAAATTATAAAATTAATATTATTTTTATAGTGATGGCTAATAAAAACAACTAAAATATTTTTATACTGATTAAAAAATTTAAATAACTGGATATTGTTCAATGTTCATAATATAATTTAAATTATGCAGGTGTTATTGTCTGGAATGGGTGCAGATGAGCTATTGGGCGGGTATACAAGATATAGAAAAATTCTGCAGCGACATGGTTGGCAGTCACTGAATGAAGAATTAGATAAAGATTTTTCCAAAATACCATCACGTAATCTAGGTCGAGATAACCGTGTGTGTTGTGACCATGGTCGTCAGTTACGTACACCATATTTAGATGAAAATTTTGTAGAATTTATTAGAGGACTTTCACCATGGCAACGGTTATATATATTTAATTACATAAATAATAGTTGGAAATTTATTATTTTTATAATGAAAATATTTTAGGTGCTGGCCAAAAGAACCATACCCGATCAACTTGGGTGAAAAGCTATTGTTACGATTAGCAGCGTTCAAATTGGGACTTATAAATGCAGCCTGTTTACCAAAACGAGCTCTACAATTTGGCTCAAGAATAGCCAATAAAAAAGAAAATGGTAGTGATTTAAGTGATAGATTATAAATTTATAAATAATAAATAAAAATTTTATTTTTTAAACACTTAATCTTATTATTTGTTTATACATTATACTTATATATACTTACCAAGAAAATTATTAATTTTAAATAAATCAAATTATTTTTCTATAGGATCAAAAAATAAAAAATAATTTACAATTGAAACTGCTTATAATAATACTTAGACCTTATATATTAAAATATCATTAATTGTCCAATGGCTGACTAAAGATATTCTGTCGAATGAAGCTTTGTCTTCGTGTATTTCTCGAATAGTGAATACTTGCAATTTATTTTTTCCTTTTACATGACCAGTACATCTATTAATAATAGATACATTTTCAATGTCAATGTGTGATATAACTATTATTTAAACCCCCTGCAGTAATATCAGTTTAGCTTAAGTTTTTTGTTTTTATCATACAATATATATTATATTATAATAAATAAAATATAAATAACACTCACAATACTAATGTTCCTTTAGATATATTAGGCATTTTTCTATCTATTTCATAAAATACACATACTATTCCAGATTTTTTCTGTTCGCTGCGCAAACAAAATATTTTTTCGCATTTATTGCTGCCAGTTTTTACCAAATCCATAACTCCTAAAACTAAAATATTTTAATATCCATCCTGAAAAATATTAGAAACTACAGAGTAATTATTTTTCAAATTCTAATTAATATTAAAATTGGATAACTCATTAATACACTAACCAAATATATATAATATATTATTGGTATAGGAAAGATTTTATAACAATGAATAATAATAAGGTGTACCGAATACTTGGTAAATAATTTTGGTCGGTTCCAAAAACGATAACAATCGGCACCAACGCGCCACTTGTTTAACACTTCCAACCAAAAGTTTCTTGCCCTCGTCGATAACTGCTTTAGATTCATCATTGGGCTTGTTGCTATGATTGTGAACAGTGCTGGGAGTGGACAATGCCAAGCTACATATTTAAAAAAAAAATTATTTTAAAAACTAAGAAATGGATTAGCAAAACATAACACCAAAAAGGAGATAAAATTGTATTCTTTGAAAACCAGCACTAAAACAATCTACCTATTAAATTAATATAAAATGCTGTGTATTAATCACATTAGAAACAAGAAATGTAATTACAAATTTGAACATTTTAGCTTTATTATATTCCAAAAATATATTATGTAACATGCGGACTTATATTATATTCATCCAATTATTCATTTCATACATTTAGTCGACAGTCACAAAAGACATTTTTTTATATTATTATAATTCCCATTTTAAAGCAATGCCTACCTACATGTTTCAGTACAAAATAATAATAATTATCAGTATCTTAATTTGCGGTTCAGTGTCCAGACTTATGTGTCGATTATTGTCAACACTGTCTAGTCCACAGATATTTTATAATACAATAGTTTATTGCATATTATATCTGTGCAGTGTGCCCTACATCTGCACTAGGCAAAGAACAAGTGTGAATGCGTAATATAAATAAATAATATAAACAAACTCAATACAAATTATTCTAGGTTTTAAACTAGGTAGTCTAAACCATAGAAAAGATAATAAGCTAATATTAAAAATTATAAAACTCATTAGGTATAATATTATGACAAAATTTAAATCCCCATTTTAATAAAATATTTTTCGTGCATTAGTTTTTTCCATCTCCCGTCTAAGTAAAAAACATATTTGGTGAACGCAAAAAAAGAATAAAAAATAGTTGTGTAAAACAGCTCCGTCCCCAAAATTTGAGCACTGCAAGGAGGCACAACAACGGATAGGTCGACAAAAAACTAAACAAATCGATCAGTACAAAAGTTGTTGGAAAATGTAATTACGCGGGCATCGGTTGATGTCCCAAGCTTCGGCCGTATGGATGATGACTGTTGCTAGAACTCGGACCGCCACTAATTGAATAGTCCATCATCTCGGTATGCGTCAAGTCTCGGCTAGTGTAAATATACGTTCTCGCGGACGACAAAGATTTAAAAGTTAAAACCGATAAAAATATGGCGGTGTCAAGGTAATACTAATATACTATTTTAACTTAATTATAATATCGTGAATTCGTAGAACCCATGGCTAAATAAACCAGCTGTGGTAAAACCCTCAACACCAGTGAATTGTTGGTAACTGTAAACTGGTAAGTAGTAAGTACCAACCCCAATATCAAACGCACAATCACACAACTTGGTACGAGCACAGGTACGAGTTTAATACATTAATCTTATATATATATATATTTATATCTATCAATATTTAATATTATGATGTTATATTACATCTTTACGAGTAACTTGATCTGCCAAGTTTGGACTTGTGAACGCCCCTTACACGATATAGCTAAAGCTAGGTGATCCGGGTTGCCCAGGAAATCCATTGGCATTTCTGTACTAAAAAGTAATAATAGTTAACGATACTATAGTCTATAAACTATACAACTATAGTTGAATTTCCATTTTCATTTTTCGATGTTCGATGTAGGATCACACATAATGCATAGTCTGTTCGTCTACTTTGACTTAAAATTTCGTGGTTATAAGTTATAACACGGAAATAAGTAATAGATCATCTATATTCTGTGGTAATAATGTTGAAGGCGGGGACATTTGAAATTCAATTTTGGCGGGAAATAATAATTTGCCAAGTAAAGCCCGATTGTGAATCTACCGTACAAACCATGGTCTTGGTTATAGAAGACCATGGTTTAAACCACGGACTAAGATATACAGGACTGGACACGACAAGGTTGGAGGGTGTGGGGGGGTTGACTACGAAATGTTTTACAACAGGCAGTGTTCGGGGGGATATTTTCCTTTTAGCATTACTAGCGCCGTCCTAGTGGATACTTATGGAACTAGAACACATCATACAAATTTATAGTTCCATAAGTATCCACTAAGACGGCGCTAGTAATGCTAAAAGGAAAATATCCCCCCGAACTCCGCCTGTTGTAAAACATTTCGTAACCACAATATTCATCTCGTGTCCAGTCCTGTATATCTTAGTCCGTGGTTTAAACTGTCCGCGGGCGGCAACGGCGATGATAACTGATAAGACGACCGCCGCGAAACAAAATAGGGAAAATACTATTATAGATAGTAAATTAAACAGGTATGTGTACGATATTGTACAAACAAATATATTTCGATAATCATTCTCAAATTCTCGTTAAAAGAGTTTGAGCTCGAATTATTTCATATTTGTTCCGTTTTTGTGATCAGTTGTCGTAATTCCGCTGTTCTGCGATAAATAGTGGGAGGACTCTGTGTCTTTCGTCTCATCGGCGCCGGAAATAAATCTCGTTCCTTTAACCCTTTCGTAATTTCAAATTATGTAATCGACAGAATTTGGCGGTTCGATGATCAAAATCTGCAAAAGTGTTGTTCCCGTCGGGCGTCGACATATTCTGCCCGCCAGTTGGCCGAGGACCATTGAATGTTGAGCGGCGTAGAGTGTAGACGCTCCGACTAGATATAGTAAGTGAGCTGAAGGAGTCATGTGCGCTCGATCCAGAGTGGTACTATATTGGAAGACTGTATGTTTTCCGAGGCTCTCAAGTAGTGACTAACTTACTGACTATAATATATAGTCAGTTTATATTCCTTGTAACCATGTTATTCGGTACATAGCTCCACCTATTATCCAGGGTCGGGGTTTACAGTCCTATCTAACTCCCAAATCGTAGTAGTTATGTACTTTTTTTTATTATTATCTAATATAATGTAATAATATATTAATAGTTAAAAAAAAGGTGCCATACTTCTAAAATGGATCAGATGTTACCGAGCCCGGGGTTCAGTATTCCCAGTATTGGAACCCCAGTACATCAACCAGAAGAAGATCAGCAGATTATGCAAATGCCACCGCTACAACCACAAGGTCTAGCCATGAGTACTAGTAGTCTGCCGTCTCAACAACAGTCGATGAATAAAATATATCAGACAAACAACATGGGTTACGCCACACCACACAGCATGATGCATTCACAAACACCTGTAACAACTTATTTAAACAATAGTATTATTTTTTAACTAGATATTAATCCCAGGATTCCTATTTAGGTACATCAAAGTATGCCATCTTTAACGTCCATCAGCTCATCCTCTTCGACTGTCCCAGCGCTACAAACTATTCAAAACCCAGCAACGCCTGCCCCGATGACACCTATGACACCAGCTTCTGCAGATCCCGGAATTGTACCTCAACTCCAGTGAGTCATTGTTTTTTCATTTAAGTGCATTATTTACATAATTTTGTGTTCTCATTTTTATTTCAAGGAATATAGTGTCGACGGTAAATCTTGGATGTCGGCTTGACCTGAAAACTATTGCTTTACATGCACGTAATGCAGAATTTAACCCAAAACGATTTGCTGCTGTCATAATGAGAATACGTGAACCACGTACTACAGCACTAATCTTTAGTTCTGGGAAAATGGTGTGTACTGGTGCAAAAAGTGAAGAAGATTCCAGACTAGCAGCAAGGAAATATGCTAGGATCATTCAAAAACTCAGCTTTCCCGTAAGTCTTATTATGTTTGTTTATATTTGTATTTAACCATTTTCTATTATTAGGCCAAGTTTTTAGACTTTAAAATTCAAAACATGGTTGGCAGTTGTGATGTAAAGTTTCCTATACGTCTTGAGGGATTGGTACTCACTCATGGCCAGTTTAGCAGGTAGTTTATTCTATATTAAGTTTTGTAATTTTAGTATTATACAATATGTCCCAAAAGTCCCGTATCTCCGAGGAAAATCAATATATTTAAATGCTGTTTTTTTTCAGTTATAAAGATGGAAATTCTGATTGAATAAAATAATATTTGATTCATTTTTTCAAAAATTCAAAAATTACCAAAAAAATTTTTTAGGCAGATAAGTTTTTTAAATTTCCAAGATAGCTGTTTTGTCGATGGTATTTTTTAAAACAGTTCAAAAAAAAAAGGTGCTCTGCTGTACAGTAGGTTACAAGTGGGTCACTGTATAATGGATGGTATTAAATTTGAATTCAATGATATAATATCATTGTATAAGAAAAACGATTCTGAGCGGAGACGGTATGTCAGTCTGGGTATATGTGATATTATATACCTACTTTAAATTTTCAAGCTTTTTTAACCAACAAATAAGATTTTATTGATATTTATAGAATAAAAAACTAAAAAAATTGGAAACTGAAAATGTCCCTAAACAGCTCAAAACAAGTCAAAATATTTTAAAAAAGGCATGGTGTGTAGAAAATACTTATATAAACAGTCAGTAAAAATTTCATATACGGTCATTTGTTTTAGAGTTACACAAAAAGCCAAAGTCGATTTTCTCGAAAACAGATTTTGTGTAAAAATTCCCGTTGTTCCTTAATTTTTTTTTTGTTTTTTGCAGTGCGTTTCAAAACTACTAGAAAAATTTTACTTCAGAGTTTTCATACTTAATACTGCAAAAAAACTGCATTTAAATATATTGATTTTCCAAGGAGATACTAAGGGTGATACGGGATTTTTGGGACATATTGTATTTAGGACTCATAAAATGTTTATTTTTTTAGTTATGAACCGGAACTGTTTCCTGGGCTTATTTACAGAATGGTTAAACCGCGTATTGTATTACTGATTTTTGTTTCTGGAAAAGTTGTACTGACAGGTAACTTACTATTGTAACTACTTTTGTACTTTTTACTAGTTATTGTTATTGATGTTAAAGGACCACATAACACAAAAAATAAGTTTGTTTAATTTAAAATAATGTTCAATTCTATGAAAAATGGTATATGTTTAACGTTTTTACTGACATTATTCAATGAGTTATGACTTTATGGGGAGTGATACGCTTTATACACTTGATGTCATTGGGCTGGGCTTGCCGTAACTACTATCTTTACATACTATAGTGCCTTGCTTCACATGATAATTTACATGTTTTTATTCACTAGAGATGTTATTGGGACCAGAATATCTCTAAAAACCTAAAGTGCTTAGTCTTTTTAAATATTTAAAATCTTATTATAACAATTTTTGTTACATACGCCTCTATAGCTGCAGCAGTCATTTATCGCAAAATTACATAGCACAACTGGCCAATAACTCTTTTAGTATTTTTAATATTTTAAAAAACTGAAGGTTGTATTTAACTTCTAATACTTCTATCTTAAGTACAAACAGTTACATATTTATACTGAAATCAATCATAAAAAAAATTGTTAGATGGATAAATCATTCTGTTGAGTAAGCAACTTCTACACCTATAAAATAAGCAGTTATATCGAGCCCAGCCCAATGACGTCACCCAGCTATTCTAAATACCCTTAATATCTCCTTGATTGATATTTATTTATTTTTTACTTTGCATTTTTACCTATTTTTTTCTAATAGTTCTAACTACAATAATTTAATATTTATTATTTAATAATAAATTGATGAAAACATTTTTTTGGGATTGTGCGTAACTTTAACTAAATCTTAATTGGTTACTAAAAAAATGTTATTACTTATAAATTATAATCATAAATTATGGTATTAAATATTATCTGTTAACTTTATTTGTGTTATTTAATCTTAATAATATTACAATTTCAGGTGCCAAAGTACGTCAAGAAATTTATGATGCCTACGATAATATTTATCCAATATTGAAAAGTTTTAAAAAAAACTAAATTATTATGTATACAGTGTTTATTATTTATTATTAATGTTTAAGGATTTAATTTTTTCTTGACATATTTAATTTAAGGTTAGGTTGTTTTATTGTACAAAAACGTAGATTATTTTTGCTGGATATTTTCATATTTATTATAAAATATAGTTAAAAAATCAAAGCTAAATTAGATCTTGAGACCTCAGAGTGCCACTAAATTTTTTTAAGTATTCATTAAATTTATTATGCTATTCATTCAAGTATTCAAGATATATGGCTATACTACTACTTTCCATAAATGTAATAACTTAGATTTAATTTTCCTCAAAAAGTCATAATAATTGTATACAAATAAAATTGACTATCCGTAGAAATTAATTTATAACATTTATTTAAGCTATAATTTATAGTTAATAAATAATAATCAATAAAGCGTATCAATTCTAAATTAGAATATTATACTATTTATATGCACTTTATTTTTCCAATAAAATGTTAACCTCCATTTTATATTATTGTGAGTTCTAACTGTAGATGATATAATATTATATGTTCTACGCCACCCTGCACATATTCTTTTTTAACCATTTCTCACCATCCCCTAAAATCAAAAACACAAAGTTTTTTCAGAGAATATAAAATATTTTTTAATCTAATCTAAACTTTAGCAGTTTTTAATAATAAAAAAGGTAGAAATCATTTACCATTCATTTTTCTTCTCTTTTAATTCTAAGTTGTTAAAAAATCTTTATCAATTTTTCACTCAATTGACTACTTTTTTCAATTACAACAAATTGTATAGTAAGTTTCTTTAGGTAAACAAACAGAAACAATTATAGGAAAACCAGTTTATCGAGAACAAAAATCATATTTATATTTTTGTTGTAATTCAAAAACTATTAACCTACTGTAGAATCAAAATGTTCTATTGTTTTTCAATGTATGTATTATAGCATTTTTGTTTGTAAGTTGAAAAGTTAAAAATTTAATACAACATTCTTCTTAAGTTATTTCTACACTAATTAAATAAAATCGATATTATATATCAGCTTTAAGTTAAAATTTTAATGACATTGAATATCTACTAGCTGTTCAAACGTAAAGTAAAATGTACAAAAAGTTTGAGGAGGCTTTTCGCTTTTTTTTTTCTGTTTGAATCGAGGACCGGAGGAGGAATCGCTTTAGCATTACTTCTCCTCACGGAGGAGGCTTTTCCCTAAAAGCCCCTCTATTGGCGCATGTGTATATGTAGGTTCCTACTCAATATCATATTATTTGTTATATAGGTACACAAGGCTGTATACCACAGATAGTATATTGACATAATCATGCTGACCACTGAAGTAGTTCAATACCCAGGAGTCAGGACATGGCCTGAAAAAGTTAGGAAACGCGTTGAACTCGTTTAGTAAATAATATTATATACGAATACAACAAGCATTGGTTGTATCTGACTAGAAGCGGATAAAACAAAAATACTGACAATTTTATTTTACTTATGAACGAGATTAAAACGCTGTATTTAAATATATTATTTATTATTATTAATTAAAATTGAAGATTTAATACTGCATTAATGGATACATATTAGTATATTACTTAAAACATAATTCAATGATATATTTTTAATTTTTTTATATACTTGAATTTCATTTTTTTTTAAATAATCATTACTTTGTAGAATATTTATAATTTAGTGATAATCGAAGTTTCTAATAAAAATAACTCTTACCTTACATCTTCTGCAGTATTCTCATATTTTGTATAGGTTTTAGGTAATAACATTTTTCAAGTCATTGATGCTGCATAAGTATTGGATATTGAGGGGGTAGGTACAGTTCCAAAATGGTCTGCAAGCTCATCAGTAATCAGTATCTTTATCTGGTTCAACTTGATTGCTGGTAAATTTTAATCATGAACTTTGATTATTTCTCCATCTGTTGCCGACTGTTGCAAATAAATTATGGCTAATCGAGAGGGACTAAATAAAATTCTTTTTAAATAGTATAATAGCATTAATTATAAGTAGGAACTAGTATTTATAATCAATGGTAATAATTATTTTTAAATATGTAAATACAGAAATTTGAAAGCACACTTGTGCACGATCTTAGTTAAATTGTTGCTCTAATTTGTTTAATTACAGTGACGCTAGAAGGTATTCTGGGACCCCTAGGGAAACGAAGGTTTCGTAGTCTCAACGCTTTTAATATTAAAGGAGGGGCCCAAGCGGGTCCCTGGACAAGTGCCCAGTATGCCTCAATTTTGCATAAAAATTTGTTTTTCCTTAATATTTTTTTGTTCTACTCAGTTATTTTGAAAAATAAGAAATTTTAACTGTTGAACCCATAATGTGCCAACTAACTCCAATTTGCTATCATGATTTTACTGCCTCGAAAGATTAACACAGGTCACAGACATAAACATAAAATAAAGTATAAGAATGAATAGTTTGTTCATATTTTTTTTTTATTTTTAGTGATTTTTATATGACATGTAAGGGGAGGCCTTCAAAACATTGAATGTCAAACAATTGAACGTCAAAATCTTGAAGGTCAAAATATTGAACAATAAAATCTTGAACATAAATTTATGTCAACATCTTGAATATTCAAAAACTTGAACATCAAAACCTTGAACGTCGAAATCTTGAACAAAAAAATAGTTTTCGTCAAACCTTTGAACGTCAAAATCTTGAACAAAAAAGTAGTTTCCATCAAAGCTCTGAACGTCAAAATCTTGAACAAAAAAATTGTTACCGTCAAAACCTTGAACACAAAAATTGTTTCGGTCAAAACCTTGGACATTAATACTTTTTATCGCAATTTGTTTTTCTCGTGCTGTTCTAGATATCACATTAATTTTAATTGTAAAATATTATATTTGCAATATTGGAAATTAAATACTATTCCTTGTAAATATTCATTGGTTGTTCTATTTTTATAATCAAAGCCAATATTTTACAAACGCTGTACTTTGTCTAACTATTTTTTTTTCGCAGGGGACATTCGCCAGCTGTATATTGTTTAAGTTTTACTTTGTTTATAGGTATTTTCTTTTTCTTCAACGCAGATATGACTTTTTAAATACTTGGATGGCATTAGTGGCGTAATTTGGTTTATGGTTGTGGGGGGGGGGGGATGAAATGTATGTACATTTCCCCACTCAACATTTTTTTTTTTTTTTAATCATTTAAGCAATAAGCACCTCTCAATACAAGTATACAACCATTATGATCTGTATCTATGTAATATTGTAGGTATACACTATACATTAAAATAAATAATAACATAATATTTAGATATTCACATTTAGGTACACTTAAACATTAACTTTATTGATACCTAGGTCCTAGATACTAGATGCAGTTACATCACAAATCACAATAAAAGCACACTACGTGGTCTTAATGCTTATTCATTAAGCTCTTTAAGCAGAGGAGTGCAGCTAATAGAGCCGATTATCAGCGACGGATTAAGAGTTAAAAACGCCGGGGGCAAAATAAATGTAACGCCTCTTTGCCACAATTTCAAAAATAATTAATTATGTTTTAATTATAGTTTAAATTTAAATATTTTACAGTGCAGTAAAAAAAAAAAAAAAGGCAGGTAAGTGGATGTCGCTCAGCTGTACAGTAGGTTACAAGTTGGTCATTGTTTAATGGATTGTATTAAACTTGAATTCAATGATATACCGAATATCATTGTATAAGAAAAACGATTCTGAACGGAGACGGTTTGTCAGTCTGTATATTTTATATTGTCATTAATTATTTTATTTATTTAATTATTATTTTTTTTATTCGTTGCTACTACGGTGATAAACAAATTGTTAGAAATTAAAATCCCATTTTAAGCGGTTTTTCGTAATTTTTCAGTACTTTTTCCCGTGGCATTAAATAACTATTGAGAAAATCGAAAAATGACCTCTCTAAAGTATCATCTTGGTCCAATTTGCTAAAAGATAAGGTACTATATGTTGAAATCAAAGCACTCCTTCTGGTAGAAATTTTGTATACAGGATATAAAAAAAAAAAATAAACACCATTGTAAAACCACTAGCTTCCTTGCTCCGCTCAGAATCTAAAAATAGTTATTTTTATTATGAGGAATTGATTATTAAAATAACTAGGTATTTAAAATACAATATATTTTATTTGAATATAACAGTTTTAGATCAATTTTTTTCTGATAACTTATCCCGAAGCGAATTTATGAATTTTTTTGTTCCCATTCTATTTGTTTTAATATTGTATTCTCTATACTCAATATGGAAAGTAAAAGGTAATTTTTCACTCTTTAGAACTGAGAAAGAACGTTCCCCAGTGACATTAGAGTATGGAAGAGAGCAAAAAAATTCTTAGAGCTATTTCAACATTTGGGAATGTTGAAGAAAGCTGAGATTGTATGAGAGCTTTATTAAAATGTGAAGCACAGATGATGATTCGTTTTCAATAGAAAAGTTAGAAATTATATCTTTAAATTGTACCGTCAAACCGGGTTACTTGGGACACTTTTGAACTTCGGATGAATACTGATCGAAAAGTTTTCAAAATATATTAATAATTGTAATGAACAAAAATGCTGGTCTTGACTTAGACTATGAGACCCATATGTTTTTTTTTTTGATTCCTCCCCCCTTCCCGTTTTTTTTTAAAAAAATATGCTTGTCCCAAGTTACCTTGATTTTTGGGTAACTTGGGACACCCATATATTTCTATGTAAAATTCAAGTTAACTTTGATATTATTTAACTTGGGACTTAATAATTGTTTTTAAAAAAAATGTGAATGTTGACTTAAATAAGTGTATGTATTAAAAAACTTTTAATACAATAACAAAACCAAAATAACATACTTGTTAATATAAAATCAAATAAAACATATTAAAACACCATCGAACCATCCAGACTTGGAACGATTATACCTAGTTCCTTTAGGCCCACCCTCTGTCCAACTATCATATAAGTTTTCCGCTTTGTATACCACATAGGGTGGTAATAAATACCCTGAGGCTGTTCCAGCAAACATTACGGATACACTAGATTTAGACGATTCTAAAATTCGTTCTGGATGTTTGCAACCTCTCCTTGTTATTATCTTGGCTTTCCCAGGGTCGTCAGTAATATTGGTTTCGTCATAATTAATAATTAAATTTGCAGAAACTCCGGCTAACGAGTTTTTTAAGTGTTCAAAATATTTTTTTATAGATTCATGGTTGATTTCCGCTCTTGATCTCTTTATATTTTCGGCTAATCGCTCACTTAATATAGATTTATGTCTATCTAAAAAATGTTTGAACCATTCATATCCGGTTAAATTGTTTGTAAACCGTTTTTCCTTAAAAACATTTTTATTCAGGAATTGTTGTACCAATAACCGGATATCCATAGATGTATAAGGAAATCCCCATTTACTAGACAAACATATTCCCTTAACTAGATTTTCCTCATCTTTTTCCGACAATGTATTTGGTCTGCCCACTTTCATCGTATTTTTATTATTTACTTTTCTTTGCAGAGTAGACTTTGATATCCTATACTTTTTTTCTGCATCCCGAAAAGTTATTTTTTTTGTCTTTAATTCCATTACGGCTTTTTTTAAAGTTTCTTCCGAATAATTTTGATACGGTCTTCCACCAACTTTTTTTTACATATTTTGCCATTTCGAATCTTAATTATAAATACCTACCTAGAGATAAGACCGAAAAAAGTTTGAATGAGTGATATTAAATAATATTAAAACTAACTTGGGACACTACATCTAACTTGAGACATTGTCCCAAGTAAGCATAAAAAAAATTTTCCCTCTCAAATTTGTGATAACCAACAAATCCCACATAAAAATGATAACTTTGAAATATTGTTATTAATCATGACCTGTTATTACATCCTGTGTTCAAACTCACATTTACATTCAGCAAACAGTATGTCATATGCAAACCATACTTTTACATGCTTTTATATCACAATAAAACCTAAATGAACTTTAATATTTTTTAATAGAGTACTTATCTTGAGAGCACGTCCGGACAGCACGACGGTCGTTGTGAAAGTGATAATAAACAAATGTGTGATTATACGGTAGTGATAACAACATTTCTAGCGCTCAAATCTTATCATTGATAATACTATATAATTTGTATTCAAGTTATCCACATGTCCCAAGTAACCCGGTTTGACGGTACAACTTCTCCTATGAAATCGTTTTCAATATGACAATATCATCAGGATAAATGATTTTTCTGCTCCAGTGATTGCTGTCATTATATAAGAAAAATAATGCAAGCTCTTGAAACGTCACTTCGGTATATATCATTCGAAAATCATTTCGACGGGTCGAAGTACCTACCTAGTTTACGAAAACACAATGTGGGGTTCATACAACAACAATAAAAAAAACTATAGGTAGTTATTATTATTATTATTTTAAATTCTGAGCCGAGCGATGAATGGATTGATTTTATAATAATATGTGTGCGTGTTTTCTTAAATTCATTTTTCTTCTTTTATCTGCACATTTTGGGGCAGAAATAAATTGTTCTAAAACATGGTATGGAGGAAAACATTACCGACAAATAATGACTAGTGATGACAATATAGAATAATGTTATTGTGGCCATGTCTGAGAATTTATGTTATATACCTAGCAAATGCATTACACTTTCCACTAGGTACTCGATAAAGGTCGAACCACTTACTGTGCGGTTATGCCTATAATTATATTATTGTACAACTGTCAAAACACTCATACCGCCGAAAAGTGATTTTCAAGTACAGTACCTAATAATAGATACCTGTTACAAGATTTGTTCAGGTTAGAATATTACAACTCAAGTCAATATTTTATTATATTGTAAAAATTGACTTACACACTCGACAATACGAAAAAAGCAACAATAGTTTTTTGTGTTCACAATTTTTTTTTTAATTATCGAACAAAAACAATATAACATTTTTTAATTTTGAATATAATTTCAAAAACGGAAACAATTTTGGAAACGGTTGCCGTTATATTATACAATTTTGTATGTTCAAAAAAAAGTTAGAACAAAAAAGAAAAAGCTGAAATTTGTAAAGTGAATATTATTCGAGATAAGTAAAGAAAATTTAAATACAAAAAAAAAGGCATCGGACAAGACGACGCGATGTGGGGGGGGGTACGTGATGGCCAGTTGGTGGTGCTGATGATGTATTGGTAACTGGTATATGGCCACTGGTTACCTCTACAACGTTCTCACGGGCTGTCCTGCGGGGCGGACGAGAGTCGCGGGTGAGTTTGCTCGAGACCGCTAAGACGACCATGGCAGCGGACGAAGCCCGGCCACGACGGCTGCGAGAGCGACGACGGTTGGCGACGAGAGGCTAGTGCGCGATGTCGTGCGCTGCTTGACGGTACTGCGGGTGCTGAAGACGACTGCTTGTGCCGGCAACGACGGTGACCTGCAAAGCTCGGAAAGGCGAGCTGGCGACTACGATCTCGGTGCAGCTGCGGAATCGGCGGCGTTGCGACTCGGGATCGGACCACTGGGCGAAAAGGGGAGAGAATCTGCAGACAGCTTCGCGACGCACCGCTGTCCTGATAGTCTCCGTGATTTTCGCCCTGGCGTCTCCGTCTGCCACAGCCGATGGCCACGGAGCCGCGCACCGCCTAACCCGACGAAACGTTTCGTTTCCTCGAGCCCAGCGCTGCTGACGTCCGTGGCGTTCCTAGCTACCCTGTAATCATAGTCATCCGTCACTCACCCGCCGTGAGCTCTGAGGTGTCCGTCGCCGCCGTCACGCGAGTCGCGCAGCACTGCAGCGTTCGTCACTGAGCAGGTACCGTCGGGGACGGCGTCGTTGTCCGCGCCGGTACCGCTAACCTCCGTCGTCGTGTCGTCGTCGCTCCCGGACCGAAGCAGCCGGGCGTCCGCCACGCCGCCAGAGGGTCTCGCGTGTCTCGGCGACCTCGAGCTCGGAACGTCCGCGATCCCGTCGCGCTACCGCAGGATGGCCGGAGAACGCGTATCGGCGACTTACCGCCGGTCACCACCTGAATGTGCACTGCCGCGTACCTATTACCTCGAAACCCCACACGTCGCCTCGCCTTGTCCGCTGCCCACGGCCAGGGGGGAAACTTTTGGACGGTTTCACTTCGGGGAACAACAACAGCGCAACACGCGTGCGGCTCTCGTCAGGCCTCTCCACGCAGAGGACACCAATCTCGCCGTTGCACTGCGCGGAGCTGCGCGTGTTTCTGTCTTGATCCCCGGGTCCAGCCAACCAATCAAGATCCCAATATTGTTTCTGACTTCCAGTCCTCTGGCCGGTGTGGCGCCCACCGCCTCGCCACCCAGCGTCCCAGCTCCTTTTCCGCGGCTTCCTGCACCGGAGGCGCGACCACTACGACGTCGTCAACGATCGGTTCAACCGGTTCTGCCGTTTCGCCAGATTTGTCGACCGGTTGAAAGACGCGGTTGAACGGCACGTAGTCGTCCCCCGCGAAGCGCGTCGCATACGATAAAAGTCCTTCCAGGTCACCGATGGTAGGTTCCTGGTCGATGTCGTCGATTCGTTTAAGTTCTTCTTCCATAATCTCGTACTCGACGTTGCTTATTATCTTTCCCAGGATTTGCATGATGGCAGGGCCGGCCGTAGGTTTTTTGCCGCCCTAGGCAAATCTGATTTAAGCTGCCCTATGCAATAGTTATTTTTTTGGAGAGGAGTGTATTGATAAAATAAGGACATTCATTTTTATCTATGAACCCTTGTTTAATTAAAAAAAAATAAAATGTTTTGACTGACCTAAGTTTTCTTTACAAAATATAAAATAATAATAATAAAATTAAAATAAATGTTGGGTATAAAATAGAACAAGTAATATTTTTGACCATTGTTATACATTCATTATCGTTATCATAGATAAAAAATATGTATTTAATTTAACATTAAAAAATATATAACAAAAAAAAAAAAAAATATATTAAATAAAATTAATTTTGCGAGCCTTTTCTTGGGCAAAATCAATCAGTAAATTTTTGAACTCCAGATTTTCCATTACTTCTTTTTCAATAGAAATTGTAGCAAGATCACTTAACCTTTCTTGATTCATAGAAGACCTCAAATAGTTTTTAATAATTTTCACTACTAAATATTTTACAACAAAAACAGTACACAACATCATTTTTAACAGAATAAATTAACCACGTACGTTCTATAACTTCACCATTTTTTAATTCTTTACTTAAAATTGAAATTGGAAACCGTCGATTTAACGCATCTCTAGGATATTTAAAATCTTTATTTGGTTTAATGGGACCTGTTTTTACTAATTGAAGTCGTAATGAATTTGAAAAAATCGCTGGCCATGTCCCGGGGTCAGATATGTTATTTTCATTTTCATTAGATTTAATACTCGCATTTTCTTCCAACGTTATGTTTATTTCATTATTGAAAATGTCAATGCTATCGGAAATTTGTTCTGAGTTACCAACTTCTTTTAAACTGTCAGTAACTTCTAAGGTATTTGGTTCTTCTGAAATAATTTTAGAATGTGTTTCTGGATTATTTAAAACTTCATTATTTTTTTTCAAATATTTTTCAAAGGAACCAGAGTTTTTTTTAATTTCTTCATCACGTTTTAATTTTTGTTTTCGATATGCAGCTCCTGATAACCGTATACGTTTTTGCTCTGACATATTCAATAAATATTAACGTGATAATTTAACAAAATTAATACCAATTAAGTGTTGCAGTTATAAATTTATTTTAATAAAAATTGTACACGTTCACGCACTTGGTCTACTATCACTATCCCTCTACGGCAAAAATTATTTACGTGTTCGGCGGGCGGCTGAAAGTCCGGGACTAAATGCCGTTGTGTCATTGACAATTATTTTCCAATTAAATAATAATTTTAAACTCGATAAGAACGTGCATTCGTCTGTGGTCGACTAATGCATGTATTGTTATCGCCGTTCTATTTATATTCATGCAGTATTACGACTTTAGTGCGTTCTCGGTAAACTTTTTTTGTATATTTGAGTAATGAACATACAATTCAGCAGACTATATTATATTATAATTTATAATAATTAAATCACTTTGGTTCATTTGAAATTTGCCGCCCCCACACTAGTGCCGCCCTAGGCGGCTGCCTATTTTGCTACCACATTGAGCCGGCCCTGCATGATGGTTGTTTCCATTTCCTTTTCTTCGTTATGCGATGCAGCCATTTTTTTTCGTTCAGGTTTTTTTTTTTGTCCGCGTAAGGTGTCAGATTATACTCAGATGAGTTGCAAATGTGCCGATTTCGGTATTTATTCCTGGGCCGTCGACGATGATTTAAAACAAACATCGTTTATTAGTAGCCAGCACATTATTATATTAATCGACCGGCATCAGCTGGATTTCGGGCCCGTTAATTTTTCCAAATGCCATTATTACGACTATTATTGGTATACCGACTCTAACTGTATATACTTACGCAGAGGTACACTATAATAATATTGTATTATAATATTTTAACGAGGATTTATAATATGTCGATCTGCATTATATTATTATACTGTCGTATATATTATACTCGTTTTATACTTTTCTAGCCGATTAGGTACTATAACTATTAGGTATTTTACGTATCACTATTCACTAGGCAAGGCTGATAAAAAATATTTTGCACTGTACTAATTAATTATTTAGGTACGTTATTATTTATTTTAATTATATTTTTAAAATTGAATTACTCATAAGAGCCTAAAAGAAGAACTGACCCCTTGATGTCCTTAATATTACCAATTTATCAATCAACTATTGTTGTCATTCGTTTATTGTGTAATTTACTGTAATGTTTAAGACAGAATTTTTGCCCATTGTTGGACTATTTTCCCATCACTGTCGGTAACTAATATGTATAATGAACCTATATCAGTATATCACATAATGACATAACTATAATACATCTGTTTGACTGTTTATGTATTATAACTCTGCCTAGAATTTTGAATGACAAATGCAGGTCTGTAGTTCTGTACCTACATCGCTGACTGTGTCCGGGGACAAATAATAAATTACAAATATTCCAATGTATTTTCTTTTTTTCTCTCAATAATTACTAATAAATATTATAATATTGTAATACAATAAAATAAATCCAATTAGTAATTTGTACTATATCAAACAATAGTTTAATGTTATAAAATATCCAATACAAATTTAAATATTTATTATTAATTATTTTATAATTAGTTTATAGAATAAAATGAATTGTTTTTTTCTAGTTAATATGACATAATAATTTATAAGCTGTTTTTATTATGTATTGGACTAAAATAGTCACAACACCCCGCGCGTATATCATTATGCCTAAACATTTAGTTTAAAATGGTTTTGAATGGACACATTTAGAATTCCCAACACGTGTAATGACTTTTTATCCTAAAACTTGAATTTTAATTTTGGTTTTGAAAAATCTAACAAAAACCTAAATTCTACAATATAAGTCCTACTCCTATAAAACTTACAAGGATCAAAGCAGAATCGTACCTACATCATTTCCCAGATGCTAAAAGTTGTTTAACACATTATTAAGGAGGTAAATTAAGTGTTCAAAATTTAAATTATTCAAAAAAAAAAATTAGCGAGCAATTTTGTTTTGTCAATTTGTCAATTTTTAGATCGATACGCGGCTTTTTTGAGAGCAGAAATTTGATTTAGAGGTGTCACTGCGTTGAAAATTGAGGACCCCCGACTCCGGGAGTACGTTTTAGAAGGGCCTAAACCGAAACGTTTGGGAACTAAAAAGTACAATATTATCTTATGTGAACGTCATCTACAACTACCTACTAATAAATGATTTATTGAACTTTAAAACTGTTACATATTTACATACGTTTATTCGAATTTGGTAATTACGCTATCAGCATCGTACAACATTCTATGCCAGTAGTTTTCCTAGAAGTAGTTACCAGCTATTCATATAATCACATCGATAATAAATCTATAAGAGTGTTAAACATGAATACATGATCAATTGCTTATATTGGTAATTGATGAAGTTTAAAATTCAATCATCGAAGTTAATGATACATACGTCTCGAAAATTATTAAAATTAAATGTATTTTGTTATAATACTATAATATGACATGTCTTGAAATCTACTAACGCTGGACAATAGCCAATAGGTATAGACGTTTAGTAAATTAGTAAATGACAGATAGTATACTCTATCAGAACTATTGTGGTCGTCTGTTCGTGGATGAGATTAATCCCACATACGAGAACGATGAATAGTGAAATCCTAAGTTTATCGATAGAGAATTTTATGGAGATCCTATTTAAATAGTCGGTGTAACAAATTTTCCAGTAATTTATCCAACTTTCAAAATCTTTCAAAAGCAAAAAAAAACATACAAAAAATCATAATCTATAATAATATTAAAAAATCAAAGATTGTAAGCTATGAAAACGAATTATTAATTAGTGTAATCACGGTTCAGGTGTTAGAAGGTTACCACTTAATTGAGGTTACGTTCAATTCATATGTAAATAATAATTATATTTTTATATTTTTATATTATTTATTTAATTTATTAAATTTATTAATAAAAAGGTGGGCAAGTGGGTGTCGCTCTGCTGTACGGTAGGTTACAAGTGGGTCACTGTTTAATGGATGGTATTACATTTGAATTCAATAATATTATATCATTTGTATCAGAAAAACGATTCTGAGCGGAGACGGTATGTCCTTCTAGGTATAAGACATATTATATACTTATCTATGGTATTAAAAAAAATTGACCTATAATGAATTCCAAATTAATCATATCACAATATCCATTAGGTAGGTACAAACATTTTAAAGTGCGAAATTGGTAACAACTATTTTGTGGCAATATTTACCTGTACATTATTTTAATAAGGCAATAAAAATACAATAATTGGTAATAACATTATTCATGAAATTGAGGCGTTACGTGGCAAAGTCAGCAATCTCCACTTTTTTTTGAAATAAATGTTTTGATCATATTCATATAATACTTTTTACTCTGCGTCGATTGGTGAAGCTGATTTTTATCACATATAATCGCCCATCGAGATAAAACGTTTTAATACTAACTGATCGCAGCAAAGAGAGCAATCTCCAATCATAATACCATATAATACATGTTCTACGTTTCTGTGGAAAATGAGGCAATCTCCATGCGTTTCTGTGACAAAAGCGGCAATCTCCGTGGGTTCTTCTTGGGTTCCGCGGCAAATTTGACAAAGTCCATTTTCCCTCCTTTATTATTTAATGTTATTGACATTTAACAAATTATATGAATACAGGGAATAACACCAAACTCCACTATCAACCAAAGAAAATAAAATATCATGGAAAAATACAAGAAATAAAAGTAAAACAGTTTTTTGACATTTACCAAAAATCACTGCGTTTGGAGATTGCTGACTTTGCCACATGACGCCTCAATTATAAACAAAACACTCTATGTTATGTTTATAAGTGAACTATTCACACTGTTTTAGATTCTGAGTGAAACGATGAATGTATTGATTTTACAATGATGTGTGTTTTTTTTTTTAATTATTATTTTTATTTTTGTGTCTGTCATCACGTTTTAGAACAGTAAAAGTGCTTGGATTTTCTTCAACAGTAGCTTTTCTGATAGGAAAGTGAATCTAGTTGGTACTTTGGGGGGTCAAAAGTAAAAATCCTAGTAGTTTTCACAAGAGCCGGCAAAAACAACATAAAAATTAAGGAAAAACAGGAATTTTTACGACAAATCGGTTTTCCAAAAAATCGATTTTGGTTTTTGGGGTAACTCTAAAACAAATGAACGTATACCTATACATGAAATTTTCACTTGTTGTTTATATTTGCATTTTCTATACACGATAACATTTTCAAAATTTTTGATTTATTTTGAACTGTTTAGGGACATTTTAATTTTCCATTTGTTTTTAGTTTTTTTTTCTAAAAATATCAATACAATTTTATTTGTTGGTTGCGAAAGCTTGAAAGTTTAATAGAAGGCTCCTAGTATATTGTTTCAAAGGCAGATGAAAAATATTAAAAATCGTTAGTTACAGTTTTTTTTTAAGCATTTAAAGTTCAAAAAATGACAAAATATGGAAAAATCACGAAAATTTGCAAATTATTTCTAGTTAGAAATTCATAAAAATTTTTCTTTTTAAAACTAAGATTTGAAAATGTAATACAAGATTTCTTATAAGATTATCTACCTTTATCAAAAAAAAAATATCTATAAGAAAGTCAAATTAAATTTTTATGAGCGTTTGAAATTCAAATTTTTACAACATTGGATAATCACTCGATTTCTCATGTAGCGATTTCCTTATTTTGTTGTTATTCAAAAACGAATAACTGTAGATACATAAAATTTCACTGAATGTTTAAATTAGCATTTCCTATACACCATACAATTTTGAAAATATTTTGACTCTTTTTGAGCTATTTACGGACATTTACGGCTTTTAATTTTTTTTAGTTTTTTTTTCTATAAATATCAATAAAGTTTTATCTGTTGGGCCAAAGAGTGTAAAAATGTAATAAAAGGCTCCTGATATATTGTTACAATATCAGTTGAAAAATATTAAAAATACATAGGCACAGTTTTTTTTTATAAGCATTTAAAGTTGAAATTTTGACAAAATGTATCAAAATCTCGAAAATTATCAATCATTGTAATTAATAAATTTTAAAATGTTCAGTTTTTACAGCTAAGGATTGCAAATTCAACACAAAGGTTCTCATAAATAGTTCATACTATAACCAAAAAATCTAAAAAATATATGAACACAGTTATTTTTTACAGACATTTTAAATTCAAATTTGGACGAAATTACATAGGTAATAAAAAACCTAGAATAACTATTTTAGTTATTTTGTTGTGATTGTATAATATTATTCGTGGGTACTTGAAACTTCTAAAGTATACTACTATATATCTATGATAGTATCAAGGTTTGTTGTTGGTGTATAACGCGTCATAAGTACCTAATGGATATTGTGATATGATTAATTTGGAATTCATTATAGGTCATTTTTTTTTAATACCATAGATAAGTATATAATATGTCTTAAACCTAGACTGACATACCGTCTCCGCTCAGAATCGTTTTTCTTATACAATGATATTATATCGTTGAATTCAAATTTAATATCATCCATTATACAGTGACCCACTTGTAACCTACTGTACAGCAGAGCGACACCCACTTGCCCACCTTTTTTTTTTTTTTTTACATGAAATTTACAATCTGTTCTTAACTAGAACAATAAGCAAATGTGCATAGGGTATTTGCGTATGAATTTTTTGAGGGAAGAAACCATCCATTGGTGATACTACCTATTTTGTGTTCTTAAGTTTTAAGTTAAGCTAATTTTAATTTTTAGACAGAAGGTCTCGACACCATCTTCGCTTAAGCCATCTAGGCGGAGTACCTGGAATGGACAAGGTAGATAGTTTTTTTATTAGAGGATTAGGATGAAGAGGTAGATTGGTGGGTATTCACACTGTAGTACAGCAGAGTGCAGACACTGACTGGCTATATATTTTTGATAGTGGGTAACCTATACATTGGTACATTAAAATAAGAGCTCATAGGTACCACTTACCTATATTGGCTATATTCATACATAGTAGTGAATCTAGGATTTTTTAATGGGGATGCTAATTTTAAGGTTTGTATTCTGTATACTCCATAGTAGTCCATACTGATGGCAAGACTTTTTTTAGTCCTCAAAATGAATGTTCTTAATTTTAATTTTTTTTTCAAACATATACAAATGGGTACGTATTTAAGCGAGTTAAGAACGTGGGTAAAATCAGTGGTAGGTATATTTATTTTTACCTGACACACTTTTTTCAATTTGTTTGGTTTAACGTATTTAGTTAAGTAAGTTGGAAACGATGGTGAAGTAAAAATTTGGCCGTCGGACTTAATTCTGAAAATTTAGTTATTTGAGGTCCAAGGTGTTCAAGGCCCTTCCAAAGTGGTTTTACATAACAAGTCGAGGGATGTTTATGATTTAAATTATCCGAGAGAGCGCAACAAGCAAGTGATTATCATTTTTTTTTAAAGTGTCGAATTTTAATGAACAATATTTTTTTTGGGGGATGGAGTGGCCGAGCGGACTAAGGCGTCGGCTGCGACGCAGCCGACCCGAGTTCGATTCCTTGGCCACGGGTGGCATTTTTCTTCGGACGTCACGGTGTCCGGAGAAAAATTTCCGCCATCCCGCACCCGGGCATGTCAGATACCTACAGGTGCCCAATCAAAAATTCTGTCAAACACAACACTGAACACACACGTATAAAAACCCTACCATCACAAACCCTACTATCTACAATCAGCTAATGGCCATCGTCGCCGGGCTTTAAAGATCAATTAAAAAAAAATATATATTTTTGTTACGTAGGTACCTACTACCTACCTATAATACAATTATTAAAAGTTGGTTTTAAAATGATCCTAAGTTCTAAACATTTTTAATATTTTATTGAATACGCTTATTATGACTGATAACAGATGACACAATACCCAAGGTAAACTAACCTAACCATATCTACTTTTCTGAAGTTGTTATATTAATAACATAAAAGTTATAACATCAACAGTATGACATCTAAAATTATGAAATTGTTGAACCAATTATTAAAGAATGTATTTATTGATTATTTCATTTACATATTTATTAATAATTTTGAGTATACATTTGTGCGTTTTAATCTAGGTAGGTAGGTACTAAAAAATAGTAGGCACTTGTAAAGTATTTTGAATACTTTTAAAATGTATTTGTATATTTTATATTTAAATACAAATGAAACCAAGTATTTAAATTTTAAATAATAAATACGTATTCTGAATACATTTGAAAAATATTCTTAACAAGACTGTATATAATTAAAATGAGATGCTATTTATTGACATTATATTAGGCCTTATACTAGGCTAATTTTAGCTGTTGAATGGTTTCCCACTATACCCACTATTCACTAACAACCATAAAGCTATTAGGATATCTGTATCATTATTCATTATCTATCTATAGGTACTATATTTACCACTTATTAAGTTCTTGGCATATTATAAGGTATTAAGGTCAAAGTATACCTAAGTATAAGTATTAAGGTCTATGGTTCTTATTAAATTGTAAAAAAATGCTAAATTTAATATAAAAAAAAATTGGGTGGTACATTTTTAATGTTCAAGGTTTTGACGGAAATAATTTTTGTGTTCAAGATTTTGAAATTCAAGGTTGTAACGTTCAAGGTTTTGAATGTTCAAGATATTGACATAAATTTATGTTCAAGATTTTACCGTTCAATATATTAACGTTCAAGATTTTGACGTTCAACTATTTGACATTCAACGGTATAAATGGCATCCGTCTAATTTTGAATAATAAAATATGTGATTATATAAATATTTTTTACTAGCTAATGACCTTTTTTTTTTTTGGCAACCCTTTAAGTGGCCCGCAGGATTATAATGTATTTACAAAGTGGCCCGCAAGATCATTTGGATTGGCCATCCCTGGTCTAGAAGTCCTTACATGGGACGCCATTCAAAATTAGACCACATATAAAATTATAAAAGTATTTTGTCCCAATACAAAAAAAAAGGAGTAATTATTATAAACAAAATCAATTATTATTATAAAATAAGTTTTAGTGTATTAATTATTTTTTTTTGTAAATATTTGATAAATGTCGCAGGCCACAAAACTTTCCAAGGAGGTTCCAAGGAGGGTTGGCCATTTCTGCTTTAGACCTTAGAACTCTAACCTTACATTAATACATCAAATATCAGTTTTTCAAAACATTTCATAACATTTTTATTTTATTTATTATTAATAAAATTCTTTATTAGACCATCTGTTACAGAGCTGAACAAAAATCTTATTTTATAATACGAATAATTTTTTATTTAAAATTGAAAAATTAAGTTGCTGTAAGACTTATAATTATTGCAAAATTATTTTTATTTATTTTATAAATTAATTAACTGTACATTTTTAAACTATATTAATATGTACAGAAAAATACATTTACACTTGTTATAAAATATTAGAATGACGTAATAATATACGTATATTATATTAATTTATACTAAAATGTATCAATTATTGACATGGATATGAAAAAAATATTTAATATAACATTAAGAAAAATATCACATAGCACTAAAACAATTGCTTTATCGATATGGATGAGGTGCTCCAGCAGCCTTTACATTACTCTTCATTCCAGGAGGTGGTTTGGGCATCATACCCATTGGTGGTGTATTTGGCCCCATGCTAGGAGTAACTGGTCTACCAGTAGGGGGCACCATCATACCACCAGGAGATACTTGTGGAACCATCGGTTTCAAATTTTTACCCATACTTACAGCGGACACAAGTGTATGCAAGTCTGCAACTGATGAGGTTTGGCCGATACCAACACGAGCTCCAGTTTCCACTTCCCATTCTTCTCTGGCTTTAGAAACAAGGTCCAGCACATGATTAACTACCTTGTTGAACGCTGCCAGCTGTTTTTGTGCTGTTTCAAATTGTAAACCACCAGCCTTGTGTTCAACCTGCAGAATCAATTATACATATTATAATGTTAGCAATTTTAATCACATTAATTGAACATAATGAGGGGAGAATATAAATAATACATTTCAATGACCTGCATGAGTTTGTGTTCCACTTCTGGTTCGGTTTTGGTACGCAAGAAATCGGGTACAATATCGTGGGACAGGGCTGGTACTCGATTTTCAGTGATGCGAGCGAGATCTTCATCGCGCTCTGGGTTCAACATAAGTGGCAGAACACTGTAGTTACGCAACTGTGGAAGTTTCTCGTAAGAAAGATACTTCATGATGGCAGTGTACTGTGTTGAGAACACAGCAAAAGTATCAAGTACTGTCGTCCAATTGACATTGTCTCGTTCGTGTTCTAACTTGAATATAAGAGCGTATATCTGAGCTTTGAACTCGTTCAACTTACTCTGGAAGTTTTCAAGCACCAGTTCCAATTGTTTGTCTTCGCGCTGCATTTTTGGATTTTTTGAAGTAGGATAATTGTAATAACAATTTTTTTCTAAAAACAGTAAAACCAATTATAATATCATTAATACAGTTCCACTATACTGCAGTTCATAGTTTCACATTTTAAGCCTACAATATATTATGTGTATAAACATTTTAAGTTTTTGTTTAAATTTTATAAAACATCTAAAAATGTCTATTGCTTTGAATGTGAGAATAGCCTCACACATTGATAGGCGTGTCCTAAAATAATTAATAAATATATGAACCAAAGATTGGTAAAAAATATACAACTTTTGAAATGTGTTTTGTATCAATACGAGTTACGATCACGAAATAATATTGAGTTGGTTATTATATAATTTAATTAAAATATTATTGAATTCAATATAGATGTATTTTCTTACTTATTTTTGTTGTAATGTAGGTAGTTTACTTTACTGTAACAGTGATGGTATCCATGAACATAATATCATTTAGATCTAATATTCTAGTAAATCCGGTTCCAGGTTCGTGGCTAAATAATAAAGTAATAAATATTAGAAAATAGAAATTAGAATTTATATTTTATAACACATTAATACGGACTAAGATATCTTATAATATTATATCAGTCACACTATCAGCTCTGTAATCTGTATTCTGTTTTTGTTGTTCTAAATTAGTAATTATTCTATGATACGACAATACAGGTACGTTTCGCCACGTTTCGCTGCTGTTCCTTGTACCATAGAATATTGTACATTTTGTTAACACTGATAGATCATTAGCTCAAATTATCGGACAGAACTGCGATTCACAATATTATTGTAGGTCTATGTTTACTTTTATAGCTATAATTATTATCTTAAATAGTGGCAGAACTGTAGAGTGAGGATGTAAATTTTTATGAGTGTCGAGCACTTAGATCATAATATACAAATATATCTATATTATATATGATCTAAGGTCGAGCACTAGTTTATACTTTATTAGCCCTTATTACCTATTGTTAAATTATGTCTTTAGTCTTTACCACGGACTAAGATATACAGGACTGGAAACGAGATAGTCATCTATGGAACTACAGTGTAACGCTTCTGGTACAAGTGCGATTTTAACGCCATCTATGATCCATTCTACGAAATATTAATACATCAGTGTCCAGTGATCACCATTATTCGTTACAGTATAAAAAATAAATATATCCTTGTAACTTGTAAGTTTTTATTAATTCTTTAATAATCTTTGCTTATATATCTAACTGAAATAAATTTGTTGTTTAAAGTACATAGTAATATAGTATACACTGTATTGATTCGATTTTAAATGATTGTTGAAAAAAATATACATTAATACATAGAATATAAGCTGAATACCTAATTATATTTTAAAGCAAAATCAATTAGGTAGGTATAGGTAAAGGTGATGTTATATTTTGTAAATGTACCCGTTTTTTCCACGATTTTGGAAATAGTACGTTATGTATTCAATTTAATTATATTCCCTATCTTCATACTAGGGAAATAGTACATATGAGCCTACTTTGGAAATTGTACGTTTTGTACAATTCGAGTAATTGGTACGTATTTGTCAATAAACAAACTATTTAACATGGACAATACTACGTTTTGACGTAATTTTGGAAATAGTGCATTTAGACAAATTTTGGCTTTGGAAATAGTGCGTTTTGCGTCATTTATGAGTTTCAGATTGATTTTAACAAGGGAAATAGTACGTTTTGTCACAATTTGATTGCACTATTCGATTCCCTGCCTTAATTTCTATAAGAATCATTATGTAACTCAATTTCTTCAATTTTGGCAATAGTACGTTTTGGATTGTCGCCCCACATTATAAAACAAAAATAATATGCAAATAAATATATGTGTAACAAATGCTAAATATTATCAATAGATAGAGCCACATTTGTCCATGTACTACAAGCGTTACACTATGGTTCCGGCCACGATTAAAGATAGTACTATCTTTAATCGTGGTTCCGGCTATCCGCACTCCTCCCGTCTATCGTTTCCAGTCCTGTTTATCTTAGTCCGTGGTCTTTACTATTTATGCCGGAGCCATATGCTAATAATAATAATAAGGTCGAGCACGATAACTATCTTTAATCGTGGTGTCGAGTGTCCATACCACAGCTGATATAATATATAATATATTATTATATATAACCAAATATAACTGTGGTCGATACACCCTAATTTCATCATTGAAAAGCTTGTTAAAATCATAGTTAAAATATATTTTTGGTTTTTATAGGTTTAACAAATTTAAATAGTACTTATAACTTATACCGTAGAACAATAAACGAACTGTTCTATAATTCAATTACCAGTTCATATTGTTCTATGATAATAATAAGTGTTGGTTCAAAATTAAAAAAAAAACAAAACAATATCACTGATAACTGATAAGCTATCAGTTTATTTCATTTTTTCAATGAATAATTTATCACAGAATAAACATATTATTATTCTGTGTTATTATCTTGTTGTATTTGAATATTGAATACTGAATGGTGAGTAGACTACAACTGAATTATAGTGAATGCAGTCATACAGATTATAGAAAATCAGTATAGATAATAGATAGAGAGATGCTTGACAGACACGTAGAAAATGAATTTTGAATTGGATTAGTCAGTAGTCCTGCTATATTCCATTATAGTTTAAATACAATGTTTAGAATCGAATCATATATTACATCGATTATACTAAGTTATGTTGAAAAATACGTAAAAAACTTAAGGCGTCAAGATGCTCAAGTAATAATATTACTTATAATAAAATATTAATAATAACTTAATATTTTAAGATCGATTGGTCTAATGATTAATATAATTTTTAGGTATCACTATGGGATGGAGAGGGCTTATTTCAAAACTTGGAATTAGACTTAGATGTTTTGGAGAAAGAGTTAAATTTACCGTTTATTGTAATAAGTGGTCATATAAATCAACTGTTAATTAGAGTTCCATGGACAAAACTAGGATCAGAAGCGGTTAAAATTACTATTGACACAATAGGTAAATCTTTGTTGTTTGATTGTTACATTTTAAATATACTTAACTACATTCTTATGAATTTTTTAGAATGTGTTTTAAAATTAAAGACTCCTCAACAAAGGAAAGCTAAAAAGAATGATACAAGGCAAGTTGGTTTTAATTTTTTTGTAGGTAGTAATTATTGATTTGCCATTTGTTATTAATGCTATAATTAATAGAATTTGGACCAATGGTAGTTATACATATTTTGTATAAATATTAAGGTGAATGTTGACATTGACTGCTGTTTTTGGTGACTATCAACATTTTGAATGAATATTAAAAATATACCAAGAGTCACTGGTAAATGTCAACATTCACAACGAGTATCGAAGAGTGTTGACATTCATATTTTTAACTAAAATTGGAGTTACATTTATACTTATATTTACTTTATATATTCAAATTAACTTTTTTGGATATTTTGTATGATAATCATGAATCATGATTAATAGGTGTAACTGCAAGGGCGCTCATTAATCAGAACCTAGGGGGGTGACATTAACATATAACAATAATCAAGAATCAACAAAATTGATTTTATTAAATAACAAAATAAATACACAACATATATAAATGATTTACCTATGTAATATGTCATGTATTATAATATTATCAGTAAAAATAGTTTATAATTTACAATTACAAAAATGTATAATCATTTCACATATGTCTAGGAGGGTGACATGTCACCTCCTTGCACCCACTAATGGGCGCCCTTGGGTGTAAATAAATGTCTTTATTGAAAAATTAATACTAATAATTTATTATGATAATTATTAGTGGTCACTCGCTTGTCGGTGCAAGTGAAATTGCATAGACGTTCAAAAATTGGTGTGTGGTATATCATGTCATATTATATAAAGATTGTGAATATTTATAGATATGATAATATTCACAGCTGAAAGGCAAATTATGTTTGCTTAGAAAAGTATAATAATATTATAGTGTATTATTTAATCAACTCGTGTTTAATGATCTATATCAATGAATCCAGTCTAAAATCCTTTGTACTATTTCAAAAGCTCCATTCTATAAGTATAATCAAAACATATCTACAGTCACTAAATTAGTCAAACTACATTAAGCTACAAAGCTTTAATTAACGATTATATTGTCATCCCAATCCACTTATATCTCAACTTGCATCCATATCCATATCTGGTAACCCCCAAAAGATATTAAAAAGACAGTGGTGTCATGACCTACTCACATGAGTATATAATTAATTTTTTGTAAAAGAAAAAAAATGTAAACGCAAGTACATAAGTTAGCTATATTATAACTATATATTGACAAAGTACCTTTACTAGGAGGTTTCTTTACTCTGTGTTTTCTGTGTACTTAAAAAATATTATCATATAAGCTTATTATTTAACTTTTGTAACAGATTAAAAAAAATATATTTTGAATGTTATGTTTTTAACTTTTGCATTAAATTACTGTATTATAGGTATGTAAAATTAAATTAATTGTTACTCATTGTCAATTATTTTATAGCGATAGAGCAAGTACCGAGTATAATGAGTTACCACCTCCATCATATGTACAAAGTTTGATCAACAAAATTGTTGGAAATCTTTCAGTAACATGCAATAACGTCATTCTAAAATATATTGAAGATGATATAGTCCTGTCTATGAATATAAAGTCAATTACTCTAGATTCATGTAATTCAAACTGGATACCTGATATTATTGGTAAGTAAAACAATTAACAAGTATAATTACAGTTGTCTGTAATATAACTATTTATAAGTATATTTCATGTGACTTTCAGAGTTAACACCATCTCAATTAACATTAAGAAAAATTATTAATCTGTCGGATGTGACTATTTGCTTGGATAGAAGAAATGCTTCAGGATGCATAGAAACTTACTTAGAACCATTATTATACAAATGTTCATTATCCATACGATTATGTCGTATGTTTCGATCTCCTCATTCTGCCCGACCTTATACAACTCAAATGGATATGTTTTGTTCAAAGATTGCTTTTATTCTTACTGAACCTCAGTTACCAATGTTTTTGAGATTGTTAACTTTGATATTAGATTTAAACCCGACTGATACTCCAGAAACAAATAACTGTATTGATGATGAAATTTATAACAGAAGTCCTAGCAGCTGTAGTTCAAGTAAATTGATCAATATTTTAAATAATAATGTATTTTATAATGCTAACTTACCCATACATTACTGATTACTGATATGTAATCTGCATACACCAAAAGTATCTACTATCTACTATTTTATGAACTCCATGTATAGTTTCCTGTACTTCCTGATATCTTTCTTATATTTAAAATATATTTATGTTTTTAGATATACATATTATAAAATAAAAGAAAATTAACTAAACTAAAGTTTTGAAAAACTCAAAACCCTAAATCAAAGGTTTATTATCTTTTTGAATTTAAACATTTAGTTTCAGAATCAAATACAACCAATAATGATGGTTGGGTTGATTGGATGTGGAATTGGGTACCAAGTGTTAATTTAACTAGCGAAGTAAATGACCTTTCTCTTAGTCCAGAAGCAGCCATTAGTGGTGGTCATACATTAAATACTGGAATATACATTGATACACTTTTATTTGTTCTTAAAGTAAGTAATTATTACTATATTGTTTTTAATGTGCTTATTTATAAATATTTTTATTAAAATAAATTACCATGTAATTTTTGTTTCAAAAAAATTACTTTTATCATTTTAAGTTTTTACTCATTAATTAGTAAAATATTTTAGATCTTATCTAGATGGTAAAAATTATTGGTATGAGGAAAGCAAAATAACATTTCTTTACACAGTTTGGCTGTATAAAATTATTTACCCATAGACTGGCCATAGTTATATTTATTTTTTCTATAGATTGTTAATTTTCTTTTCGTGCCCTGAGAGTTGTAGAATGTAGACCATAGTACTAATAATTGGTAAAATGGTAACATTTTAATTATACTTATAGTTTTCATAATTAAAAATATATATTGTATTATGTGATTCTAGATCAAATCAAATAAAAAGTTAAATGATTATAGACCATTATTACAAATTACTTTTAATGGTACTTTACTTGAAATGGTGTCTAATCCACCAGATTGGGTGGATGTGCAGTTTGGTATTAGTAAAGCTAGCATAGATTCTATTGGAGATTGCACTTGTGGTGCTCAAGATTGTTATACGGTTAGTTTAATAATAAAACCATACACATGGTATCACGTTAATATTATTTTTAAAAAATATAGAAATAATATAATTTATTTTTTTAGAATAATTATTTTTCATCTGGTGTGATACAAGATTCATATTTATCAAAGTCATTATTTCAAGATACTAACATTAATGCATTTAATGATAATATATTTTCATTTGATGATCATTTGAGTAAATTTAGTGGTAAGATATAATTTTTATTATAACATAATAAAATATGCATAATATAGCAGAGCTTGGATTTCAATTTTCTATATTCTATACCATTTGCTGATTAATAATTAGTAATTACTATAGAATGCCGGTAAAAATAACAGAGTAAGCCTTAAATTTGTTTTGTACATCAAGAATTCCAGATACACAATTTTATATTGCAAATTTTAAGTATTTACAATTTTTTGTGCTAGTTTTGATAATATGCATTAAATTTGATTTATTTTGTGGTTTTCACAAATAGTAGAAAACATTTACACAGGGTGTTGCACGATAGATGATTCAAACTTTTAGAGGTGTTTCTATACCTCAAATGGAACAAAAAAAGTCCTTATGACCATAATCGAATTATCAATGATAAGGGTAATAATTGTGTTTTTTGGTTTGATTCATAATAATGTTCATATCTGCTAAACCGTTGGTACTACAATTAATTTGAATACATTGATGAAAAGCTCATAAAATTAGGCTTAGGAAAACATATCATACAAGGTTCCCACCTGATTTTTTGGGTTAAAAGAATCACACAATTTTTTTATAACTTAAAAATGTCAGAATTTTAAAAAATGTCAGTTTTATCTAACAATAATTATTTTTTAAGGCAGGGGTTTTAAGAACTTTTTTGTTCCATTTGAGGTGTAGAAACACTTCTAGAAGTTTGACACATTTATCGTTCAACACCCTGTATAAAGAAAATTTAGTTTAAGAAAAATATTCAACATTTCAATACTGTTTCTTATATATTTCATATTCTAATTTATTTTTATGTGGCGTATTGATCATTAATCACCGCATCTATTGTATTAATTTGTTTCTAACTAGAATATTCCAAAGCTTAAAACCGGTAAACAAACGATAATTTGAGAACCGAAAACCGATAAGTGCTTTTATTTTATTGAGGTGGAAGTGCTTATTGGTTACCAGTAATCTAGATAATTATCTAAGTATTAACATCAAAGTGGTTACCTTCTTATTTTAAAACCCGGTTTACCATCATGACTCGTCAGTCAGTTATCCGTTGTTTCTGCTATTTTTATATATTAGGTTAAATTATATCATATTTTAAAATGTTATAAGTCATATTTAAAGCATATTTAGGTGCTTTTTAGTGTTATAAGATCCAAACTCTACTTATTAATAATTTACAATGTGTTAGGTCAGCGGTTCCCAACCTATTTAGTTGTGCGAACCACCAATTTTGTAAAAAAATCTTTGAGGTCCACATAGCACACCTATTTAGGTATGCATATAATATATATAAATTGATATACATATACGTGAGTTATTAAAACTAAAAGAATTAAAAATAGTATGTAGTAACTCACAGCAGACACCACGACACATAAACACTCAACCACTGTTGCGGAATAACTAGTCAAGCAAATTATGAAAATGAAAGACCGATTAAGTTTATCACAAAATAAAATATGATAAAAATGACAAACAGGAACCAATTATATATTATACATATTATTATAACCAGAAATATTATGAGGTATATAATAAAAATATATAATACTATTATTTTTAAGTATATATATTAATATTATTTAATATTATATGGTTCACGGCCCAGCACCACGCTGCTCGCGGCTAATGGGTTGGGAATCGCTGTGTTAGATAAATTAAATTAACTAATGAGTATGGGTTTGGTTAGGAGATATAGTTTTTTCACTATTTTATTTAGGTTATTTTTTTAAATTGGTCAGTAGGTTTTACTGAAAGTTGCCAAAAAAGTCAATGAAACTGCTAAAAACCATTTTATAACAAACTAACGATTATGTAAAATATTTCATATTAATATGTATCATAAAAATCTTTTATTATAATTTATCATGTAAAAAGAAAGTTTTTTTCTTTGATGAAATATTTTTGCTTAAATTTAAGTTTTTTAAATGCTTATTTGAGTGCTTATAATGATGTTTATTATGCTTATTTTAATGATTTTAAGTGATATAAGTCCCGAGCCCTGATCATTAGTGTGTGTTTCCGAAAATTTCTGTAATGTAACCCTCAGACACGTCCACACATGTCAATACTTCGCGATGAAATATATTCTTGTTCGCCTAACTATAAAAACTATTAAAAGCGGTAGTAAGTTAAACATACATCCTAAAGTTCAATTATAATTTCAAAAAAAGTGGTTAAATTTATAATCTTCTAGACCCGGGGTCATCAACTAATTTCTACGGGTATCCGCTTTGAAACTTACCAAACTTCCCATGGTCCAAGACACATTTTAATACCCAATGACTTTTCACCCATCAACAATTAATGCCTATGTGCTTTCAACGTAACACTCAGTGAAGGAGACACATATATTATGATAATATATATTATATATGTATGCCATACTCACAATATCGGAAAATATTTTTATTCGTAATTTTATTTTGAAAATGTAATGTAAAAACTATATTATATATTTTATAATTATGCAGCCATTAGGGTCCGTAAAAAAATGTGTCTGCGGTCCAAATTCGGACCGTTGTCCGCTAGTTGGTGACCCTCTGTTCTAGACTATGCTCTTTAGGAATCATTTTTTTGATTTAAAATCAGATGTGCTCAAAATAAATACAAATGTAATGCAATTATTTCATGGGGTTTTTGAAAAAAAAATTGTTATTTTAAGGTTTTTAAAAAGCCTAGATGTTATGTCAAAGATTTCATACATGTATGAAAATTAAAATCGTACATTCCTAAGTATGTGTAATTTACAAGCGGTGGCTTCAGGGACGGCCTGGCCCACCGGGATACCGGGAGGTTCCCGGTGGCCTGACCTATTGGGATTTGTTATTGGCCTGACGGTTGAATTAAATTATTTTTAATTTCTTTATTCTATTGTATATTATAATATTTCATATTTGTAAACTATATTACAACAAAAAAATCCCATCAAAAAAAATTACAATTAATTGGTGAAACTCAAAACAAACCGCTCTTGAACACATTTTTGGTAAATATAAAAATCCAACAGATTCAATGTATCCATGCCTCATTGTAGCATTTTCTAAAATAATTAATAACCAAAAATTCAATCCGGATGTCCGATTAAAGGCAAAGAATTCATTAAATTCGCTGTTAAAGTATGATACCATCTTGACAGCACATATTTTTTCTAAAATTTTTAGTATAACTGGCCCCACTGTCAAAATATCTTCAAACTAGTGGCATAGATTTACTCAAATTCTAACAGTTAGTAAAGGCAGCAATAAAACAATTAGAAACATTTAGGCGTGGAATGGAAGACATAAAAAAACAAGTAATGAATTTATTGAGTGGGCAAATAATAAAATAGATCAAATTATGGACGATGAAGAAAATATGCTGTGTATTTAAGAAAAATTTGAAGTAACACGTTTTAGGCAAAAAAAAAATGCCTGATGAGAATTTCTATGATGATCCCATAAAAGATGCTGAAAAAAAATTTATAGTTGAAGTACATAATTATGTAATGGATACAGAAATTGAAAGTATGACATCAAGGTTTTCTAATAATAGTGAATTGTTGACCCTTTTGTCACCGATACAATTTTTAGCATATAAGAAAAAATTACCACATCAAGTTTTTAAAACTTTGTAAAAAAAATATTAAAATTTACCAACTTTAAAACTGAAGATGAAGTTTACAATCAAATTCATGAAGAGTTAATAAGAATTCAAATAACTGGGAATTTTTAAAAATGTCGATTGCAGATGAATATGAAATATTGAATTGGGAACTTGTAAATGACTAGGATGATTTGGAAGGTGTCTCTGAGAAAATAAGTGAAGTTAAGTGTAATAGTTGTAGAAACTGTTCACTGTGTTGTTACGAATTACTGATAAAATATAATTTATATAGCAACGCTTATCAAGTAATAACAGTTACTTATAAGTATTTATTGTGTCTGCCTGTTACCCAAGTTGCCTGTGAACGATATTTTTCTACTTTAAAGTATATAAAAAATCGGCTGAGAAATAAACTTATCAATGAAAATACTGAAGCGTTTATGTTAATGTCAGTTGAAAAAGAAGTGTTGGTAAATATTGATAATGATCATATAATTGATTTACTATCACAAAAAAGGAATCTTCTTTCATCATGTCTTTAAAAGTTGAAAATGTGTTAACTTATTATTTATATTTAAAGCATAAAACTAATTATATAAGAGTAATTACTCTATATTCTTAGGGGGGGGGGGATAAAACATAACCCTTATATTATAGTAACGCCTATGCCATAAAGCGTAAACATTGAAATGTGGCCTGGTGTAATAAATTTTCCCGGCCTGAATTTTTCTCCCAGGCCGTCCCTGGGTGGCTTATTGGTCTGAATCGTATGAAAAATATGTCTGCTGCAACTATTATTATAATTTACTAATTATATACATATTTTTATACTTGTGTTATTTCTAGAAACAATTCTCTTAGAAAAAACAACTGCATTTGCAATTGACTATTTATTCACTCAAATACCTAATACACACCAGAATAATTGTAATGATGATACCGAAAATATTTATTTTGTGTGAGTATATATAAATATATGCTTGTGAACTATTAACTTTTGAGAAAATTATTACGTTTGTTATTTAAGTTTTTAATTATTTTACAATTTAAATAATAGTTGTATATATCTATACATTATTTAGACTTTTAGTAATATTTAAATTTTTCAAGATAATAAATTCAAGTTATTAATTAAATAAGTGTTTACATAATTATACTTATTAATTAATATTTATATGCAATAAAGATCCGAAGAAAAATGCTTATTACGATTTGTTGCGGGACCAAGTAGTTTGAACATATCATCAGGCCTAATTCATCGAGCTGAATTCATATATAAACTAATTCTTGGTCATGATTTATTGGTATTTACTGTTCCTCTACAACCTCCACGTTTGGGTATTATTGATTTCATAACAGTTATATTTGTACATTTTATTTATTTATATATATATTAATAATTTTTTTTTTTTTATTTTAGATATGGACGAAAAGTATAATGCATTGATTAATTCCTATGTTCAAGTATTGGTGTATCAGTTCACAATTTTTAACCCTGTGATTAAATTATTTCCTGCTTGTCATGTACCAATTTCAACTTCATCTCAGAAACACAAGGTAAAAATTAATTTAAATTTAAAAATCTTCATTAAATTTATTTAAATGAAACTTATTTCATGTGTTAAATATGTTGACAGAAAAATCAAAAAATTTGTTCAAAACAATTTGACCCTGTATTTGAAAATCCACCAATTGCTATTTTTGAATTAAAAGTTCTAGATGGTCGAATTGTGATACCTAAAAAAAAATTTAAATGGTCAGTATTACCACGACATATAATTCAAAATATTTCTGAAGAAAAAAAAGGACAATTAAAAACCAGGACCATTTTTAGGGTTGGTATTTTTAATAATTATTTGTTATTTATGACCGTTTAACGTATTAGATATGAGGATTGATTGAATTTTTAATTAATTTCTATTGTTGTTATTATTATTTATGGAAATTCAAGGTAAAAGATTTGGTAGCAAATCTTGTGCTTTCTAAATCGACACAGAAATTGTTTGTAATTAATAATATAGGATTTAATACTACAACAGATATTGATTCAAATTCAGATTGCATATTAGACATAGGTAAATTATTAAATAATTTCATAATAATTACAAATTTCTAAAGGTTTACCTAACTTTGTCTACTTATGCACTTTTAGATATGATTAGTTTTTCGACATCAAAAGAAAACAGCTTATTGATGTATTACATAGTTCATTCAATAATTATGTCAAATCATCGACGACTTTTGCAAGTTAATAATTGTATTTTTAGATCATCTTTATTAGATGATACACCAGGTAATTTATAAGTTTATTTATGTTTTAAATATAAAAATTAATTGTATGAAACCTCATAACTTCTTACCTCACATGAACTAATTTCCTTAATTTTGTATTATTTATCATGTTACACTGGACAACTGTTAACGTTATTGAAAATATTTTTTTACATACATGTAAGTTGTGCTTAAAAGTAAAAACTGATAAATGATATTTGAAAAAAATGATATTTTTGATTGTTATCATTAAGCTTTTTACTTATTGGAATGATAATACATATTTTTATTTTTTATTGTAAATCAAAATATTTTTCAGTTTACTTTAATGTATAAAAATCAAATTTTGGATGAGAAGTTTTAAGGTTATAAAGAATTTAAAGTTTCAATGATCTGAGTGGCATAGGAGCAGTACCATGCAAAATGTTGGTCCACTACTCTTCCCATCTAAACTTTAAATACTTATTAGTTTTTTTTATTTTTTAACTAATTAATAACCCAATTTTTATTTACATATTATATTGAAATATTCCAAATTATACTCTACTTCAGAATAAAAAATAAAAAAATTATGTTGGCTTTCAATATTAAATACTTAAAAATTAATCACGATACAACATTTTAACAAATATATTCTCAAAAACGTTAATAGATTTTAAAATGATGAGTATTTATCAATTAAAAAACCATCATTATTGTATCATAATATGGAATCTATTATATAGTTGAATCTCAATAAATTGATAAATACATGTCAAATTTATTTTTATTCCCATTGAGATCCAAGTTATCGAGAGAAGGCTATATAATATATCTATATACAATTTACTTACAGACATTTTACTATTTTATTAAAAAAAAGAAAATACATATTTCAATAGTATTGACTTCTAATGATAATATTATTCATAATTATACTTAGGTACAGTTGTATTAAAATTCAATTTGGAAGGACTTAAAATATACTATAAATCAGAAAATCAAGTAACTTGTACTAAAATTATACTCAACAACATCAATGCTAAAATGGTAACACACAGTTCAATAAATGATAATAATCAAAGTGCTATTATATTCTCAACTCCAGAATTTATTAAACACTCTATACCATTCCTTCATGGTAAGTAAATGTATTTATCAAATATTATGCATGTAAATAATTAAATTAAATGACTACTAAGAGTAACCTTGATTACTTGAATATGACGATAGTCCAGGGCATGAAACTGCTTATGAAAAATTTGGTTACCGAAAAAAATTTTTTTGTAAGTGGTTACCGGTTTTAGGGGTTTTTAGAATTAGTGGTAATTGATTACCGGTAATCAAAATGATCTCTAAAAATATGATTACCGGTTATTGGTTTGGAAACGGTTTTAATTCTTCAAGATCCACTTAAAAAACGGTTTTTTGCATTCATGTTTTTTTCGGAAAATTATAGTTTCACTTTAATTTACACAACACAAATATCCACTTTATAAAACGATTCAGGGACAAGCTAAATTAAAAAATGAATACCTATATGGCTATATTTTATCATTTGAAGCTATGGAGAAATATAAATTTAAATTAAATTATTAAATTATCCATAACCATCAATTGAAAAATAGTTCATGAAAAGTGTTAATCAACAGTGTCAATGACAATAAAATAAAATAAAATAAATAATTATCATCTAATATGTTCTATAGTGTGTCTATGAACCAATGAATCGTACTTAGTATCTACGGACTACGATTGGTGCTTATTACTTATTATTGCGGCTACAGACAGTATGAATTTCCAAAAAAAAATAATATAAAAATGTAAAAATCAAATATAACGTTATTTGTTTTGTTGATATTTCCGGTTTTGTTGAATTGACCGGTTTTTTGAAAAAAAAGGTTACCGCTACACATTACCCCTTAATTGAACTTTGTGGTTACTGGTAATTGTTAACCGCTTCTCAAAATTTAAACTTACAAACCGGGTAGCGGTTACCAGACCCAATATTGGCCATGGTAACCGTTCTCCCTTTAAAAACCGGTAACCGGTTTCAAGCCTTGGATTATACATTATCCAATGGTATGAAATATTTTTTAAACTATTATATTTGATACATTTTTGAAAGAAATGTTAATTGACATTAAAGACAGAAATCATTTAAAAATAAATTCTTAAAAATTAATGTTTTAAGGTTGAAAAAATAAGTTATAAACACCTTTCATGTCTCAAGGAATCTATTGATATAAATTTTATCGTAAATGGTCCAGTAGTTTTAGTGTTCATTAATTACAGACACGCCAATATCCATTTATATAATATATTTAGATAATAATTAACGTTAAAGTTTCAAATCTTAACGAAAAAATGTTGTCGAATTCCAATAAAATAATAAAGTATTAAAAATAAAAAATCCATTTAGAAATAGTTAATTTAAGGGTAAATTAAAATATTCAATGTCGTAAAAATGTAATTTTATCATAAACTGATTTTGTGAAAAAATTCCCATTTTTCCGAAAAAAAATCTTTTTTCCAATTATTTTGAAAAAATATATGATTTTTCTATTTTGACCTTTCAAAAGTTCCAACTAGAAAATGTAAGCATTTATTTTACTAATTTCTGTGTGTACAGAAAATCTAAATTTTTGTAAAATCAATACATGTCATCTCTTCACTCAGTATCTCAGTCTAAAATGAATTATAATATTCTAAGAATTATTTTTGTGTATTCCAGTAATTCTTCAATTTCCATCTGAAATAGATGTCAATGAAACACCTTTAATATATTTAAAAATCGGACAGTTGGATATGAATTTAGACCCAATGTTATTTGAATGGTTAGTTTATGTACCCAAAGTAAATAAGCAAAAAGAATTAAAGAAGAAAACCTCTACATCTGATTTAGCATTTTTCAGGTAATATTTCCATTTATAGAGTTATAATGTATATTTAACATTTTTTTTTTTACAGCGCTCCCAGTAGAAAAATTTCAGAAACTAGCATGAGCAGTGATCCAAAAAAAAAGTATCCCAAACCATCTATTCATAGTAGTGTTTCAGATAATATTTCATTTCATTCAGCCAATTATATGCATTTAAAAAATGAAGTAATTTATTAGTTTACATTTCTAAGTACTAGTTACATGATATCATTATTATTATTTATTTATTAGTATTATTTAGGAACTTATTTTATGAAGGCAATATACATTTTATTAAGATTGTATAATCAATGTAACTTTTATATTTTAAAAAATTACATAATTTTTTTTTTTTTGGTTCATCTATTTCTAGTCCAAAGAAAAGAAAATAGTACGCTTATTCAACAAATGGAAATCATCAATAATTTTTGTCGATACATCAAGAATTGCATTATATTTTCCTAGCAAATCATTATCAATGTTAAAAAAATCTCAAAGCTGTACAAATTTGGATTTGAAGGAATTAATTGAGATGTCATCTTTTAATGAAGATGGATTACTTGTATTAAGAATATCCAACATTTCCTTAAAATGTGTTATACCAAAAAACCAAATAGAACAGTATTTAAATACAACTCCGGTGCGTTTTCCTAATACGTTATGGTCTCCTGGTAAGATTTTCAAATTTTAGTTAAATTGGTTTAAATTGAGATAGATTATTAAATACTTTGATGCAAATACATTTAAAAACAACAATCTAAAATTCAAAGAATATTTATCTCAACAAATCTTGTGCTCTTGTACTTAAATAATGTTATAAGAGAATAATAAAATATTATAGTTTTTAATTTAACATTTTTCTAGATGGTGTATATTTTCCATGGCAACTTAATTTCTGTAAATTGGAATGCTATACAATTCATAGTACTTATGATAGCACATATCAAAGATCATATACACACAAAATACAACTTCTTTATCCATTTAGTGCTCAATGTACATTAGCTATAACAACTCAATTTCATAACAATAATATCCAAACATTGAAAAGCTTAGCTGCTTGTATACATTGTGATTCTGATCCAATTTCTATTTGCATATCAGAACAACAAGTAAGTGTTATGAATAAAATAGATTATAAACTAAAAATCTATACTACTTTTTATATAAATAAAAACTTTTTTTTTTAAATTTTAGGTACTCCTCGTTGCTAATTTATTGAAAAAACAAATGGAAGTATACAAAGTTATATTTTCAAATATTGAATATGGAACTTTTTTTAACCGATCAGTAGCTCATGAGATGTCTTCTATTCCTGAAGATGAACCTGTAGAATCCAAAACACGTACATTTGGTAAAATCTGTAATTTATAAGTAACAATAGTGGTATATTTAATAATTGTTTTTTTTATGGAGTATGGTGTAGTTATAAGGAATAATTTTATGAGACCCTAAAAAATGATAAAAATTTAATAAATTATTACTGGGATTATACATAGGGAACACTATGTTTTTATTTGAACGTATAAGGTGTATAAAGTTTCCTATGGATTAAAATAACTATATTAAATATAAATCAAATGTCTTTACCACATCATTCAAAATTAGGTCTCTATCACTAACTGTTTTGGTTAAAAATGTTTTTTGTTGTGATTCAAAAAAATAACTCTTAGGGTAAATAATTAGATATTATAATATCTGTTGCTGTCAATTGAAAAATTAATGTTTCCCTCTTTCTAGTGTAGAAATTTGGTTGCTTACCTTGAATTACAGCCTGAGTGGTTCTCACCCACGCTAAACAGTGTTTTCTATGTTTTACATTTATAAGACGGATACAACATACACATGACCCATGCGGGTGTAGAGTCCTCTTAAAACTAAAAACATCCTCCCAGTCTCAAAGAATCCATCGGGCATCGATACAACTTTTATTGAAATTGGTTCCCTAGTTTCCGAGTTTCTGAGATGTAAAACATACTCTTCAGCTTTATAATATTAGTATAGATAAATAAAATGCATCTCATATTTAGGTACTCTCAGGGCTTAAAGTGGGAAAAAATTCCAGAGGGCACTAATATCTCCATATATTCTTAAGCGTTCCATATATAATTTTATGTATAATGTTTAATTTATAAAATTGTATTTTGTTAAAGGGAACGCTTTTTAATCACCGCCAGCGGTAGGGGGACTGAGTCCCCTTATGTCTCCACCACTTTAACCCCTGGGTACTCTATACTATAAACTATAAGATTCTAACTACACAATAATAGATAATGAATAAAAAATTTGGCAATCGTATCATGAGGAAGCTTACAATTGTACTGTTGTTTGTTATAATTACTCCAAAGCATACCTCATTAATGAATAGCTAATTTTTATTTTTATTTGTTATACACAAGTGTGTAGGAACTAACATATAAAATTGTATAGGTACATATGTAGGAACTTAAATACACAGGTGATCATACAACGCACAAATACAATCACCCATTTGTGCAATAGAGATACAATCAAAAATAATAGATTCGGAAACTCATTATGTAGGAGGTACATGTACTATATTCAATTATGATTACATACTTTATATAGGTATATCTAATAATCTAAAAAAAAAAAATGTATCATTAATATTTTAATTTGTTTTTCCTTGAACTTAGCAAATAAATAGGGTTATAACATGTTCAGTGGGGCCCATTATCTTCTTGAAGAATAAATAAAAATAAATAAATAAATAAATAAATTTTCCAGTCATTGGAAACTGACTAATACCTCCCCCCTGGATAAACATACCACCATAGGCGTGCGCACGGGGTGTGCAGGGTGTGCAGCTGCACACCCTGCAAAAATGTGTGCCTACTTTAAATTGTTGATGAAACATTGTTTAATTATTTAAAACTGATTATTGAGAGTTGGTATAATTTATTCTGTATCATATTATATAAAATATATAACATTATTATGTATAATTCACAATTGTCAATTACACAAATAATAATCCGTTCATCGAGATAATAACGCAATACCTAATATCGATTGTAGTATTATTTGGTATTATGTTCATGACCGTGGTCAAAGATTTAACTACGAATTTTGGTACTAGAATTTTTGATTGATAGTTTTTCCCTCCAATTTTTTGTGTTTATCACTTATCAGTTATCTGGTTTTCAATTAATAAAATAATAACGATTAATATCATAGACATGTCAATTTTATTCTGTGCTGTGATTAATATACTGAATGTCTGAATCTTAATTCTTAAATCGTAATATTTGAAATTATATTATAATTGATATGGCTTCAAAAAAACAAAATACATTGTTGAATTTTTGTTGAAATTATTGATGAGTTTAAAACACTAACACCCAGGGCCGGATCTAGGACGGGGAAGTCAGGGATTTATCCCCGGGCGTATAATTTTCGTGGGTGTATTTTTAAGTTTTTAAATATTTTGTAAATTGAAAATTGAAAATGGACTTTAAAACAAAAGTCAAAACTAAGTACAAAATAATATTTCACAGGAAATGTGTAATATTGGGTATGGGAATAAAATAAAATAATTTTATTTTTAATCGAGATTAGTAATAACTAATAACATTGATTTAAATATTTAAAAGGACAAATATTAAAAAGGTAAAAAATAGATAAAAATATAAAATAAATAAAACCCTTCCGCAACTTACTGTCAGCGGGAGTGTACGTGCCATAAATAGATTAATGTACTCTCCGATTAGTGAAATAATAAAGTATGGTAAATTACAAAATTTTCTTGCATATAATATAATATTATGTAGATAGTTGTTTAAAACCTTAATCTTAAAAATAGCACTATTAATTGTAATTCATTGTTATGTGATTTTAAATTAACAACTATATATTTTTCCAAATAGATAGGTACTGCATAAAATTATGTACTACATAAAATGTTACTTAGGTACTAATGATTTAATTGTTTTCTGATTATTTATTAAATTACATGTTCGTACCTAGGCTTATAAAAGTCTTTGTATTTAACAATTAATGCCTTTTTATAAACTGAACTTTTTTATAAATATCACCATGGCCACTAGATAAATGTAACTGAACACAAAATGAAATATAATTTGTCATTTGTGTTTGCTTTTTATATAGGTACAAGTATACAACTATTAATTTACTTGATACTACAAAAGTACAACATAATTAAATAATTAAAAAAAAAATACTATCCTATTGATTGTAGCCCAAGACAGATTGAATATTATGTTTTACATATTATATTAAAATAATTTAAAAGGAAATTTATATTCTATTTGGTTCGTTTTTTTTTTATTATAAACTGTGTTTTTTGTCTAATTTATTTTCATAGTTCGAGATGTCAAACAGACAACCAGGTCCTTATTATTCTGGAAATTTTTAAAATGTAGAATGTAGTTATTTTAGTATATAGGTACATTCAATCCGTAAGTGATAATCCATGATAAATATTTCTTTGTCGTGTTATAATCATTATATTACAATTTTCAGTACATAATTACATTTTTGTTTCATTATATTTATTCCGTACCTAGGTACATATTATTAAGTTTTGATTGTAACAAATATTAAAAATGAAAATGTATAATATTGATAGGTATGTTGTAAATTAAATATTGTTCTTTTACATAAAGCGTCCTATATTAAAAGTAATCAATGGATACCTAATTTAGATTTGTTAATAAATAATTCATACATGTTATTATTATCAATATATTATTTATTCTAAACCTGGAACTTAGAAATATTGACCACAGATTTTAGCTTTAAATACACCATTGGGAAGTGCTTCTAAAACTATATTACGTGAATAGTTTAAAATTTAAAATGTTTCATTTTTAAGTTAAAATCGTTCAAATTATTTGTGGTAAATAAATGATTGGTCCTGCAGTATATTTGGAAAGGTTTTGTAAATGTTGGTCCTCAGTTCCACGCAATACTGTGTGAGTGTGCTTGATTTTTCGTAAAAAAAATACTAATTCTGGTCATCTCCCTGAGATGGGCGTATTTTTTTAATTTTCCCCGGGTGTTAAAAAGCTATGATCCGGCGCTGCTAACACCAATACAAAGAAGATTACCATTATAAAATATAAATGTAAATGCTAGTTGTATAATAATATGTAATATGACTATAATATGTAAACTAATAATCATTTTTTTTAAATTAAAATTAATTATTATATTGAGACAATATTTATCTTACTGAATTGCAGTAGGCCAAGTAACCTCTACTAGAATAATTCTGCACACCCTGTGAAAAATTCCTGCGCACGCCTATGCATACCACTTATAATAACAATGTATTTTATTTTAGTTTGTAAATTGTATAATTTGTAATTTAAGATTTAAAAAAAACAGAAGAAACTCTAAAATTATCTGGTTGGTTTCAATGGACTTTGGCCAGGTTTTCATTGATTATAAAAAATAATCCAGAACACAGTTCATCAGAAAATGTTAAGCTGGTATTAGATTTAGAAGACGTTATAAGTTCTTTAGACTTTGGGCTTTCATACCAAAAATTAAAATTAAAAATATCATCTGCTTCTATTCAACACTTCACCAAGTAATTAATAAATAAATATTCTATTATTTTGTGGGATAGTACATAATCTTTTCAACTTTTTTTCAACCATTTCTTTTAGAAACATGAAAGAAGAACAATGGAAACACGGGCCATATTTAGGGCTTATACTAAAAGGTTATGATCCATTAAACAGTTCAGAGAAATCGTCAAAAACTGATGGTTTTTTAAATTTTACATTAACTCGAGCTATTAAAAGTTCCTTCCGAGGACCCAAGTCAAACAAGGATATTACACCCTTACATATGGTAATACATTCTTATTTTTTCTACAGTTTGTAATATATATTAGAGTTCATCGAAATTCTTCATCACATATACAGTTATCTTCCTACTATTTATAAAACATTTAATTATTCTATTGAAAATTCTATTATTGGTTCGCATAAGTATGTATAAAAAAGTTATTTGTAAATTTAACAGTTCCCAATGAATTGGAAATCAATCCTTGTTTGTAAATCACTTAATAAAATTAAGAGTTTATAATTTTTAGTTAGTAAAATTATTATTTGTTGTTTTTTATCAGGTCAGTGACGAAATGCTTAAGTTAAACCAACAACTAATGGATGAATACATTATGGAAATTGTAATCAAAGTGCAACCAATTGATATTGTTATATCTCCTTTAAACATTCACCAATTCTTATCTATAATTGATCCTCTTTTAGACATATTAATAAATTCAAAATATATGCTTAACCCTTTATCTCAATCTCATAACAAGTTAGAACCTAGTAATGAATTAATAGGTTTAACACTACCATTATTTTATCTGGATATTGCATTATTAAGAATTTTTATTCCAATTTCTGTACAAAATAAAAAAAACCAACATCAAGATACTGCTATAATTCAAGTAATACACATTTTGATCAAATTAAATTAGGTGTTGTATATAATTTATTCACATACTTTAGGTAAATTCAATAAAAATAAATCAAAATCCTGAGAATCCAATTACACGAACACCACTCAGAAAGGATTTATATGTTGAAGCTGAAAAAAGAGGGTTATTAACTATTCCAGGATCAATAGTTGAAGATCGTCAATATCAAATTGTTATAAATGGATTTTCAATAAAAACTGGATTTTGGATTGATCTCAAACAAGTTTTGGAATGTTATCAAGTATTATCCACATTGGATACTGATCATCAACCAAATGCTGCGTTGTTATGGAATGAAGGAAAAAGACCTAGGGCTATGGGGAATTCAAATTTGGAAGAAATTAATATGTCAACTTTATTTAGTAAAGTATCTTTTCACTCAGTATTTGCACCTGCAATTATATTTGAACCAGAGAACACTTTAGTTTGTGGAAGTTGGATAGAAGTTAGTATTTTAAATCTAAACTTTCATTGATTTAATTTTTTTTTTAATTTTTTGTTTTTTTTTTTAAGGTGAATACATTAAATGAAATCTCAATCACATTATCAGTAGAACAGCTTCACTTATTTAATTTATTGGCTTCTCAAAGCAATGAATATATATTAAGCCATTTAAAAACAAATTATACTCATGTTATTATACAAGGTGAAAAAATGCAATCAAAATTCATAACAGAGTCGTCAACTCAGGATAGTGGTATTCATTCAACGGAAGATAATGGTACATGTTTTTATCAAGAAAATGGTTCAATATCATTGGTTGAAAATAAAATAAATAGTCAATCAAATATTGCACTTTTCATAAAGAAGTAAGTATTTCTTTTAACACTAATTTTGGGTGTGTCAAAAGTCTAATAAAGTCCTAAAAGTCCTATTTTACACTGTATCATTGTGGAAATTCAAAAATTTGAATGTAAGTTTCTCATAATTTATTAGAAAATTCTAATTTAATAGTATTAGTTAAAAAAATATTTCAAATGTAATTCAATTGTAGAGAATTTTCAATAACATTTTATAAGGTTTTGATATAATATGTGAGAATAAATTAACCTTAGCCACATTTGCAGGAGTTCTATTTATAATTTATATTATACAAACTACCAGTATTAAAAAAAAATTAGTAATTTAAAATTGTTTTAAGAACTTATTCAAGCGCTATGATAAAAAAAATCCATTTACAGTTGAGATTTGAAAAATTAAATACTTGTTTACCTGTTTGAAAGAAATTATGATTATCATAAATCTAAACTGAACCTGTTCCAACTAAAAAATGCGATTGAACACACATTTTTTATATTCATATATTATTTTTGTATGCTATTAAACTGACTTTTTATTATTGATAAAATAAATAAATGTTTTTTACATAGTGATGCTTATGGTCTTGTTGAACTTTGAGGTGTCCCTAAGGTTTTCCTACTGTTAAAACCTTTGTATTACATTATTATAAATGTATATTATTCAAATAGATTCTAATTGTACACTACTCTTCACAGAATATAATTAATTGTCTATATTTTTTAGGGATACTAATACAGTAAATAAAATTCCAATTGATGTAATCATCACAGGAAATCAAATCAATTTAAATTTTTTTAATTACTTAAAGAAAAATGATATCAAAGTATCTGAACCTTTGCTCTTTGCTGTTGTTCATCAACCTCATATATTTTTTTCACTATCTAGTACTTCAGATTCTTGTCAAGTATGAATTAAAAATATCTTATTATATATATTGGCTTTAAATATATTTATATTAATATTTTATTTTAGGTAATATTCTTTGATCTGACAATTTCATTAGCTCCAAAAAATGAATCATGCATCGAAATACCAGATTCCAAAATGTACTCAGTACCGCTGTTTAAAACTAAATCCAATACAATGGATGATATTCCTTTAGCATTTTTCACATTAAAAATGTCTCGCCCTATTACAATTAGTCAATATAAAGTATGTGCATAATATTCCTTTAATTAATTAATATATTTATATAAAATAAATACTTGTATTTTCATAGGTTGAACTGAATTTAGGAAGAGCTATTTCTTTATTATTAAACAAACAAAAGATCGATCACTGTTATAATTTACTAGATCTTGTGAAACAAATGTTACATAACGGTATTTTGCCTCACGAAGAGACTAACAATTATAATTTTCAAACTGACTCAAAGTAAGTTGATAATTATATTGAGTAATTAACTTTAAGAAATTATATAATTTGATTATATTACAAAGACATTCATCTCCAATTAATTAATACATAACAAACCAAAATATACGTTCAGAATAATCCATTTTACTCTGTTATTTTTAATATTAGAGAAAATTATAGATAGTGTTTTTATAGAAATGATATAACACTCTTAAGTTGCTTCAAAATTGAAACATCAAACAAATCCTAGTTATATTATTATCTTCTCTTCTCTTTAATTTTAATGATAGGCAAATCATTAGAAAGATTTACCCCTCCCCATTTATGTTGGTTTATATCTTAAAAACCTCTCACTCCGACCATTGTGATATGTAATCTGTGATATAAGTAGATACTTGTATATTGTAAAATCCATGTTTACATTTAAATAAATAGTTAAATACTATTTAATAATTTTAAAATGTATGTTTTTGAGCAGATTCGTCGAATAATCTGCGTAGGCGTAAAATACTCAAAATTGCAACCTTCAAAATGTTATAACTAGAGCGCGCCTGACCTACAAATTCTGAGCTAAACTTCATTATGTCAGTATATATTTTCGCAGTTAGTCTCCTCAAAATTATCAAGCTACTGTTCTTCCTTACTATCAAATCATCAATATGGATTTACTCCCAAGCGATCTTCCTGTAATAATTTAGCTGTGGTAAAAAACATAATCCTTAATTCTTTTGAATTAAATGCGCAAACTGATATTATTTATACCGATTTTTCTAAGGCATTTGACCAGGTAAATCATGCTATTCTTATTAAAAAATTACAAATATTTGGTTTTTCAGGTTCTCTACTAAATTGGTTTCAATCATTCCTATCAGGTCGGCACCAAATCGTTAAATATCTAAATTTTACCTCTACACAGTTTAATATACCATCTGGTGTTCCTCAAGGTGACCACCTGTCAACTCTTCTTTTTAATATATTTATAAATGATCTTCCCAATGTCATAACTAATTCTAATATCCTTCTATTTGCCGATGATGCAAAATTAGTAAAAATTATTAAATCAGAACAAGACGCTTTTAATTTGCAATTAGACATTAATAACCTCATTTTATGGTGTAATGAGAATAATCTATTTTTAAATATACAAAAATGTAAATTTATGAAATTTTACCTAACTAATAATCCCGTTAACTCTCAGTACTCAATTTCTGGCACAAATGTCGAGCTTGTTAATCAATTTAAAGATTTGGGTATAATTTTTGATCGTAAATTAAATTTTTCTCTGCATACTGAAATGATTAAAAATAAAGCTTTTCGTAACTTAGGGTTTATTAAGCGTACTTGTGCTGGATTTTCAGATCCTATTCCCCTAAAAATCCTCTACTTCTCTCTTGTCCGTTCTAATTTAGAGTACTGCCCCCTCATCTGGATAAATAGTACGTCGAAACAGGCTCTTACGCTGGAATCTGTCCAAAATAATTTTTTACGTTTTATCTCTTTTAAATTTAACATAAACAGACCTGTCCACGGCTCATATGATAATGTTTTAAATTTTCTTAATATTTCTCTACTGTCTGACCGTCGTACACTTTTACTCTCTAAATTTTTACAAAAACTAATTTTAGGTTCAATAGATTGTCCTGAAATTCTCTCTTTAATCCGTTTTAAAATTAATTACCTTAATACTAGAGATCCAAAACCCTTTTATCCACTTTTTTCAACAAAAAATTATATCTTGAACTCTCCTGCTAACCTTCTTATGACTGCAGGTAATACTTTTGTCTTTGATTATATTTAAATAATAATTTTTATATTTGATTTGTATTCTATTTCTAATTTAGCATTATTATTTTATTCTTTCTCTAATTTTAAGTAGAAACTATTAATTATTGTTTTACGTATTAATGTGTTTTTTCACTCACAATGTAATATTATTATGTTTTAGGACTCACGTCCGTTTATATTAAATAAATAAATAAATAAATAAATAAATATTTGTGCAGTATTTCAATAGTGATTAGTGTTTATTAATAAGTTATATTAGGTATTTTAGGTAAAGCTACCATAGGGGATTCGGGTTTTTATATATTATGTTGTCTCTATAAAATATATTATATAATTACCAATAAATAATAATATTTGTAATTAAATAAGTGATTAAATATTGTTTGCCAGTTAAAAAAAATCTTGGTGAATGGAGGAGGGGGGGCATGACGCTCAAATCTCACACCCCCAACAACTAATTATGCCATTGCCAACACTAAAATTAAAAATAACAGAATAAAATGGATTATTCTGAACTAAAACTTTGTATGTTGTATGTTGTGCGTTGGTAAGGAGTCAACATGTATGAATGATATCTTTAGAATACAATTAAATAGACTAGTGTAAATGTTTTTACTTTTTAATTTAGTGTTCAGTTCTTGATTCTTGAATAATTAATTATTTCTATATAATTGATATATATAAATTGATTATATTATTTAAAATGTTTTATAGGTACATATTGAATAAAATATAAACATGTATATTGTATAATATATTACTCTGAATAAATTATTTTTTCCTTATGATCATTAATCATTTTATGTTTTCTAGATTTGATGAACTTGAAATTATAAATCCGTCTTTTAAAATTGATTCTGTTGTATCTCAACATGTGACTGATGAATACGATACACATAAATATGACAATTTAATTCTTGATTCAACTGCAAATACAAGTGTAATTAGTGAAGTAACTAATGAAAATGTATTTGAATATCCTGTGTCACCAGTTAACGAATATTTTTGGTACTCAAAACCAATAGTTATGAATTTAACAACTCAACAAATATTTTTTCAATTATCTACTGAAAATAATGGTATGCTATTGAAATTTTTTTTTTTTTTATTAATTTAATGCAAAATAATTTGGACATTTTAGATAATATTGTGCTCAGTATAGAAAGTATTCTTTCTAAATTAAACTGTCTGTGGAGAAAACCATCTCAAAGGATGAATGGTGAAATAACATTAAATAGTGTGACAATATCTGTTGGACACGATTACTCAAATTGTAATACAAATGAATTGATATTACATCCATGGACAATGACATTAGAAATTGTTTTATCATCTGATCCTTGGGTACCTGAATACTTAAGACCAACAAAACAACTAAAAATATTAACAGATTATATATCGTTCCACATATCTCCAGATCATTACAATACATTAAAACTAATATGGAATGAGTATAAATATCTATTTGAATATAATAAAAATACTACAAAAAATCAAAATCAAAGTATGTCCAATTTTGAATTTGGTTGTTTAAAATAATTAGTTAGTTTTAGATTCTGAGTGAACCGTGGCCCGTGGGATAAACTATTAGTTTTACAATTATATATATTTTTGAAATTGGAATTTTTATGAAATATTTTATTAAAGCATTAAAAACTTAAAACAAAGTTTCACTCAGTATCTAATAAAAATTCAGTATGTAATACTAATACTTATATTTTTTTTCTAAGGTTCTGAAACCGATGAACAATTTTATCAAGATGATCTTAGAGCTGGAGCTTTTCAATTTATCGAAACTACTAGTTCTGACTTACCTTTGCCTTATCAGATATTTTTTTCAGAATATTTATCAAATAACCCACCTAAAATTACATGGCGATATCCTCAACCCAGAACATTGACAAAAATTGAAATACAACCAGTTCCAATGGATGTATGTAGAGTTTTAAAATATATGTATACAACGTTCATTGTTGTATAAATAAAATTGTAACTTGGAATTATTTTCAAGGTGGATATCGACATTAAATTCCATTTACAATGGTATGATGAGATACAGAATTGTTTTAGAGATCATACTATTTTTATATTTCCAAAATATGAACCAATGTTATTGCGGCTGGAATCATTGGAAGCAATCATTTCAAACACATGGCGTATAATAATGGATAATGCATGTACAAATCATTATCCGCTACAAATAAAGTACTATTGAATATAAATTGCTTGTTTGCTGTATAATATGCACTATAATAATTTATTTGCAGGAGTTTAGTCGGATGCCTTAGAGTTGACTCATATTTTTCACCAAGCCTAGTACCACAATTACAACTATCATTGTCAGCCTCATCAATTAAAGTAAATAATGTCCATAAAATAATTTTAAAAGTGTACTAACTTAATACTTAAATTTATTTTATAGATTAATATTTCATATCATGTCAAAAAAAAAACATATTTATCACGATACGATTGTATTTCTGATGATCCGCCAAAACATAAACTAGTTATTTTTATTTTGGATCAAGTGAATGTTGGCTTTAAACTTCAAGAAGGTATTTAATATTTATTAAATAATTTTAATTTTAGTTGAACTATTGTTATTTAGTTATTGAAAACAGTAATTCTATAATAACTTTTGGTTAACAGCTAATATAAAATTAATAAAACCAGCAATTAATTTATCAGAACTAACTAGCTGAACTAGCAAGACTAATATTATAATATATTACATTTATATTTTATACTAAAATATTTGTTAAATAATGGTAAAAATAAGAATTCAACAAATATTGATTTTTATTTTATTTTATTTAACATAGAAAACAAATTTTTATCATCAAAACTAAAACAAAATACAAGTAAATCTCTTAAAAATAATTATATGTTTTGTACTTTTTGACATAATTATTTTAAATTGTTCAGAAGTTAAAGCTAGGGTCCTCATTGGCAAGACACGTTAAACGGTGTAGAGAAGAATAATTATAAAAATAGTTAAGAGGCTGAAAAAAGTATGATAAAGCCATAAAAGTATTATCGAGTAGAGTATCTCAGTTTAAGGACAGATACCCTAAAGTTTATATCCTCTAGACGGGTAGGTAAATAAACAAAACCAGGATTTAGTTAATTAGGAAACCTTATGTCAGTTATTTGTGGTCTAACAGAATGCTTAGACCAAGCAGCTAACTAATAGACATTAGTTATGCAGACTGTTTATATACTATTTATTTTATAATTAAGATTTATTTTTTATATATCTATTAGGAGAAATGAATACATCAGCCCAAGCACATTTAAGAGTTGAACTATTAAATTATGGAACATTGACACAAATTCCTGTTGTAAAATCTTTTTGCTTACTTACAAGTCGTCACACAACCAAGTCAAGTAAATATTTTATAAATTATCCAACCCGTATTGTGTAATGTTTATATTATTTTAATAAAAATAGAACCGGATATTCAATACAACATTCAAACTGGAGCAATTGCATGCCAATTTGGCCCAAGTATGATTAACTCTTTGATGGCAGCAGTGCAGCTATGGAAAAATAATACTTATTTTATAACTACACCATATATTATTTGTAATGATACCAATTTTGAAATAATGTGAGTTATTAATTTTTATTTTTTAGGCTAGAATTTAGGTTCTTCTAGAGTAGGGTGACCATAAAAATAAAATAAAAATACGGGACCCTTTAGTTACTTAACTAAAAAAAAAAAGGAAATTCTAATTTTAACTAAATATATTAATATAAAAAAAAACAAATTAAATGTATGCTGTATAATAGTTTTTAAATACAAATAAAATATTAATTAGTATAATATTATGTACACTAAAGTCCAAAAAAAAATTATTTTGATGACGATGGCACGTAAATTTCTTCTTTTGATGTTTTTGTATACTTTTGTGCTGAACCGATTTCATCAAGTAACCTAGTTTTTTTTAATAGAATATTATAAAACTCATTACAAGATAAGTTTTTAAAGTGTGTTTTTACGATTATAATTGATTTGATAGTCTCAACCAAAAATCGATTTTTTTCATCTGTCCACAACAAATTAATGGTTGAAAAAATCCGTTCTACTGCAGCATTTGTACCAGGAATTGCCAAAGAATATTCTACTATTTTTGATATGTTAGTTGTATCAATGTTATGAGCTTTATCTAGTGTATTCAAATATTTCACACCACTTAACTTCTACTTTAGCGGATTTTTTTTGCCATTCATGAATTCGTGATTTAAAAATTTGTTCTATATGACTGAATTCATCAAATAAATTATCTTCATCTAATTTTATGTTAGAATTATTTCGGTTGTTTTCCATAAGAAATTTAATACATTTTTGAACATTTTCCCAAGTAGGACAGTTTATTAGTTGGACCCAGCGAAATATTTTCAACTGGTCAAAGTGGCAACCCCATGTTTCTACGTAAGATAAAAAAGTATTATAAAATAGATCAGTACTTTTTTTGAATGAGTTTTCATTATACATAGGTATTATTGTTTTTTAAATCATTTAAAAGCGATAAAATATTTGTTGCAAGGAAGTTTAGAATAGACATTATATTTGACAACAAACTTGTGGCGGATGGAATTGTACTTATTTAGTAGATGACGTCACACATCAATATAATAATATTAATAACATTTTGTACGTTATCGTTATATCATTAGTATTTATAATCGTCGGTTTAACGTTGTCGATAATGATGTGACATTATTAGTTCTCTATTTTCAACCCGCAGCAATTATAATAATTTATTGTTAAGACAAGAATCTAAAAATAATGCTGATAAGTATAGATTAGATGTTCTATTGAATATTGTGATACAAAAATATCGTAGAATAAAAAAAAAAAAATTATAAAATTATAAATTAACAATAAAGAGAAAAACGGGATTAATACGGGACCTACTTGAAAATACGGGACAAAATGCGTCCCGTATAACTTTTGTCGGGACAACGGGACACAAAGTGGAAAAACGGGACAATCCCGTATAATACGGGACGTATGGTCACCCTATTCTAGAGACAAGTGTTACTATGTACAAATATTAGTTAGATAGTTTCATTAAATTCATAAAATTACAGATCAAAATATTTAAACTTTGAATTAATAACTACATAATATTTTAGACTTTATATCATACAATATCATGAAGTCTAGCTTCTCATAAGTTACAATATTAAAATTCTATTCAAGTAAATTTTAATTTATTTTTGTAGATTTGGTCAAGCAAGCACCAATGAAGTTATCACTCTCAATAGTTTAGAGTCTTATCAATACACATGGCGAGTACCTACTGAACATCCCCATATAAGATTTAGTGTTGGAGATGCTGATAAGTAATACTTTTTTAATACCTAAGTCAAATGAGATTATGTTTTACACATTTACAGTTTTACTAATAATTTATGAATATTTAGTTTATCTTGGAGTGATGAAATAAGTTTACGAACTGAAGCTTTGATGTCTTTAACAGTAAAAAGCCACAAAGGGGAACTTCATATTTTAATAGTGTCAATTAAAAATATGTCACCCTCTCTTATAAAAGTATGTTTTATTTCACCTTAAAAATATTTTTTATTTTATAATTATGTGTTATTTTAGGTTATTGTATCCAGCCAATTAAGTGTTTTAAATAAAACAAATTATTTGTTGGATGCTCGATTTACCAAAGTCAAACAAGTAGAAGAGCAAAAAGATCAACATAACTTAGTTTTGCAGACTTTATCAGTTGCCCCTGAAAATAATTCCCCATCAATAATGTTATATAATGGATTTAAAGTTACTTTAAAATTAAGTTTTCATACTCCTAATCATGAAGGTCCTTGGTCTGGACCTATTCCATTACATGCTGTTGAATTAGTCAATGGGAATCAAAACTCTTGGCTAGTTAAAAGTAAGTGTTTTATTAAAAAAAACCTGATAAATTAGTTAATGGAAATATTGATTTTTTAACAGTTCCAATGAAGGATAATATGAAGAAATATCGTAGTATCTGGTGTCGTTTGATCATAGAAAACATAAATAAAATACCTCGTATGTTGGTACGTAGTAAAATAATAAATATTTATTTTATGTTATTAATTATTAAATTTTAATATTTCTAGATTTTATTGATGCCAATGTATGTTATTCGTTCATACTTGCCTTATAGTACTTTATTAAACTTTGAATTAGTTGATAATAAATTAGAACGCAATACCATTATAGAAGCTAAATCTGCCATGGCCTTAAATGACATACAACATATTGATTTACCTGGTACTATGAAAGATGTCTACAATTTAACTATAAAATTAAAGTTAGTCGATTATTATATTATTATACTATTTATAATTTTTATAATTATGTTTTATATATTTAAGTCAAATAAAAATATTTATTTATAACAACAAAAATTGAAATATTTTTAGCGAGGAGTCTTCAGCATCCTCTCCGCCTGTATCTATAACATATTACATGAATATTGACATTCCTGAGTTATTTAATGATAATTATTTTACTATTGAAGATCTCCATAATGGAAAATATACTATAATGGATTCTGATCTTCAATGGCCATTTATTGGTCAACAATATTCAAGCATCAAATGGAAACAATGTGAATTACCAGACACTGAAACTACTGTTAAAGTAATATTTATATTATAATATATACTCAGATAATAACTTGTTGATTAAAAATTATAATATAATGTGTTTGTACATTCATTTTTATATTAACTACATGTAAAATAACAATTCAACTAACTTTAAATCTACTAAAATGTAGGTTCAACATTATGGACATCTTGATCACAGTAATGGCTTAAGTCGTGTAATTGTCATACAACCTTGGGCATTAATAGTCAATACATCAGGTCAAGTTATAACATTATGCAATACAACTGATATCCTTTGTAACATAGATAATTGTTGTGTTGTGGCTCCTCCAGTTATTGAAGTAAGATTTTTCATAAGATATCATCATCCTTTGTATATTGCATTATTATGTATACAATTTAATAATATAAAGAACTTCTTAAAATTATTATATCTTATTTGAGAATCTTTCCTTTAGGTATATTATGTATTAATATACTAAAATGTATATATTTACATTTATATTTCTAATTCACTTAATGAACAGTATTTAATGCACTTTTCATGAAATTAGTATTAATGATAAATTAATTTTAAATCTGTTTCATTTTTAGAATACATTTTATATTGATCTAAATATTGAAGATACTACTCATCGATCACAACCCCTTCAATTATCTAATAGTCAGTCATTTTATATGCCATCAGTCAATGGATTAATTCCTGTAAAGGGTCATACATCTGTTGTTATAAACTGTGAAAATCATGTAAGTTTTCTAATGATATTATTTATATAACTCAATCAATATACAATTTGCACATTTAAATTAGATTGGTTATTTGAATGTTTGCTCTTTGGAACATAATAATATGAGAGTTATTCATATTCAAAGTTTATACATAGCCACAAATCATAGTTCAATTGATCTTAAAGTATTAGCTGTTTGTGCGGTACCATCTTCTGGTGTCTTAGATATTCCAGAAAATGTTGAAGAGGTGTCTGTTGATTTACCTAAAAATTTAAATGATCTGTAAGTTTTTTAATTCTATAATATTAACTCCATAAGTTTGCTATAAATATAATATTCTTGTTCTTATATACTATATATTGTTCGGGGAATTATTTTTGACACAAGCATTTGTTGTCTTCATCTTACAAGTACGTAAGTACGTAACATAGTAAATGTACTCTCAGCAGATTAAGTTTTGCTTGTTTAATTTAAAAATTAGAGTGAATTGACCTATTATGAAACTTAATGGTAAGAAGATTATAAGATTATCTGTGTTTGGATGTGGGTTTTTACGATAGTTCAATTTTTTTGCAAGTTTTACGTTCAATATAGCGTAAATTAAAAATGCTCATAACTTACATAAACTGTATTATCGTAAAAAATCCCATATACAATAACAGATAATGTTCTTACCAGTTTCATAGTAGCAATTCACTATAATTTTTAAACTAACAAAGCTAAATATCTGCTGAGTGTAAATTTGGTATGTAACTTACCTTGTATAAGTATGATGAAAAATATGTAAGACAGTAAAAATATCAGAAAATGTTCAGTTTTTTTAAAAATTAAATTACCTTTAACATATTAGCATAATAATGCTATAAAGTCATCATGGTAATAAATATCATAGTAATAAAGTAATTTCAATTAATAAATATATTTTTTTATTCATTTTAGTGGTAAACCATTAGTAATGTGGACATTAATTGGTAAAGAATCAGCCAATGAAGATCTGGTGCAATATTTGATACTGACTTCAAATGGTAACATAAGTTGTCCTATCAAACTAACTGACATTGTGAAAGAGGAACGTCCATTGCCTGTTTTATTTTCAAGCTGTGATTCAAATCCATTAATATGTGTCACATTACAAGAATTGGATAATCAATATTTTTTCACAATATATAATCAACCATATCCACAATTTATTCTTTACAATTATTGTCCAGTATCATTAACTCTTGCCCTTAGTAAGAAATCTAAGTCTAAATCGAAATCTAAAGAGCCAATGCCATTTTCAAATGATTGGAACTGGACATACAGGATATTTTCTGGAAATAATGCATACATATCATTTCCATACTCAGTATCATGCAAACAGATACCCAGAGTATTAATTGGAGTTGATAAAAAGCCTTTTAAAGGTGAGTTATTATTTTAATGCTCTTAAATATGAGGTGAAAACAAAATAATATTTATATACATAATACTTACTAAATTTTTTCACTTATCAGGTTGGTTTGCAAGTATAGAGTTGAGTGTTTGTGAAAGCAGATTAGTGCCAGTGCCTGGTCAAATGAATGACATAAAAGTTTTGATTACAAAAAGAGCATTTACATTAGATGTAATTTTCAAACCAGCTGCACAGTTTGAATTTTCAGCTAATGAAGTGAGGTTAAGACTAGCTAAAAGTGATAAATTCAAAGGTAAAAAAAACTATATATAAATTATATAGGATTGTACTTCGATTGTGACATTTAAAAAATTATTCTAGGTACTTTGTCATCAAATAATGAAGTACTGAATAATGTGAGAATAGAAAATGTTCGAACTCCTACAAGTTCCTTTCAAAATATGGGTTCTACATCAATCAATAGTAATTATTGATTTTTTATCATATAATATTATATTATATACATTTTATATTAATCATATATTATTAAGTGTATACTTAATCCAGTATATTTTTTTATGTTTTTTTCAGAGCTTTGGCCTTCAATAAAATGCCATATTCATACATTTATATTTATTTTATTTATTGATGACATCGGATTCAATTCAAAAGCTGTAGTTTCAATGACGTTAGATAATATTGCAGCCACTTTAGATGGAAATCAGGTACCTTTTGAATACATCATTAATTAATAATTTACATTACTACATGACAATCACATTTTTACCTCCACATATTCTCGTTTTTCTTTTTTAGCTTTTTGTAAAACAGTAAAGCACACCCCCCTATTTTTAACATACTATTGTAGTATAATTAATTATTATTAAATGTAACTATAATAACTATAACTTAAATGTATGAGTTAGGTATATTTAGAGGAGACGAGCTGATACATGTTTGAGTGGATAAGATGTGTTATGTATAAATTATTTTGTAATTAAGTGAAAAATATTAATATTAATGTTGTTTTTTTCATACATATTCATGATACAATTATATGATTAGCCAATAGTTTTTATTAGATCATTTTCTTAAATAACCTTAACTATATTTTATTATTTTAACTATATCATCTACCTTAAATATATTATACAGCTAAATATCTTGTTATGATATAACTATAAAAGTTAAACATATTTTAGGATTCTTCAAAAGGAGAAATGAACCTTATAATTTCAATAAATAACATTCAAATTGATAATAACGCATTTATTGATGGGCATTATGACTTTCCTGTGATACTCGTAAAGCAAAAGAAACATTTTGAAGAAGTTTATTGTGATACAAGTTTCTTGAAACCATTGTCAAATGTAATCAATGATTTGAGACGGTTAGATTCTGCCATTATTATAAAATTGACATTAGATAAATCATACTATTTAACACCAGGTATTTATAAACTATAGTATATACAATATGATTGCTTATTATGTATTTTAAATAACCAAAATACATTCTAAAAACCAATTAATAACCTTTTTTGATGTTTGTTCCAGTAATTTTGGATCTAGAAATAACATTATTCACTTTTGAAGCATTTATAGAAGATCGCTACTGTTATTATATGTTGGAAATATTGAAAAGTTTTAAATCAACTATGTCTATTACACAAGAACATAATCTTGGTATGGATGAGTTCATTCCACTTCATTACTTAGTACTGGCACATTCCCAAGAATTTCGTAATCCTTTAGTGTTTAGAACATTCACTATAAAACCTTTCAAAGTGATGATAAGCTTACATACATCAACAACGTTCTATGTGGCTCTCGACCGGTCTCCTTTAGATTTTACAGAATTTTCTAAAACAGATTTAATTGCTTCTTATTATCAACTCGGTCGGAGTTTGTCATTGCACTATTTTTTAAATGCAATATACGGTACAGGATGGGCATTGGGTTCATTAGAATTCTGGGGCTCTCCTGGCGGTCTAGCACGATCTGTTGGAACTGGATTGTATGATTTTGTGACTTTATCTGCCCAAGGCATGACTGAAGGTCCAAAAGAATTTTTTGTTGGTGTCTTAAGTGGATCTGCATCATTAGTCAAGCATGTTACAACAGGAGCATTATCATCAGTAACAAAATTTGCATCTAGTTGGTCGAGAACATTCAACCGATTAACATTAGAAGCTGAAGATTTGGAACAAATTGAAGAAATTAGACGTTTACGACCACAGAATTTATCACAGGGAATCATACAAGGTCTAAGTGAATTTGGAATTAGTTTGTTGGGAGCAGTTGGCGGATTAGTAAATCATCCAATACAATATGCAATTCAAGAAGGCCCTGAAAGAAGAAGGGGATTTGTCAATACTGTAGCTATAGGTTTTGTCGAAGCCATTACTAAACCAATAAGTGGAGCTGCAGAACTAGTAGCAATGACAGGCGAAGGTTTTTTGGCTGGCGTGGGTTGGATTAAAAGTCCTCAGGTAACCTAACCCTTTTTAAATTTTCTTTTCTTTGGTTTTTATTTATTTTGAACTTTAGTTAACAATAAAACAGGACAAAGAAAAAGTGTAGCCAAGATTAGAATTGTTGGTGTATATGTGGACTGACTATTGAAGTTAGAATAAAATCATTAGGGATAGTGCAGGAGTGCCATGAATTGTAGATGCCTACAAAATGAGGAAGGATGGGACGAGATAGTTTGGCCATGTTATGAGAATATATGACTGAGGAGGTGGAGTGGATATGGATAAGGCAAGAGAGGGAGGCGAAGACTAAATCAAAGATGGATAGACAGAATAGAGAACTGGAAAAAAAAACTGGTGTGTGTAAAGATGAGGTGGAAGACAGGCCCTGAAGAGGTGTAGGACAATGATGGTCAACCGTCAAACCGATATAATTGAGAGCGAAGGGCAAAGGAAAAGAAAATTATTTATTTATTTTGGTTACAACTAGAAGAACAAAGGTTTGCAATCAATTTTATTTTGTGTACCTATCTGACGTTATTGTTTTTGTTTAGTTGCGTTCAAGTCTCAGCAACAGTGAAATAGGATTCGGTGCGTCAGAACTCAGATACTCTTGGTTAATATTAAACAAATATTTGACCACAACAGAACAAATTTTATTGACTTGTGATGCAACTGTGGATAATTTAGACCAAGAACTTAAAGTATCGGAATTAACATTGGTCTTGACAAATAGATTTTTGTATTTAATCAAAGATCCAAATCGCATGATGCCAAATGTACTACGCTTACCAATAACTCAAATTGTTACTCCCAGTCTACGTCACCGTGATCCTTCACTGATTACAATAACTATTTGCATGACAGCACAGGTAATAACAAAAAAATAAAATAAAATTTCCAGTAACCTACCTTAAAATAGTATTTAAATAATTTGCATTTCATTAACAGAATGACACAGCATATTCTCGAGTTGCCGATTATGTGCGTAAATCCCAAAGCTTTTTAAACATGGAATCAAAAACAGAATCAGATAATCCAGATCAAACACATAAGTTGTTGGTCAGTCCGCAAATCCGGAATCACGTATTAAACTCAATCGAATTCCTCAAACGACATATCCAGAATAAAGGATATGCAGTGATATAATATACCTAAGTATTAATTAAAATATTTTGTGCAATAAATATGCATTTTAAAAGCCTGTGATAACTACAGTATAATTATTAATTTATTTATGAATATTCTTAAGATTTTAATTAAAACTTAAAATTGAATTACTTTATTTACAAAAAGTTATCTTGTCTTTAGTTAAAACGTTATAATATGGATTTTATGTGTTGGAACATTTGTTTGTTAATAGTAATTTATTCTGAAATATTATTTATTGTAATGACTAAAATGTTTAGTGCAAATGTTTATGTATTATATTACTATCCAAAGACTTATTCAAATATTAAAATTAATATATTTTTATAAACTATTACATTATGTGTTTATTCAATATTATAGTAACTTCGAGTGAATTCTGTCTTTACATCCATAACATTTAAAACCAAGGAAAAAATAATTACTTTTTGTATGTGTATAATTTTATATACTTCTGTCTAAGTTTTTGGGAGTCTTTTTTTGATTGTTGGTAAATTTTGGCTTCTGTTTTTTTTTTTTTTTTTTGTGGGTATGTTGTCCGTGTCAGTGTATTTGTATAGGAGTAGGACCCTAGCTCCGGCATAATAAAATGAGTAAAAATAATTAACATCTACAGTTTATATTAAAACAATAGTACTTATATTCTCTGTACATAATAAAGTATAATCAAAAATTTGAATACTCAAATTTAATTTAATGTATCATTATTATACGGTTAGATATATGCATTATATGTACAAATGATGCTAATATACCTACTATACATAATAAATAATAAAATACAAGTAGGTATATTAATTAGGAACCATATGACTTGTGTCATCGGAGCAGAATATTGTCTTCATTTGGTATCATTTCTTGCTCGATGACGATCTACTCTGCTTGATCTCGATAACGGTGACGATATACTGAAAACGGTAAGTACAAATTAACTTGAAATTTGAATAAGTTATAAAAGTAATAAATAATATAGTAATAAATCATAGATTAATTATGGCAATCGGAAGCGGTTAACCACCCGAAAAATACAAGAGCGGTCGTCCGCGGCGTTCAGCGACGCGGTTTGCCCGTATAAATACTAAATAGTTCATTTGAATAACCCATGTTATACTATTTTTTCTCTTCACTTATACCCACTTAGACGTCAGGTCTGCAATCTGCCGCAGGATAGCAATATAATTTATACACTATAGGTACATGTTTATATGTATTGTGTTGGTTAATATATTAGGTATTTATATGTTATTTTTTTTTAGGAATTACAAATTACAATTGCACATTTCTCAAAATGTTCATTGGTATATAGCATACAATAAATACATACATATTATATTTGTTTGTATGTATATTGTATATAGTTTGTATTTTTCGTAAATTATAAATTATAATATTATCTATGCTTACGAGTAGTGAGTATAATTTAGATAAATATTATTATAGGCGGATGTTCAGGGAAAAAAGCCAGGGGGAAGTTTATCCCCCCCCCCCTGAAATAACAGGTACAAAAAATAAATTATCTGACCTACAAATGTATTTATGAATACCTACTTTAAATTTCCCCCCCCCCCCCCCCCCCCCGAAATTTTTTACCGAGTTCGGCACTGCGGATGTTATACGTTAAGTAACCAAGTATAATATTTTTTCATAACATCAATAATATTTAGGTATTTGTTTTATAACCTACTAAAGAAATTGAGTTTTTGGTTAAATAATTAAATAATTTTAAAATACGTAATAAAAATGAATTAATCTTAAAAAAAATATGCGCAATAAACCCAGACACTACAAAACAAATTATTCTACAACCACCAAACTAAATAAAATTTGTTTCTTATTGTCTTGGGTATATTTTGGTTGATAATATTTATTATGATGATGAAGTCGACTCCCAACAACGTGCCACCATAAAAAACTAATAAAGTTGAACATTTTTCATTTAATCTGTGCGTATCCATTGATATTATATTATTATCTACACCCGTCACCCACGGGCCACGGCCACGAATCACGATTTTAATAGAAATTAGAAATAATACAAATTTGTACCTATATATATTCTATTCTGTGATATCTGTGTCTCTACACAAATATAACACAGACCTTATATAAAAGGTTGTTTATAAAGTCTGTGGTTTGTAACATGGTTAGAAATAACGGTCAGCGTATGTTGTTGTGATAACACGTTTATCTAGACTAAATACTAAATATTTAATAGTTTATATTTTATTCGTGCAACACACGTGTTGTAACTTATAAGTTTATATTACTTTAAAATTTCCAATGTTGGTTTAAAAAGTGTTGCGAACTGTTATAGACTTCATTCACTTTCATCAAACTGTTATTATTTTGACCCCCCTTTTTGTTTCCAGTTATTTAAACAAATCCTTTAGAACTAGAAATGGCTACCGAAGCCCCAAAAGAAATAGTAGAAGCCTCAGAAGACAAAGTGGACTTAGTGGCAAAAGAGATAGAACTCACCAAATTATTGGCATCAAATGATCCCAAAACAAGAAGTGATGGTATCAAACAAATTAAACAACTGTTACTCAAACATTCTGGAGACACGAGTGATGGTTTGTTACATTTACTCGTTATTAATTTAATTTTAATTTATAAATTTATAAATTTAATATTTTGGAACTTTTCTACTTTACCGGACACCCTTTTTTTTGCAATTTTTTTTTTTGAAACTTATGTAGTTAAGTACGCTAAAAACGATGGTGAAGTCAGAATTTGGCGCGTGGACTTAGTTTTGAAGTTATGGCCTAACAAAGTTCACTATTTTGCGATTTTGGAATAAATCTACTTTACCGGCCCCCCCATTTTTTCAAAATACGTGGTTTTTTATGCTGAATTCAAAACTGTTTGAAAAAACTCCCAGAAACTTACCGTTCAAAAGTTATGGAAGTTCAATGTTGCAGTGATTATGCCTGTATCAGCACTTGTCTCTGCTCTGCTCAAATCGAAAATATCCCTCAACTTGCTATGCAACACCACCTCAAGTAGGTCACAGGGTACGTTTTGCGTCACTCATCGAAAAAAAAAATATCAATATTTTAAATAGTCATAGTAGACTAGTGTGATGCGCGAATGCGTAAAAATCGCAAAATAGTGAACTTCATTAGGCCATAACTTCAAAACTAAGTCCGTGCTCCAACTTCTGACTCCACCATCTTTTTCAGGGTACATTACTACATAAGTTGCAAAAAAAAGGGTGTCTGGTAAAGTAGAAATACCTATACCTTTAAAATTATAGTAAATCTTATCGTTAAAGTGTTTATACATTTTTCATCAACTTGATAAATATGTAGGTAATGAATAAAATTCTGGTTTAAGCACCGATAAACTTTAAAATTTAAATGTTTTTATTACCCTTAAGAAAAGTAATAAATAGTTACATTTAAAATAATTCCTATGAGAATTTGGATATCTCCAAGATTGGTTCTTATTGTAACCATACCTAGTTTTTTTTATAACAATTTTTTTAAATAAAAATACTAAGTAGGTACCTACCTAAAGTTAACAAATTAGACATAACGTATTCAAATTTAAGTATTTTCCATTTAAGGATAAATAACAGCATTTTTTTATTAGTTTAATCTATGATTTGTTAAAATTGTAATATATAATATATTGTAGGTAGGTAGGTCAATAGTTTTAATATATATATATCTATTCTATAAGTAGGTGATGATTAAAAATATAAATTCATGATTATTTTGACTTTGTAGACCTTTTATAAATAATTTGTTAATAATATATAATTAAATGTAGGTAAGTAGGTACACATTATTTTGAATTTAAAATTAAGTGGCTTATGTTATTGTCTGCCAATTTTTTTTCCTATAGAGGATCTGTCATATTTTAACTACCTACCTGTTGTAGTTATTACTAAAATAGAATAATAGCTATTGATAAATTATCGAATATTGTTAATTACCCACCCACTCCCACTAGTCACCACCTCTTAAAATACCTTGGAGATGGCCGTCTTTCGATTTCCCCCTCTCACTGAGAGTAAGTACCCACTTGGGTCCCACTATTCTAATTTTAAAGTCAAAAATGCCAATTATTATTTTTTTAATTTGTATTAAATATTAATTATTACTTTTTAATTTTTTTTAGCATTTCAATTGAATGATTATTTGATTATATGGAGAGGATTATTTTACTTTATGTGGATGTCAGATAAACCACTACCTCAAGTAAATAATATTTTGCTTACATTAATTAAACATATGTAAAATATGTCTATCAATTTGACATTAGATACTTTTTATTTCAGAATATTTATAAATGATTCATCATTTGTTTTTTTTTTAAGCATTTTGAATTATTAATTAAAACTGAAAATTATAGGAATTATGTTAAAATTTAATAATTAATCAATTAATGTTAAAATATTTTGTTATAATAAATGTCTAGAAATATAGTCACAATTGATTTATAGGCATAGACCTGATAATTTTGACTATTCAAATGTCTATGCTTGTATCTAAACCTAAAGTGTATCATCCTAGTTGAATCACTAAATGCAGTGAAAGCAGCATACACATCTAAATAGTGAACAGTTTTATTTAGTGATACAAATTTATATTTATTATGTGTATACATTTTATCACAACAAAAACCCTTCGTAAACTACTTGTAAAAATGGCTAAGTATAAAAAATATAAGATCTTTAATCACTATAAAGTGTGATATCATGAATAAATGGTAATAAGTATAATATTAAGTATATTGAATTTAAGTAAACCTATTTTGTTTCAATAATTTATTTTCTTGGTGAGGAATTATTTCTTAAAAGAAACAAAGTGTGATGAACAAAATAATTAAATGGCGAAGGACTTTAAAAATATAACTTATTATTATTTTAAATATAATAATATAATAAATAATATTTATATACTATTTTAAATGATTCCTCGCCAAGTAAATAAATTATTGAAACAAAATGAGTTTACTTAAATTCAATATACTTAATATACTTAGCATTTATGCATGATATCATATAAAACTGGGCACTAACTAGTTAGAAAGTTACTTTTTTAAGTAACTTTCCAACTTAACTAGTTGGTTTTTATTCATATTAACTTTGTAACTTAACTAGTTGAATTTAATGGGTAAAATAGTCTAATGTAACTCGTTAGAAAAAAAACTAACTAATTATTATTATTATTATTTTTTTCATATCAAAATGAATATTTTAATTTTAATTAATATTTTAAGTTGACATACTGTTATATATAGTTTTTTATTTTGTTTCACCCTATATGTTCTAATAACTGATAAGTGATAGGTATACCAATTTATTTAAATTATTACTTACCTAATTAGAATATTTTGATCAAATTACTAGGTCTTTAATTCAATTTTTCAGTTTTAATCAATAATTGAAGTTAAATAACTTATTATTTACATTTCGACAAAAAGGTTTTGTAATCTATAAAAAAAAACTAACTTCTAACTTCTACTCAAACTTAAGTTACTATTTTCACCAAACAAACTTCGTTAGAAATTTCTACAGTTTCAGAAACTAACTTATATTCTAACTTAGTGAGTTTTTTTTATTAAAGTAACTTAACTTCCACTAGTTGAAAAAAATGACTAACTTGTCCAGCTTTGCTTTATAGTGCTTAAAGATCTTATATTTTTTATACTTAGCCATTTTTACACAATTTTTACAAAGGGTTTTTGTTGTGATATCACTAATTTTTGTCCTAGATATTGAATATTTACACGATAATCTATAAGAACTGTAATATTGTTGGTAACATTGGCAACGACGACGGCTACCGTGATTCTGAATTTAATATAAATTTCCATTAATAAGTTCTTACTTTTTCATTTATAACTTAATTTTTAAATGTACGATTTTGATGATTTTTACGAAAGCACGTTCTACACAATATTTCTGATGTTTTGGAGTGTACTAGGGGTTAATTGATGCATTAAAAAATTAGTTGTCTTACAAGTTATAACAAATTTACCTGTATCTTACACAGTATGAATCTCAGTTTAAAACTCCTGTTTTGATGTACTATACACACACCGTCTTGCAGTTATTATTTTTTTTTTATCATATAATAATACAATTTTTAAAAAAAATTTCAGGAAAGTGCTACTGAAAAAATAAGTAATCTTATCCATAGTTGCACTTCTTATGAAGGTAAAATATTATTTTTGGATGCATTTTTTCTTACCATCAAAGATGATTGGATGTCAATAAGTCAGCATCGTATTGATAAATTTATGATGTTGGTGAGGCGTTGTTTAAGACAATTACTATTTACCTTTGTCAATTGTGACTGGAACATAGAGTATATGAATAAATTTAGTGAAGTTCTATATAGAGCCCTCAAATCGTTCACTCTTAGTTTAAGAACTCATTTACAAGAAATTTTTTTGGAAGAACTTGCTAAAGTATGTATCATGTATTTTTTTTTTGTCTTATATATATATTATATATATATATACATATAATTATGAAAATTGTGTTATATATTTTTAGGTTAGTAGAGGAAAAGTGCCTTCTGAAGCTTTGGTCATTATTTTAGATTCATTCCTACATTACATTTCTGAGCTCAATGATTTTATGTTAATCAGAGAAGTTACCCAAAATGTGTTTAGAAATCTTCTATCTCAATCACCTGATTTAGAAATGTTAGAAGCTAAGTTTGAAGCTTGGCGGAAGGTGAGTAACTTAACAACTATTTTCTTTCTCAGTTTATTTTATTACATTTACATTAGTGATTGTTTGAACCCAAACCATCTCTTTATTTTTAAAGCAAAGCTGAATCAAACTATTAAAATATCTGATTAATCTATAATAGTTTTAAAACAAAGTGTATGTATCAGTAAAATTTTATCAAATGATAGTTATACATTTTATTATAATTCTATTTATTTATCACTACTTTAAATAGCAGTATAGTTTATTAAATATATAGATATTTTAAAATACATTATTACTTCAAATAATAATGCTAATTAGTAATTAAATAATACATAATGTATACATAATTATGTATTTGTATTTATAAATTTATAATATTTGAAAATATTTGTAGTCATCTATATTGGCTCTAAATACCTAAATAAGATACATTCTATTATGCCAGGTTGTTGAACATTTCTAATTTTTCGTTAGAATTTCAATCAGTTTGTCAAATCACTAATTTAAATTAACCTATAATATATTGGTATATTATTGTAGTACCATAATTTAATTTAATTTCAATATTTTATGTTAGATGGGTAAACCAGGCAAATCATATAACGACTTAGAATTGGTCGAAGGTGACATTGCAGATGACGATCAAAATGAAGTAAATGACAAACCATTAGATCCTCGTGCTGGAAATGTAAGTGTGGAAATACCTCGCATCAAGTTCAATCCTAAAGATGTAGCAAAGGTTTTGAATAGATATGTAACTGAAGTTGATTGTACCAGAAAGTGTTTATTAGAAATAACTAAATTGATAAAATGGTATAATCGTTTAGGAGATGGTATACTACCCTATAAGCCAAAAGACTTGAAGCTAAATAGTCAAGTATTAAAGCGAAAAAAGAAAAAATATTTATCTAAAATGGTAAAAGAAGGAGTTAAAAAGTTAGAAATGGTTGATTCTAAGATTAAAAAAAGTGGCCGTGAAGTAAGTGACCTTAAAAGTCTTAATGAACTTAATAAGATGGGTGAAATTGTAGTAGAACGTGGAAAAATTGGAAAATCTGTGTGGAAAGTAAGAAAGTTTGAAAATGTCAATACATTAAAAGAGAATTTTAATTTAAATGCGTCATGGACTGTATCAGAGGAAACAAAAATTGATGACACTAACACTGTTTGTGGTACTGATGATGAACCACCACTTCTGGTGCCAGCTGGATTTAACGTTGAAGTTTCAGAGACTCCAGAAAAGACACCAACAAAAATTCAGAAAAAGGTTTCTTTAACTCCAAATTTCAAATCTTTAACAGTTGATTCATCTCTAAAAGAAAGTAATTCTAATAAACGTAAAAGTAAAAGTCCAATTTCAAAAAATAATGAAGGTTCAAATAAAAAAATTATTCAAAAACAAAATTCTCCTTTCATTAAAACTGGTACTCCTAATCTTTTAAACTCGAGTCTGAACAACAGTTGGTCAGTATCTGCAGACAATGGAGGGTCTGCTTCTAAGAAGGTTAAAAAGAGCATTGAGTCTGCTAAAGCATTACAAGCAGTAAATGCATCACCTGTCAATGATCTTACATCAGATAATGGAGTTGAGGAAAAAAATCAAACTACTGATGATTTAGTTATATCCAAACTAAAACGTCGTTCTAATGAAATCAATACAAATTCAAGTCTAAATGAGAGTTGGAGTGTGTGCAGTGATGAAAAACTCAAATTGAGTAAATCTCCAGTATCAAAAACTGTTAATGAACCAAATAAGAAAAGTATTCAAAAATCAAACTCTCCCTTTGTTAAGATTAGTTCTCCCAATGTTGCAAACACAAGTCATAACAATAGTTGGTCGGTATCTGCTGATAGTGATGGATCTGCATCTAAAAAAGTTAAAAAGAGCAACGAACCTGGTAAAGAAGAAAAACGTATTTCATTAACATCTGTAAGTACGCCAGATAAGAGTTCCAAGAGCCCTAAAAGCCCTAAAAGTCCAACTCCTGAACAAAGAGTGTTGCGACGAAGAACAATTATAATTCCCAAGAAGAAACCGGATGGTCAAAATGAAGGTACACCTAAAAGAAAAGTGAAAGAACCTTCAGCTACAAAAGTATCGCAAAAGCGTAGGAAGACAATAGCAGGAGAAGAAATAAGCATGTTAAAACCTGAAGAAATTTCAAATAAGGCACTTGAAAAAGTTGTAAGTTAAAATAATAACCTCTGTTATTTAAAATTTAATTTAATTTATGGTTTTTGTTTATCATAGCGAAGTGAGGCTTTTGAGGATGGTTGTAGTTCTCCGAGAAAAAGTTCAAGGCTGTCAATCAAAACCGATTCTGCTAAGAAAAGAGTTGAATTTCAATTGAAAAACAATGTCGAGCAAGGTAAAAAATGTTTGTTTCATCAGAATTGCTTATGATTGAAATAATATTGTTAATTGTGTTAATTTTGTTTCAGAGTTTATGGAGTATAAGACATCATTAGTGACTAAGCCTCAAAATCCACACGATGCTTCCAAACAGCCGGTTCAAGGAGTTTTGAAATTGACACCAGATGCAAACCGCATAAATCCATTTTATAAATTCTCCAAAACCTCTGCGAAAAAAAATTCTAGAAAATCTATCATTTAATTAAATATAATAGTAACTGTTTTTACTTTAAATAACAACACCATTGGTTGTAATCATTGGTAATATTTAATTTATATAACTTTTATTTTGACAAACCAACCCAATGTGTTTAAACTTTAATTAAAGAAGTACTTCAAAATTTTTACGGAAAAACATGATTTGAAACATTTACTGACAATATTATGTTACTTTCTTTTGTGAATAATACCTAAGCGCCTATGTTTCAAGATGCTTGTTGTTTAGAAACAACTTTACTAAATTGCAATCTAATGACACATTTGAAATCACGTCAAGACCAATAATTACGTTCTCAAAAGGACACTTTAGTGTCTTTTCATTTTGATCCTATTGGTGGATTTCATGATGAATGTGATCTTCAACATTTTTCATTATTAACTAGAAATCAAGGACAATGTTCCCAGTGTCACTAATGATCATTCACTAGTAGTGACTAGAACTGGGACTTCCAGGGACTGGAAACAAACCTATAAGAACTGGAACAGAATAATTATGTATCATAATTTAATGGTATTACTGTTAAGTGTTTTGTGTATAAACTATGTATGAGTTATCTAATATTTATCATATTATTAATTAAACCCGCAATAAAAAACAAAAAAAAAACGGGGGCGAGAAATGTCCGCCATTCGTCAGCAACTTGTGATACGCATGTCTGTGACGTAAGCATTTCTCCAACTGGTTGAGCGGTGGAGTGGTGGTGGAGTGTTCGGCGTCAGTGCACTGCGGCATTCACCAATATAATCTGTGACGGTACTATGTTGGGCGGAGGGTGGGTGCGTGATTTCCTTCTAAACTGGAATATTGCTGACATACCTTTTTAATTTGTCATGGTGTAAAATATCCACACTGACAAACCGACACCGCTCAGAATCATTTTTCGTATACAATGATATTATATCATTGAATTCAAATTTAATACCGTCCATCATACAGTGATCCACTTGTAACTTAATGTACACAGCAGAGCGACATGCCGACACCCACCTTTTTTAGTTTTTTTTTTCCATGAATGTCAATAAAATTTCATTTGTTGGGTAAAAAAGCTATAAAATTTAATGCAATGCTCCTAATATTGTTAGATGTTACAATGACAGTTGAAAAATATAAAAAATATAGTTACAATTTTTTTTTATAAGCATTTAAAGTTTGAATTTTGACAAAAGATTTAAAATCACGAAAATGTGTGCATTTTTTGAGTTAGAAACTTTCATAAAAATTGTTATTTTTAAATCTAAAATTTGAAAATTTCATTCAAGATTCCTTATAAGTTTGTCTATCTTGATCGAAAAAAAATTTCTACGGAAAAGTCAAATTAAATTTTAATCAGTGTTTGAAGTTCAAATTACCGGAATTACGGTTTATGGATCACAGAGCAGCGTGAAGTCACCTTTACGACACTATTCTGCTCACATTGAACTCTGCTATAATAAAAAAAAGGGAGATTCACTGTACTGGCTTTCTTATCACAAGTCGATGGTTAACCATACTGATACTATCTTAAATAGTGTCTTATACAATATTATATATTATAATATACCATGCAGTGGGCTAGTGCCTAGTTCTGCAAAAATTTATTATACCTATAGTAGAATTTTTCACTTCTGTCTACCGTAGTACCGTCCCAAGACAGTAATTCTCAATTTTTTTTTTTATTTCCGGCACTTCGGAAAACAATAAAATTGAAGATTTTAACTTTTGTCCTCCCGAATGCACCAACTAGATTCACTTTCTCATCGAATAAGATGCTGTTGAAGAAAATCAAAGCAGTTTAACTGCCCCAAAAGGTGATGTCAGATATATAAAAAAAAAAAAAATTCAAATCACTGAAAAAAACACATAATTTTAAAATCAATATATTTATTATTTATCATTCCGCTCAGAATTTAATAATTAATAGTGATAATAATAGCAAAAATAATGATACAATATAAAGGGAAAGAAGAAAATTATGTTACAATGTCACTATGATATATGCATATGATATAAATATAAAACAAAGATAAATTGTAATGTAGGTATATATATGATAATTATTACAAGTTACATAGTATATGACTAGAATACCTATAAAATATGATAAATAATAGGGGCCAAAATAAAAGAATTTTTCATTCCACCCATTATATAAGTGCGTTTTTTTTTATTAATAATTATGTACGAAAAATCATTAAATTAAAATTATTAAAGGGCTGTGAATTATTCTGTAGCTGAAATGCTCCAATACATCTATGTTGGGACTTGGGAGTTAACTAAAACCTTATAATATAATGAGATATTAAGAGTCAAGTTAATAATATATTGTATTATTTAGATAATTTAAAATTATCACAAAATATTGAAACGTTACTCTATTTTAGTGTCCTTTCACTTCTTTCTTGGGAAACATTCTTTGAAAACTCCAATTTTTTTCTCACAGAAATCAGTTAATGGCTTATCGTAAACTTTACCTGAAAAATAAATTGGTATTACATTTGTTGATTATGTGCATTAGATTGCCCTACCGGCTACCACAAACTCTTAAATATCGTTTGTATAAATAAATTAACAGCAAATTGTACTGCAGACCATTCATTTTATTCAACACAAAGCGATTTTAATAATTTTTACAATGAAAATAGTTATTGAACTTTTCTAACCAAAAAATAATTTTTAAATTTCCCAATTTTGATAAATCTTACCAATTATTTTTACCGAAACAGAAAAATGTTATCAAAAAAAATTAAAAAAATATACAGTTTAGTTGTATAGCGTTCAAATGAGATTATTTGGTTATCCTAAAAAAAAGTAATATTTGTTGTTTAATATTTTTTTATTTTTTTTTGTTTTGACATTTTTGTTATTATTTAGAGTCTGTGTTATAATCAAATGTCAGGTCATAAGAGGTAACTTATTGTCTGAACCTGACTAAACTGTTAAATCATTATAAACTGTTAAATTATTATAAATTGTATTATTCTGTAAGGATGAAATGTTTAAATAATATTAGTTGTACTTAATTAGGATTTTGTTGTAAAATGTAAAATTGTAACTGTTGAGGACAACAGTTCTAAGCCGGAAAGTTGAGCGTACACCCCTAGATTGCGTGGCGTCTGGCTGTCGCTGTCTGGAGGAGTTAAAATAGAGTAGTTCGCTATCGCAGATAGAGTGAAGCGAGTGGTGACTGGTGGCCTGCGCTGTTTCGCGAGGTCGACCTAGTGCTTCTTGAATTAGAAAGTGCTTAATAAAGTTGTTTCAATTGTTTAAATCAAAGTTGTTAGTTTTTATTTTAGTTGTTGCTTCTTATCTAAGTGGGAAAGTTAACTATTGATTTTTAGATTAAGTATAAGTTCACTACTATTTCATACCCAGCCATATATACTACATAATTTATATAATTTTCCATCTATATAACATATAACTATTGATTGTTAATACTAGTATTTGTAATCAATGATAAAACTCATATAATTGTCTCCAATTATTATGATTAAATACGTGAGGGTATTTTTGATGAAACCACAGATATCTGATTGCTGATATAAGAAAGCATATGATAGGTGACGATAATCTTCCACTTATTTTATATAGGTACACATATACAGTGGCGGATCCAGGGCTTAATTTTTGGGAGAGCATGGAGGGGGAAAAAGTACAAAAAGTACATTTTCTGCAAAATTGGCTAAACACAGTGTAAAACAAAGGGAAATCACGGTGATGGGGGATGGGGACAAATGCCCCCTTTGCCTTCCCCCTGGATACACCACTGCATATATAGGTACTATATAGGAACAGATTTTCATAAAAAATATCTTAAGAGGACGTTGCACCCGCATATTATATCTCTCGGTCTTACAAATGTATAACATAGCAAAAACTGTTTTAAGCTGAAAAAAAACTAAGAACACTACAGTTATAACTATGAAACGACATTTTCACCACATGAAAAGGAGAAATTTGGCTGTGCAATATCGTTCTTATTGGTTTGGCAGTTTTCCGAAATTTCTTCACTCATCTGTATTCTCAGCTAACCTCTTCAGCTCCTTATAGTTTTCTATACCAGCATCGGAAATCATCCTTTTGATGTATGACGTTCTTGGTCATCCTCGATCTCTTTTGCCATTCATCTTCCCTTCTATTATAATATGCAGAAGCTCTTCTTCGTGTCTTAAGACATGAACAATCATATTCCATCCTCTTTCTTTTATGGTGCTAAGTATCTTCCTGGTTTCTTTTATTCCGTTTAAAACATTTTCCTTAGTACTTCTTTCTGTCCAGCTTACTCGCAATATTTTTCTCCAGCACCACATCTCGAAACTTTCAAAGAACTTTTGTTCTACTTTGTTCAGTACCCATGATTCGCATCCGTACAGTGCGATACTCCACAAATATACTTTTATTAGCCGTTTTCTCATACTTATACTCATGTCTTTAGAGCACAGTATGGGTCTTTTGTTCATGAATGCTATTTTGGTTGAGCGATCCTTGATTTTACTTCTATAGTACATTTTCCATCTAGGCTAATTGTACCGCTTAGATATTTAAAGCTCTCAACTTGGTTGAGAGTGTGGTTAGGTTATTTTGTTTTTAAGTTCTTTATCTTTTCATTTATCCATGGTTTTTTGGGATTTGACGTAGGTAATTCTTATAAGTTATAAGAGTTTTATTGGCTGTATTATACTATTATGTATAGTTTCTTTGATTGCTTCCCATCTTGTATTTATTGAATAATTTTGTGAGGGTGCTTTGTATGTCTTACTGATGCATGATTCATAGACTAACGCTGTAATTTTTTCGTTATTGGAACCTAAAAAAGTTATTTAAGTTTGAAAAACACAAATAATAATGGATTTTGGAATCATAAGAACTTTTTTCGTATAAGCGATATCAACAAAATAAAAACGATATTGCACAGCCAAAGTTCTCCTTTATAATAGGTGGTGAAAATGTCGTTTCTTAGTTATGATTGTAAGTTTTATTGTATTCGTGGACTTAAGTCTAAATAATTGATACACATATTGACTTATTTGTACAATAATATCATATTTTCACTGAAAATAATAAAATATATACAAATTTCATATTCATATTAAAAATCAGCAGATTTTCAAATAAAAATCATATTAGATGTATTCATATAAACATAATATACTCAAATAAACATGCATTTCTTCAAATATAAACTATTTATAAGGATTAGGGATTAGTGATCAAGGGGGAGATGTGTAAAATAATATGCTATGTACAATAATATGACGTCGTAGTACATAGGTACGCGACAGAACGGTGGACAAAAGTATTAGGGATTAGACAGTAGTGAGTAGGGAGTAGAGAGTATGGAGTACTGAGTAGTTAGTATAGTGAGTATGGAGTAGGGAGTAGTGAGTTGGAAGTAGGTTTTACAACATATCCTTATATCCTACTGTTATATTATAAGTTGTAACATATAGAACAATTAATACATTTTAATTTTTAATACACACTAATTATGCATACCATCGTGACGTATTTTATCCAAAAATTTTGAATATGCTTTTCCTATTTCTGTAAGAATAAACTACATTGTAATTTGTAACAGTTTAAAATTGTTTTTGGTTTAGTTATCGATTATCTACATTCTATATCATAATATATTCTTATGTATATAAGTCAGTAATTCTTTAGTTTAAATAATAAATATTCACTAGATTCAATACATTTTTTTTTATTATTTAATTATAAAATGTATCATTATTTTTATTCATTAAGTGAAACATTTTAATTATATTTCACATGTATTCGAAACCTACTGGGCTTATCTTACTTATGTCACTGTATACGTATAAATTAATTTGAATTAAAAAAATATAAAAAAGTGGAAAAGTGGGTACCGTTCTGCTGCACAGTATTTATCGAGTATGTCATTGTATTGGATCTATGATCTATTAAAATTTAATTCAAGGATCAGTGGCGTACATTCAAATTTGCTCTGGGGGAGGTTTAAAAAAAATAACCAGCACTAAAACTTTCTCTTTGCAACTACCCATTTTCCTAACAATCAAACACATTACATGTATAAATATTAATAGGCAAAATAGTAAAACAAATACAAAGGTTTACGTAACTTATGGCAGTTAAATATTATTTAATATGCACATAGTAAGTACAGAATATTATAAATATTATATTATTAATTATTTATAATAAAAATTCTATTGATTGTTATATTCTAAATTCGAATTTTTAAAGTCTTCCAATGCATGTTTCCAATCATCATATTTTTTTAATACAAATGCTCCCAATTTTTGGTTATTAACACCGGCTTCATTTTTAGTAAAAGCAACACAATATTTGCAATACGCACCATTGTTTACTTCTGAATAGGCCAACCAGGGAAAGTTAATTAGCCATTTATATTGAAATTGCAACCTCAAAACTTTTTGTTGTTTACCGACTACTGATATTTTGATAAGAAAATTGTAATTAATATCAGGGACCCAAATTTTGCTTAATAAATTTCTTCTATTTCACTTTGCGTTAACAATTTATTTGTGTAATGTGCAATGTCAAAAATATTATAACTGGAAGATGTACGATTAATATCTGTAGTCGAAGGTGTAAACTGAGTGATAGGTGTATCAGATGCAGATGCAGTTGATGGTAATGACTATGAAGAACTAGAGGAACTTATAACTGTTTGAGTTGCATTTAATGAATTTGACAATGAATTCATTATTGAGGGTGGTTTCGAAAAAAAAGATTGCAGTTTCGATTGATTTTTTTCAGCCATGATTACTATTTATTTTACCTTCAAAACCTAAAATATATCGTTATCGAATGATAATGATTATGCTGTGATAATAATAATTTTTAACTTAACTACTAATTTACTAAATTTATTTTTTAATCAACGTTAAATTAACGAATTAATTTTAGATTCTGAGCGGAGCGATGAATGTATTGGTTTTACAATGATGTATGTTTTTATATTTTTATATTTTTATATTTTTATTTATATTTTTATTTATATTTTTGTGTCTGTCATCACGTTTTGGGACAGTAAAAGTGCTTCGATTTTCTTCAATAGTACCTTTTCTGATAGGAAAGTGAATCTAGTTGGTACTTTGGGGGGTCAAAAGTAAACATTTTCCAGTAGTTTTCACAAGCGCCGGGAAAAACAACATAAAAATTAAGGAAAAACGGGAATTTTTACGCAAAATCGATTTTCCAAAAAATCGAATTTGGTTATTGGTGTAACTTTAAAACAAATGACCGTAGATACATGAAATTTTCACTGGTTGTTTATATTTGCATTTTCTATACACGATAACATTTTCAAAATATTTTGATTTATTTTGAACTGTTTAGGGACATTTTCATTTTTCATTTCTTTTTAGTTTTTTTTCTAGAAATATCAATAAAATTGTATTTGTTGGTTGCGAAAGCTTGAAAATTTAATAGAAGGTTCCTAATATGTTGTTTCAAAGGCAGATGAAAAATATTAAAAATCCTTAGTCACAATTTTTTTTTATAAGCATTTAAAGTTCAAAAATTGACAAAATATGGAAAAATCACGAAAATTAGCAAATTATTTTGAGTTAAGAATTCGTAAAAATTTTTCTTTTTAAATCTAAGATTTGAAAATGTTATGTAATATAAGATTACTCATAAGTTTGTCTACCTTTATCAATAAAAAAATCTCTACCGGAATGTCAAATTAAATTTTTATGAGCGTTTGAAATTCAAATTTTTACAACATTGGATGTTCACTCGATTTCTCATGTAGCGATTTCCTTATTTTGTTGTAATTCAAAAACGAATAACTGTAGATACATGAAAATTTCACTGAATGTTTATATTAGCATTTCCTATACACCATACAATTTTGAAAATATTTTGACTCTTTTTGAGCTGTTTATGGAGATTTACAGCTTTCAATTTTTTTTAGTTTTTTTTTCTATAAATATCAATAAAGTTTTATCTGTTGGGCCAAAAAGTGTAAAAATGTAATACAAGGCTCCTGATATATTGTTACAATATCAGTTGAAAAATATTAAAAATACATAGGCACGATTTTTTTTTATAAGCATTTAAAGTTGGAATTTTGACAAAATTTATCAAAATCTCGAAAATTATCAATCGTTGGAATTAAAAAATTATAAAATGTTCAGTTTTTATAACTAAGAGTTGAAAATTTAAAACAAAGATTCTCTTAAATAATTCATACTGTAACCAAAAAATCTAAAAAATATATAAACACACTTATTTTTTACAGACATTTTAATTTCAAATTTAGACAAAATTTCATATTTAAACCAAGAATTACGATTTTAGTTATTTTGTTGTGATTGAATAATATTATTCGTGGGTACTTGAAACTTCTAAAGTGTACTATTATATATCTATGCTAGTATCACGGTTTTTGTTGATGTATAACGCGTTATAAGTATCTAATGGATATTGTGATATGATTAATTTGGAATTTATTATAGGTACCTATTATAGGTAAATTTTTTGTTTAATACCATAGATATGTATATAATATGTCTTATACATAGACTGCTGACATACCGTCTCCGCTCAGAATCGTTTTTCTTATACAATGATATTATATCGTTGAATTCAAATTTAATATCATCCATTATACAGTGACCCACTTGTAACCTACTGTACAGCAGAGCGACACCCACTTGCCCACCTTTTTTTATTTGTAAGTTAATTTATTTTGTTTTTCATTTTTTTACATTTCATTATTTGAGTCTATTTTGTTGCCATGTCAAAATTTCAATAACATAGACATAATATTATGATATAGTTTGCCGACACTAAAATCTAAAAATAAACAAAAAAAAATAAATCAATTACCTATTGATTTTATGGTTTACGGTTTTGTGAGATTATTAATTATTATTAAAAATTATTATTAACAGTATTCACGTTGATAGTTAAACATTAAAATTAAAAATACCTACTCAATACTCATCGTATTATGATGTACACAAATAATATCTGTTTGAAAGACAACTAAAATATATAATACTTATTTATTATTATTTATTACTTATTACTTATGTGATAGGTAACTTCTGTACTTAAAAATACAATATATACTATATCTATATGTGTATGCATATTAACTTAACTGAGTTAAAAAAAAAAAAAAAACTCAAAGTCTTGTGTGTTTATAATGAGTCGGTCGAGATAAAGACAATATTAATACCTATGTATTTATATCCGCACGCAACTAACTGACTGTATATCAATCAAAATAGACTCTATTTAAATAGACTCTTATTTTGATCGTACACAGTCAGTTAGTTGCGTGCGGATATAAATACATATTAATATTGTCTTTATCTCGACCGACTCATTATAAACACACAAGACTTTGAGTTTTTTTTTTTTTTTTTAACTCAGTTAAGTTAATATACATACACATATAGATATAGTATATATTGTATTTTTAAGTACAGAAGTTACCTATCACATAAGTATAAATAATTAATAATATAATATTTATAATATTCTGTACTTACTATGTGCATATTAAATAATATTTAACTGCCATAAGTTACGTAAACCTTTGTATTTGTTTTACTATTTTGCCTATTAATATTTATACATGTAATGTGTTTGATTGTTAGGAAAATGGGTAGTTGCAAAGAGAAAGTTTTAGTGCTGGTTATTTTTTTTAAACCTCCCCCAGAGCAAATTTGAATGTACGCCACTGATCCTTGAATTAAATTTTAATAGATCCAATACAATGACATACTCGATAAATACTGTGCAGCAGAACGGTACCCACTTTTCCACTTTTTTATATTTTTTTAAAACCCATAATTGCGTTATGAAATCTTTTTTCGTTGTTGGTTAAGTATAATGTTTACTGTTTGCTCAATAGTCATGTTATAATAACGTATATTTGTGTATACACGGTTGATTAATAATAAGAAATTCATCAATAATATCACATTATTTTTTTATTTTTTTTTGGTCCTGGGGGGGGGGTTTGAACCCGACCACCCCCGTATGTACGCCACTGTCAAGGATAGTATATGCGAACAACTATTTCAAGCTGTTAGGCTTTATGTTAGACTGCTAGCCTATAGGGAATTTAAATATCATGTATGAAGAATGGTATTATAAACATTTGGTGAACATTTCATGTTTCTATGGTTATTCATTTATGAACTAGGTTCAACAAAATATAGAAAATGGAATGATACAGTTATTCGATTATTTACCGGTAAATATCCAATATCATAAAAATGATAAATTTAAAAGCTCATAAAAAATTAATGTTATTTATTTTTGTTTAGAACTTTCAGCCTAAACTATTATAAAAAATTAATGTTACTTTCCAGTAAACAGGGAATAATATTAAATGTTATATGAAGAGTAGCGTCCCGCAAATAATCAAATTGCTTGGCGTGAACATAATATATTATATTGTATTTACATTATTACAATTTTGCATTCTGTATTGGTATTAGTTTATATCATTTTTATTATACATCTAATCTATTTTATATTTTGTTTAAATTGTATTGTCTTGTCTCCTATATTTGTCATACTATACTATAATATTAGAATGTAAGTTTTCTTAACATGTAAACATTGTAAACTTACACTGTTTAGGTACTTTATTAGTTATTACAATATATAATTAAATTTATCATTTCGTCAAAAGGTAACTCTCTACTCCATCACAATCTATATAGCTCAAAGGAATAGATTTATTTTATTTTATTACATAATAAGTCATGTATGTGTGCATTAAAAAATACATTGTTTCTTGTATGTTGTATAATTCTTTACATGAATCAAAATATTGAATAGTTGATTCATTTTTACTTTTTATTTTATTTTATAGTTTATTTCAGTTTTCAATAAATTTAAAATGCTTAAATTAATAGGTATACTTTAAACATTTTTAAAAAACATGTTCAAATAAATTGTATGGTGTAAAATTTAGTTCAATGGTTACATTTTACATACGATGTATACGTACCAACAACTACCCCAACTAGAAAAAAACCATAATAATAATAATTATAATTTGTTATTAATTTGATTTTATTTTAAACGGACCTACCATAAAATCTTAGACACAGAATAATAAAAAAAATAACGCATTCAAAATGATCAGTTAAACAGACTAATTTGAAATCGATCGAATTATTGATAAATAATACATTTTAAAATGTTTGTTGTTTTATAGTTTATAGACATGTTATACAAGGTGAATAGGAAAATATAATTAATATATTTAATCAATGGTAATAATAATTATACCCAATATCGGGCGACAAGCCCTAAATGAACAATGAACGGGTTCACATATATAATAGACAATAGTATCCGGCGAGTAAGTAAAATTACCTACCCGCCAAAAAAAAATATGAAGAAAAAGAAGACTTATATGATATACTTTAAGACGTAACAGATAAAGTATGTGATGTGAAAGTAGTCTTAGCCCCTAGGTTATTTTAATGCAGAAATTGGTAAAGAAGGACTTTACAGACCTGTGACTGGGACACATAGCTTACATGAAATTTCGAAAAACAATGGTACTAATCTGATTAACTTTGCAATAAAAAAAAGAACCGTGTATAAAAAGTACTATGTTCTCACGTAAGAACATTCACTAGTATAACTGGAAATCCCCTAATGGAAAACATAAAAATCAGATTGATCAAATTCTTGTGAATGAAAAGATTTATAAACGGGATAACCAATATCCGTAGGCTAAGTGGAGCAAACGCAGATCCGAAAGAACGAACGTTCTATTAGGGATAGTAATGGCTCTTTAGTTGCAATGGATGAAGACATAGTCAAGGAATGAGAGAAATATTTTTATCAACTTCTGAACTGTGAAGCACCAGAAGAACTGTTCAATTTTGACTTGTAGAAACAAACGACTAGGAATACCCAGAACCAACTCTAGAAGAGATAGAAATACATCTACAAGGAGTATAAAGAATAATAAATCTGAAGGCATAGGTGGCTTCCAAGCTTAAATGCTTAAAAAGGGAGGAGAAGTCATGACACGGTAGGTCTGGCAAATGATCAAAAAAGTATGGACAACCGAATAACTCCGAGACGATTGAAAAACTTCTCTCATCTATCCAATACACAAATAAGAGATAAGCGAGACCGTAACAATTATAGGGGGATAGCTCTATTGAATGACTGAATGAGGCGTAAAAAGTCTTCTCAAACTAGTTATTCTAACTAGAATAAAGGAAAAAAGAGAACAAAAATGTGGAGAAGACTCCCGGGTTTTATTGCCTCACGGCTACAACCGCGTACCTTCTATTAGCGCTGAGCGCTAGTCAAGAGACGCGGAGGCATCAGACGCCGAGCCCGGTCTTACCCGAAGCCCGGCGACTGGCCGCCAGAGGTGGACGGCACACCGGCGGTGGCCGCTACCCGCCTACCGTTAAAGCGACCGGATCTGCGTGATCGCTGTCCCCGGACGCCCGCCGGTTACGGTGTGTGCCGGCTACACCAGCGAAAAGACCAACAACCCGCTCGAATCCGACTCCAACGGATTGGAAATCCGATTGGCCGGGTGGGAAGCATTCCTGGCTCGAATACTCCCCTGGGCTAACCCGGCCCCCGAGCTACCGTTCCTACGTGTCAACGGTTGGACATACTTCGGCGGCCGCCTCCGCCTATCGAATTAAGGGGGGGCACCCTACAGACAAGCCGTCAGCTGCAAGTCCGATCCATCTCCGCTATGCCCGCATCGACTTCACGAGCCTGACTGATACTGAGACGCTTGGCTGAAGGTCGGAGCAAGCTCCGGCACCCGTGTTACCTGCACATGCTGGAAACACCGCTGCTGGGGTCGGTTGCCCCAGCAACGACCGTGAACCGATCCGGTGGGCACACCGCCCGGGACTACGGGTTTTTTTTTTAAACAAACGAATCAACCACAAAACAAAAAATATGGGCACACACTTTCGGTTTTGTTCATTTCGAACACCAAACACGGACAAATATCAAACTTCTCAGTTTTCATTCCTTTTCCGTGTACGGTGTGTTTCATCCGTTTTATTGCCCATACACTATCGTTGTACATTCAAACTACACCGTACACCGTACGCATACAAATAAGACCGTAGTGTGTGACCAGTGTGTGACCGTAGTGTGTGAAGGTGATTCTATATGACCTGTTTTGTTCAATTTGTTATTGGAAAAAGTAATATGAGAGATCAAAATTGACTCTCGAGAAGGAATAAAACTCCGGGATTCGGAGGTTGCTCATTGGTATACGCAGATGATGTAGTTTTGATAGAAGAGTATCAAGATGTGATAAGGCAGCTCTTCGAAAGGCTTAATGACGCATCACAGAATGTAGGATTACACATCAATGAACAGAAAACTGAATATATGATTATAGGAAGACAAGATTGGACGGATTGCTTTATACATAGAGGTTAATCAATTTAGATTTAAGAAAACTAACCATTTCCAGTATCTTTGCAAAATCTTAGGTGAAAAAAATATTATTACTAGAGAAGTAGCTGCGGGAATCCAAGCTGGAAATAAGGCTTATTATGGACTGGCAAAGCTAGTAAGTACAATATCACTATAAGAGAGATAAAGAAACGATTATATACTACCCTAATACACCCAGTCATATGGGTAAGATTATATGGACCGGAGATCTAGACACTAAGAAAATCACATGGAAATAAATTCTAATTCTTGATGCTCAAAAGGAAAATACATAAAAGATTTTCGGACCGATAAAATATGACATCACAGGATAGGGGAGAAAGAGAATAATAGAGAATTAAAATAAATATATAGGTAACGAAAAGAATGTCGTAGAGACTATCAAGAAAGAAAGGCTGCGCTGGGCAGGATATGGAATGATGAGCCAAAACTCTCTACTAAGAACGGTACTAGAATAAAATCTGATACACAAAAGACCCTTAGGAAGACCAAAACTGAGGTGGGAAGATACATTCATGAGGGATGTTGAAGAATTAGGAGGTGTATCAAACTGGAAGGTCTTCGCAATGGATAAAGATGGCTGGAGAATTGGTTGCGAGACGGGAATTTCTTAGTGGCTGGATAACCCCCCCTCCATATTTTGTAATTGGTTACAAATGTTATAAAAAAAAATGTATAAATTTAATTGCAAAATTATTAAACACATGTAAAAAAAAATAAATACTAAATACACGTACTTTTATTCACTAGAAACAAAATAATGATCATATTAAATAAAGAATAAATATCTTATATAACAATATTATACCTTATATTATTTCATGTCTAAGAAATAAACTGATGAACTAAAATTTTCCTTCTACATAGTATTTTTAATTTTACAACGATTTCGAATGTTTATGTGATTTCAATTTATGTTAATGATATAATAATCGTATAATTCAAGCTTGTGGGTCATTTACACATTCATAACTTATTACCAGTGCTCGATTTGGGGGGGGGGGGGAGCGCAGAGTGACCAAGTACCCCAACTTATTTCCCAGAAATTTTAACGTACCTACCCATATTATTTTCAACACGTCCACGTTCACAAATATGTGACATGTTTGTGTCTTTAAGTGGACCGGTGTCACGGATATTATCTGACATGGTGAATATTGTTTTATATGGGATTGATTTTAACCGGTTTATTTTAATAAATATCAAATTTAAGTGGTCTATTTTCATATAATTAAAAAAAGGTAACTTTATCGTAAACGAAAAGAGTCTAGTACTAGTAACCTTCTAATAGCCAGGAAATAAATTTACAAGTGGTTCTAAACATTTTCAAACATACCATGTATGATGTATCAAAATAAGTTTGTAATTTGAAAATCGTAATTCATGACTTTTGTTATGTTTGATATTTAATACGATTATATCTAACGACTAAACATTAAGATAATATACTCTTTTGTGTAATGATAAGATATAATGCAAACCAGACCTGAGGCAGATTATAGTACATAATATACGTGATCGAGTAACGTTTAGTAGATTTCCAACACTCGTACTCGTTATATGAGTTGTACGATATTATTATTTGTAAGCGATTTTAAATGTCTACACTAGTTTTTAGAATGGATCAATGTGAAGTGCGAAACATGTTTAGTGAAAAGGGAAAATGTGTTAAAATAATTAAAAGTTTTAAATTTAGTTTTCAAAAGAAGTTAGCCTTCAACAAACAACGGCGGAACTGTACAACAAAAATATGTAAAGCATTTTTAAAAGTAGATGAAAATGACGAAGTAATATTTAACGAAAGTAAGTTGAACCATAATAATCATGTACCATTATCTGAACAAGTACTCAAAAGACAAGAAATTAGTAACTCTTTAAAAAGAAAAGCAGTCACTGAAATATTTTTATGTGAAAGGCCTTCAAAACTATTACATGCAGAATTAAGACAGCATAAAATAGACACTATATTACAACTACCGATGTATTGTACATAAAAAAAAATGTACATCGAGCTCGTAGTTCAATTTTGCCAAACTAACCTAAAACGAGAAATGAAGTTCATAATGTTTCAGATGAGATAGATATTATTTACGAAAATGAACAATATTTATTACACAATGATATAGAAAGCGGAATTGTTTTATTTTCTACTAAAACGAATTTGAAATTCCTGGTAGAAAAATCGATACGTTTTATGTAGATGGGACATTTAAATATTGCACCAAATATTTCAGTCAATTATTTACTATTCATGGATTGATAAATAACTATTACATACCTCTTGCTTTTTTTTGTTAAAAGATAAAAGTGAACAAACATAATATTATACTGGTATGTTTCATGTATTAAATACGTTGTGCTTAAAAATAGATAGTCATTTAAAGCCAAACATAATTTATATTGATTTTGAAAAAGCCATACACAATTCTATAACATGCATATGGCCAAATATTTCTATAAGAGCATGTAGATTTCATCTTGGCCAAGCTTGGTGGCGTAAAATTCAGTCACTTGGATTAGCTTCGAATTACTGTAATGATTCGATTGGAGAATACTTAACGTGCATATTTGGCCTATCATTTTTAAACCCAGCGGAAGTCGGAGATATGTTTTCAATGGAACTAGCAGCCATATAGCCTTTAGATGATAAAATAACTCAATTTTCGGACTATTTAGTAGCTACATATATATCAGAGGATTCAATGTTTCCACCTCATATATGGGCAGAAAAAAGTTCAAGCATTCAGCGCACAACCAATGCAGCGAATCTCTTCTTAGCAAATTTAAAAGCTATTTTGAGTCGCCGCATCCTAATAAACATAAATTTATCGAAGTTTTAAAACTAATTCAAACTAATACTGTAATTTTAATACAAAGTTTTAATAAGCCTAAACTACATGGTCGATTACAATACATATAGAAACAAAATAATTTTCATTGATACTCAAATAAAAAAGCTGAATGAAAAAAAATATCAAATTTTGAGTACCTACATATATTGGCTAAAATATATAGGTAAGCCAAAGCAATGTTATAAATATCTCTTTGTATTTTACCTATTTTGTTTGACTTATATGACTACATAATTGATTTATCATTTTTATAGTTGTGTTATTTGTATATAAATGTCGTATATTATACCTAAGACTGATGTGTTCTAACTGAACTATATTATATTTTTAACACCATAATGACATAGTTTAAAATAATTTATAATTTGTATACCATTATATTACCACACTTTTCTTTTATTATTATATATTTATATGTACTACATTATATTTTGTTTGACTTATTGATTTATTATTTTTATAGTTGTGTAATTTGTATATAAATGACGTATATTATACCTAATAAAACATAAAATATTTATTAATTATGTTAATTTTATAAATGCATCTATTTATCCGACTTTTTTTAGTGAAGTTTATGACCCACTACTTAATTCTGTACGGGAGCCAACTAGTGTCAAAATTCTTGGGAGGCAACTCGTTTATAATTATGAACTACCTGTTCATCGGAGGAAACTAGTGTATATGAACCTTTTTATTTACGATAAGGATAGGAGGCAATTCGTATATTTTGGGAGGCAACTAGTATACATCGGGATGCATAGCCTCCACGGCTCAATAACGTATGACTAGTGATGAAGTATTTTTAAAAGTAAACAGAGTCCCCTACTGTAACTCTGCCAAGTTGAGCTCTCGTTATTACAGAAGATAATTAAAAAAAAAAAATAGAAAATACATAGGTACCTATATAGTTGATAATATATATTTCCATAATCACTCATAAGTTGTCTACTTCACTCAAAGCTATTTAATAATCCTTTGATAGATCTATTTTATATTATGATTTAGTACTCTGGGTTCAATTTATAGCAGTGGAAACTCTGCATCGTTCATACCTACTGAAACTAAATACTGACCAACATCTGCACTACTAAAATCTAATTATACAAAAGTACAGCCTAGTCCCCCTTCTAATTAGTATAGAATATAGATAGAGAAAATGAGGTAAATTTGTTATTTTTGAGAAAACTAGTTGATGGGAATATCTATGCATTGTTTCTACTAGTCCCACTCTACTCTCAAAAATAAATTTTAAAGTTCCTTCCCAAATCATTCGGATTGTAAAAGTGTTTGATTTCATATAGACGTTTACTTTGCCCCAGTCAGAGCATATATTCAATATTTTTGTAGTTTTAAACTTTTAAATATATTTAATATTAAAAATGTGGATAAGTGGGTACAGCTCTGCTGTTCAATAGTTGTCAGGCGTGTTTTATTGTAATGGGTGTGTTAAATTTGAATTCAATGATAAAGCATTGCATACGATAAACAATTCTGAGCTGTGAAGTTGTGTCATTCTACCATGATTATATAAATAAACATATTTAATAGGTGTTTAAGAAAAATATTAATACAAATCGAAATTATCTCATGGTTATAAATAGCGTTACTTAGATGTAAACTATTTTTTTATTAAAGATGCAAAAACTTTTTGGGGATCTTCTGTTCAAATTTCTTATGTTAGGTATGAATGAAAAACTCTTATAAATTTTTAACTGAAAAATAATTTACAAATTTTTGGGGTTTTAATGAATTTTATCAAAATTTGAACTTTAAATGCATATAAAAAACAATCGTGCCTATGTATCATTAATATTTTTGAACTGCTATTAAAGAAATTTATAAGAACTATTGCATTAAATGTTGATGCTATTATGATATAAGTTTTGACAGACAACTTCAAAAAATATTTACAAAATTTGAAGTATTATTCTTGGCTATAAATAACTTGAAAAATGTATATGGAAAATACTAATATAAATAATTGGTGAAAAAGTCAACTGTCAAGTATCTATACGGTTATTAGATATTGCGTTACACCAAATAAAATCAATTTTTCAAGAAGATATTTTTCATATCTTTATATCATATTTTTAATTTTTTGTTTTTCCCGATGCTTTTTAAAAAAAAAATTATTAAATTTAGAACACCATCAGAAAACACAAACTAGATTCAATTTCAACCCGAATATATGCTGATCTCGAAAATTGGAGCATTTTACAACTCTATATGTTAATGACAGACAGAAAAAAACACATCACACATTTACGAGTGTGATAAATTTGAAAGTTAGAGTTTAGTTTACAGTTAATGAATAGAAATAATATCGTTGGAAAATGCATGCATTCCATACTCCTCATAATAGACCACTTTGTAAGAAGAAGGCCATAAGGCATATAAGACAAATATATTTTATAAAATAAAGTTGATTACTTATATTTACTTACCATCTGTAGCTGGAATAAAATAAAAATTGTAGTTATTAATTATAAAGTATTCATAATAATATAATATTGTCAACGTATTGTTATTATTTCACTTTTCTGATACCATCCTACAACTAGTAATTCAATCTCTTTATGCGGGATCACTACAGATTGAACTAACAATTACAAACATGTAATCTAACAAGTCTAAGACCAATATTGAAATTTTATTGTTAATGGTTAACAAACTTTTTAAGAACCCTGACAATTGAATGTAGGCATTAAAATAACATACACATCAACAATCTAAATTATATTTGATATTATATAAACAATAAACAGGAGTCTTAAACAGTATACACTTCTAGTGTAAGATTCATCTAATATAAAATAAAATTATTAGGTACTAAAAATAAATGTAATAACTTACAGAGATCGACTATTAGGAAAAAATAGTTTATAGGTATAAATATAAAATATTCCTAAAATCTTATAATAATAAGATGAAAATCTAGTGATTTATTTGAAAATTTGTCAATAAATGTAATACAATTATTTCAATTAGGGACGGAGTGGCCGAGTAGTTAAGGCTTCGGTTGCACTTGAAAATTCTGCCAAAACAAACACACACGTGTCAAAACCTACAGTACCCTCCCCCACAGTTCCACAGGCTAATGACCTCAGTTGTCGGAGCCTCAATCCAAAAAAAAACAAAATATTTCAATATTATACCAAAATTGTAATTTAATAGTTTTTGGCAGAAATAAAAAACAAAATTTGATCTTAATTTGTAGGTATTGAAATATTTTAGTTTATTAATTAGTTATATATTTAAATAAAGTTTACAATAAAAGTATAATATAATCATATTATCTATCATATTATGATATAGTAAGTAATGAATAACATGAGAAACGTGAATAAAGAAATGACCCAGCAGTAGTACTTTTGGGCTTAATAATATAAAAAATAAAACAAAATAATATTTATTTTTATTTATACTCTATTTATTAATTAATTATTTAAAACTTGGATTTGATTAAAAATAACTAGTAGTGGCTTGTGAGTGAATATTCTGGCAAAACTTTATATAGCGTCTAGAATTTTATTAAATTTAATAAATTATGACGAAGTACAGTAACTAACGAAGGCACGGCATATTAAACTGTCTTAAACCCAGTTTCAATTGCGTCTATTTTATACCAATACGCGACTGTTTCTCCCTGGCCCTCTCCGTCCACTCAGTAAATAAATAAACTCAATAGTTATAACCTTAAAAAAAAGGTTTTTTATTATTTGAAAATATGTAATTTATAATTAAAATAAATAAAGAAGAATAAGAAGTATCAAAAAGGTAATTGTATGTTAATATATAACATAATTTGGTAGTTAATGATTGTATTAGTGACATATAACGTTATAATATAACGAGTGTTTCAGATTTGAAAAGTTTATTTTCTATGATTACCAATTCGTTAAAAAACTATTTTGAGAAAGATAATTATTGGTTATATTAATTTACTAAGAAACTTTCAAACAAAATTAGTTTATAAAGACCAATAAAAAAAAAAACAAATAAAATGTTTCATACCTTCCCCTGCTGGATAACAACAAAAACATATTAATAATAATCATATTATCATCATATCATATTATTTGTCTAAAAATGTTTAATGAAAGGCCTAAGAAGAAAAATGTACCTACTATCAAATTAACACAATTATTGGTGTAATAGACTTATTTTAAAATGAATTATAAATAATATATATTCGTCATAGCATTATAATAAACCAATAAAAGAACAATACAAACTACGTACTAAAATATTTTATAATTTTATATGGATAATATTATTAAATTTTATATCATCCGAATCTTTAGCATTTCGTGGGCTTGGAACCAAAAGATAATTATTAAGCTAGCTAAAAATTGAAAATTCTTCAGAAGAGTAATTTAAAACTTGTACAACAACTGTATTCTCATTTCGTAAACTATGGTTTTTCATGATTGTCAAATCTCAAATTTATTTTACCACGTAAATACGACTTCTTGGTTGTAACCATAGAGTATTACTTTATGGATGTAACACTATGTAACACGAACTAAAAAGGTTCTATTTATACTCTGCCTAGAGAGAGAACACGTCATGGCCCGACCAAAATCGGTCTACACATTACCAACAATCGACGGCGCTCTGATGACCATCGGGCATCGGCACGTCTCGACGACGACCGTCTTCAGAACACCTAGAGAGAGGGAAACGAGATCTCGGCAATCGTTCGATCGTCAGTCCACATGCACAGCACCGGCGCGTTCTCTCGCTGAACAGTATAAAGTCATTTAGATCGCTATTACATTTTTTTTTGCTTAATACAGGCCATTTAGACACATTGCTGTAATTACCACTTCTTCCCATCGTTCTCTGTCGTTCACCATTTCTTCTGAACTCAGTATTCACTACTATCAAATTCAGGTCCCGATGGACTTGGTCCCGCCATCGTTCTATCAGTCGTCTCAAGTGTTCGGGTTCGTTAGCTGCTTTGATTCCATACCGATCAACGCTGGCTTGTTCATAGTTTTGCTATTTATCTTTCCGTGTCTACTGTTTCAGAGGATTTTATGTCTTGGTAGTAGATGTTAAAGGGTTAAAAAGTTAAATTTTAAGTGATATATCCTGTGTTTGCTTTGCATGTTGAGGGCTTGATAATGGAGTACCAGGTGTGAATTGAACTTTTATGGTAAAGCACTGGCTATGAGGAAGTCTGGTTCCCTTTTGATCTTTTTAACTTTGAAATTATATGATAGTGAATGTCAGGTGATCGATCTAATGTGACTCTTATATGTATTTAACGTGATTTTACCCATCGACACGGTTTTTTTGGTGTGTGTGCACTGTTACAAATTACAATATAATATATAAAAAGTAAATTTCAATAACACAATTATTTAGTACCTTTTGATTCCGAGCACACAAAATGTGTTGATACAAATTTAAAATTTCACACGAATTAACCTATAAAACTTCTAATTCAGTCAAACTAAATAATAATTACGTACTTACTTATTTCCACTAAAACAAAATAACTTAATGTTATTGTTACTAATATAAGTTATGAAATATTATGGTAACTTATGGTGTATTATGAGTAATTAATTATATATAAATTATCAAAATTTAACAATATATAGTTGAAGATCATATTTATAATTTATCAACCTTATTGTTCTTTAATGAACTACACGATTTGATTCCTATATATTATAATGGGTACATTTACAGTACCTACTGTTTGCATTTTCGGCTATATTTTTAATGATCTTTTCAAATTTTTAACTTTTTAAATTCTATTTTGATATAAGTTTAAAACAATTATTTATGTTGTTGGGTACATAAATCTTAAAATAAATGCTAAGTTGATCAAGCTGCTGCTGTAAAAATAACTAACTAGTTACTAACTAGTAATAATAATAACAACAATTAATGTTTTGTAACAATCGAGTTTAATTGACTTCAATGGGCGATTGAAGTTAAAACTTTTACGATATTTTATACTCAAACATATTACAAAAATGTTTCACCTTCAACTAATTTTTGTTATTTTAATATTATTCAAAAAATATTGTTCATAGAAACTTGAAAAATCCAGCTATTAAATACTTTATATTAATAAACTACAATAGTACAATATAACAACTATGAAGGACCTCACCAAAATTAAAAATCAGAAAAAGATTGGAAATTTAAAAAAGATATTAGAAATTGCTCAAAAAATTGTAAAATATTTTTTGAAAATATCAATAATATTATTATGTTGGGTTAAATATTAACATTTCATAATCACTGATTAATAACTTCACCCACACTCTCTAGACACACACAATATATTCATCACACCATTATTGTACTACATAGGTCCAATTTTTTACTAAAAATCACATTAAATGTAGCTAATAGAAGCACTCTTGGTCTTTCAAAATACAAAATAAAAAAAAAAACACATAATTGTTACTTATACTTTTCTACGATGTTTTCAAGATTCTGGGTTCATCAAGAAAATTAAAATCTGACGAAATTTTCAAAGAAGTTAAAATAACAAGTGACAAGACTCCCAAATAACGTTTGTTTTTTCAAAATCTGCGCAATGAATTAAATAGCAGGCGTTCTAATGGTGAGTCAAATCTAACAATTAAATATCTTAAGGGCATTCCATCAATTATCTCTTTTACGATTAAAAAAAACTCTTAAGTTTCGCGAGTTTCAACTTTATTATCGAAATGTTAGGAGTCTAGTTTCAACATTAAATATTCTTGCACCACTTTTATTCACTTCTGGTTTTGATATTATTGCTTTCACGGAAACTTTGCTCCATCCATTCATATCTACTGCTGAACTAAACTTCAATATTTCGCCAATTTTAAAAAAAGGTGACATTTTTCTAATTTCAAATTATCGCAATATCTCTAAGTTATCTGTTATACCAAAATTATTTTCACATTTAATCTCGTCAAAATTATCAAACTATTGCTCATCATTACTTTCAATTCATCAATATGGATTTATTCCTAAACGTTCTACATGTAATAATTTAGTCATGGTGAAAAATATTATTCTTCAGTCTTTTGAAGTGAATGCACAAACCGATATTATCTATACTGACTTTTCTAAGGCATTTGACCATGTTAATCATGTAATCCTTATTAAAAAACTTCGGTTATTTGGTATCTCTGGTCCCCTACTTAATTGGTTTCAATCATTCTTATCAGGACGTCTCCCAACCGTTAAATATCTAAAGTTTACCTCTACACAGTTCAGTGTTCCTTCTGGTGTTCCTCAAGATGACCACCTCTCAACTCTTCATTTTAATATATTTATAAATGATCTTCTTAGTGTTATCGCAAATTCCAATATCCTTCTCTTTGCTGATGACGAAAAATTAGTAAAAATTATTATGCATGAGCAAGATGCTATTAATTTACAACTAGATATTAATAGCTTACTTTTGTGGTGTAACGAGGACCATCTATTTTTAAATTTTCGCAAATGTAAATTTATGAGATTTTACCTAATAAAGAAGCCTTATAATTTTCAACACTCAATTTCTGTATCTAATATCGAGCTAGTTAATCAATTTAATGATTTAAGTATAATTTTTGATCCAAAATTAAATTTTTCTCTTCATACCGAAATGATAAAAAATAAAGCTTTTCGCAACTTGGGTTTCATAAAACGTACTTGTGGTACATTCTCAGATCCTGATCTCTTTAAAATCCTCTACTGTTCTGTTGTCCGTAGTAACCTTGAGTACTGCCCCCTCATCTGGATAAATAATACATCGAAGTAAAATATTATGCTAGAATCTGTTCAAAATAACTTTTTACGTTTTATCTCTTTTAAATTTAACATCAAAATAGACCTCTCCATGACACCTATATTAATGTTTTTAATTTTCTTAATATTTCTTTACTCTCTGATCGTCGTTCTCTTTTACTCTCTAAATATTTGCAAAAGCTGATATTAGGTTTAATTGACTGTCCTGAAATTCTTTCTTTAATCCGTTTTAAAATTAATAGTCTTACAATAGAAATCCAAAACTCTTTTCTCATCTTAAAATTATATACTTAACTCCCCTGCTAACATTTTGATGGCTGAGGGTAATACTTATGTCTGATTATATTTGATTAATTTTTTGTTATATTTATTATGTATTCTATATTTAATTATGAGTTTTCTTATTATATACAATCTTAAATTAAGATAAAGTAAAATTTATTATGTTATGTTTGTTATCTTCTGCACACAATGTTTATACCATTATGTTTTAGGACGCACGTTCGTTTATATTTACTATGTAGATACCTGTTTTATATAAAAAATAAATTAATAATATACGTACGTTTATTTGCTGTAAACGATAATGTTAAATTAATTCATAACTATATGTAGGTACATAGTATTTTCTATATTCATTCATTATATTGAAATGTTTATTTTATCATAATGAATGTAAGAAATTTATATTCTAAGAAAAGAAGTCTTTCAGACTATTGTTATAAAATTTTACACTAAACTTTAATAATTAATTTATCATATTAAATATGGTAAAGGTAAATCAAATAAATAAATTTGTTCAATGTTCAGGTAATAAGTATTATCGACGATCGTCGTTATCATGGGATTGTAGATAGTATATTTTATTAAGTCGCCCTGGGTCATTCAATAAAAGGTACGGTTCGCCAGTTCGATCTCAACGACGCGTCGGTGACAATGCCGGTATAGATATACGCGACGTAATGTAATAATCATTAATCACGTCATATCTTTAGAACAATTAAAATAATGTTTATTATACAAATTATTATTAAATTATTATCAATAAATTCTTATCATTCAATTATACTAGTTTATTTTTTATATATTAATTCAAACAGTGGCGTATTTGGGATAATTTCTCAGGGGGGGCAAAATACAAAAATCTCTCACGGTTACAAAATAAATCAATTTGAGTGCAATTTTTTTTAAATTATTTTTTAGTCATGATAATTAATCATAAGATAAGGTCTAAATTTCCTTTTTTTTGTGGCAGCAAACATATCCACCAGCTCGTATACTTCAATGATCCTGTGCCTATTTGGTCTTTTTCGATTTTCAAGAACTTGACATAATCTTTGATTGCTTATTAAATTAATCACATATTTTTTTGGATTAATAAGAGTTTTCATAAAATCATCAGCAGTTTGAATAGCATTTACATGATCCTTGTTTTTTTTGTGCACTTCTAAGTCTCCATCTTTAACAGTTAGGTTTGAAAATTTTGTAAGAGGTTCAGTAACAAATTTTTTTAAAGTTATTGTGTTATACCTACCTCCTTTCACACTAAATAAAACACAATATTTGCAGAATAAACCAGATTTTATGTTAAAATATGTCAGCCATTTGTATTGTTCAAAATGGTTTTTTCTGAATGATAAAGAAACAAAAATCAATTAAACGTAGTAGTTAATTATATTTAAAACATAATAATTCAGTCAGAGTAAAATAATACAAAAAATTAAATTACATAAATTAGCGTTAGCTGCAGGTTAAAACAACGTGTTTTATTTACAGGTTATTTGCGATTTTTCGGCGTTACAAAAAAAAGGATAGAAACGGAGCGCGATGTATATACGACGACGTACGTCCGAAAAGTGAAAGTGAGTGCGCGCAGTATACAATGTTGAAAGAGAGAGGGGCGCAGCTGGCAGCGGCTGACGAGCCGGTACCGCGGTTACATTGATAAAATTGTTGTGGTCGCCACAACATCAACACAAAGTTTTTCGTCTTTTTTAATCACCAATTGGGATAGTAATTGCTTCTGCATATTTGATTTTGACATATTGACTTAAGAAACTCAAACAAAAGCTGAAAGCTATTAAGTATATTAACCATAGACTATAAAGTATAATATAAATTATAAATTAACTATTATCACAGAATACTGATTATTGATTTTGATTACAACTATAAACAACTATACATAAAAGTTTATCTATGATTACAACACAGAACATGGTATCTATTGATGTTATGAACGGTTTCTATAGTGGTTATAAAATTGGGTACCGTATTTGGCGGAAACGCATGATATTAATACTCATAATAGGTACTCAATCCTCATAAATTATAATGACATAATAAAAGAATTTAACTTATAATTATAGCTTCCGCAAAACAGTAAAAACAAAAGCTTTGCTTAAAGGAGATAGATAATCGAAAATTTTATCTCTAATAACAATGTATGTATATTCTTTCTTTTCAATCAATAGAAAAAAAAAGTCTCGGCCCTCGGGGTGGGGGGGGGGGCAAATGCCCCTATTGCTCCCCCTCAAATACACCACTGAATTCAAACTGAGCCGAAACAAAATTAAAACTACCCTTCTGATAAAGTCACAGTGATGTCTGGAACTCTGAACACGTACGACATAGGTACAACAGTAATTGTGGACAGTATCGAATAGTATAGCCACTGTGCCACTCTTATTCTCTTATTAAAAGTTAATACAAGACATAATTAAAATATCGTTCTGTATAAATCTATATCCCTGTGTGAATAAAGAAGAAGTTACCGACTATCATATATGTGCAGTCTGTTTTTACCCTCAAAAATGATAGTAAGTACATTGTAACAATAGTTGTACAGAAATAAAATGTCATGATGATATACCTAGGTATATAACTTCTTGCCGCAGCTGTATATTATGAGAATTTCATATGTAATATCACATAGAAGTTACTATTGAGAAGTTAAAATAATTTATGATTTATTGATTTGTGACATAACAGAGAAGTTACAAAAACTACGTATGAAATGGTGGAGGGGGTTGAACACTCCCGCCTGACTACGCCACTGGCTTATAATATAATTACACAAACTATTAAAGTTTAGTTTAGGTAATTTCAAATTCAATAATTGAATAGTTAAGACTTTAATATCTTTTAATACTGAATATTTTTTATAACTGCACTAAAAAACAAACTATTCAAAGGTAAACAATTAACCGTGAATATTGTACCTTATTATCCTTATTTAGAAATACAATTGTACAGTATTAGGAATAAGATTATGACTGGTCGCGCAGGCAAATCAACTTCCTCCACCGCACCGCTTGCCCTTCTGACCACTTCCAGGGGGTTCGGGGAACCAATCAAAAACCGGATCTTATTCCGCAGCGTGTGTAATTGAAAACAACGAATCAAATGTCTGTAGTAATAGGCAATAGCGATTGAAAACACCAAACTATGATTTATTTTCGGCCGTGTTGTGTTTAATCACATGTTTAAATGGTTATTGCATAACATTTTACGTTTTAAATTTTAATCGTCTAAACTATTATTGCGTTTTAAATTAATATAAGAACCTGAACCAATTACAAGCACAGTGTATTCGAACTAATTTTGGATTTTTCAACTAGTCATTAAAGAAGAGGAGAAATAAAAATATTACAATTAACATAAAATATACTTACTAAAATCGACTACAAAAAAATAATATAATATAATATACGATATTTATTAATAATATAATTATGTACAATATGAAATATTGAAATGCATAGTGTTGTATACTGGTGTTTAATATAATATGATGGACAGACCTAGGTATTCTCTACCACTAATGCAAATTGATGAGTTTTGATGTGTGGGTATTAATAATAAATATAGATTACCTATATTATATTGGCATGTGCATATTTGAGAATATTGTTAAAATACTCATATTATTTTTTGTGCTTCACATTTCAAGGATATTATGTGCTTTTAGAATTTGGTTTATGGAATCAACCTTATTTGCTATTCTAATACAGAAACATAAAAAAAGATAACAGCAATTGAAACTTAAATAAGAAAGATGAACACTGTACATAAGCACGATTAGATCTTTTTTTTTTTGGTTGTACCTAGTACAAAACAAGTACAAAACATGCAATTCTGATATTAATATTTTTTTCATTTGGTAAGGCCATGGAATTATTTGGGGAAGGGGATAAGCCCGGAGTTTGTGGATTGCGTCCCAGGCGCAGGTAAACGATTTTTTGCCCACCTTTTCCGTGTTCCGATTGCGTCCTATTGTATAGTAGGTAATTAGGTATAGTAGGTATAGTAGGTATGTGACACATAAATTGACAAATTAAATCTTATATTTAAACACGAATTGGTTTTTACTTGATGATTTTACGAACATTTTATCTTAATGCTGGTATACTCTTATTGATTTACGACCACGTAGCGATTTAGTACGACAAGTGCCTTAGAGTCGAGAGATACCTACTTTAAAGTTTATTGTTTATATTGAAAATTCAAAATGAAGACTCAAAATATTACTGAAAGTATAAGTGAAAAAAATAAAGAAATCAAAGTTATTGATAAGTTTAAGTATCGTTTTCACAAAATGTTGGCCAATGATGTCGAGCGTTGGAGTTGCACAAATAAAAAATGCAAATGTTATTTTGTTTATTATTATTATTTATTCCTACATATTTGGACTTAATTTTATTGGTTTTTGTATTATTATTATTTTATAACACTGATTAGAAATGTATTATTTAATTATTTATTCTTATAAACATATTTGGACTTAATTTTATTGGTGGACTAGAAATGTATTATTTAAATTATTTAATAATTAAAAAATAATTACTAGTTATGACTATTCATTTTCCAATATATCAATCTTGGAACTACAAATGAATTTAATAGTCATTACTAAAATCATATTAAAATATTGAGTAATTTAATGCATGTTTACTATACAATAGGGTGCAATCGGAACATAAAAAGGTAAGTAAAAATAATTTACCTATCCGACTTGTGGACGCAATCGACATACTGAAAAGGTATAAAAGGTTGAAACGGGACGCAATCGGATGGCGCCCGATAAGCCACCCTTAGTTGTGCCTACTCTAATTTACAAAATGTACTTTTATGTTTGCATCTTTGATCTACGATGTCTATACATATCTATAATTAGTATGATTGGAGTTTGGACACTGAAGCCAATGGACGAAATAATGAATACTAAAATACAATCTTGAAATCTCACACAGCATGAAATATCATATTTTAGTAATATAAAAACAAAACAAAAAATTACGTACCAAGAATAGCTGGAATAAAATAAAATAATTATCAATTACCATAGACAATTGTATTAGAAAATGTCAAAGAATTTTATTTTAAAATGTAATAAATATTAGTAACTTTGTTTAGAAATAAAGGTACCTAATAACAAAAAAATTGAATAGCACTAATGTAAGGTAGACGTGAAATTTATATTGTTATTATTGTTAATTGCTTTAAGTTATTTTTATTATGTGGTTTGAAAAAAATCAAACTTGATATAAATACAAAATAAGGGCTATGATTTTCCTGCAAAAATCGGATATTAAATATTTATAAAAAAAAAAATAATAACAAAAGTGCAACGGATTTGATTGTTTTCATTTATAAAGTATTCCACATTTGAATAATTAAGATAACAATAGTAAAAATAATACATTGAACAACACAATAATTACGTACTGTTTAATTCTCCCATATCCCATTTACCTATAAAAAGTTAGAAATAATATTTAGTTGACAACACATTAATAACCATTTATACCTATAGTTTACTAGGTACTACAAGTATATTCTATTATGGTTTATTAAGGTTGAGATCAATAAACTTACAGAACACAGGAGTGTTTTTAACAAGAGTCTATGTATAATATTATTTACATAGGTACACAGAAGTCGGTAGACGATAGTTTGGATCACAAAATAGAAACTTACAGTAGTCAATTCTACTTTTTTTAAAACCCATTTGTAGTAAATTTAATATATTTTATAACAGCTGAATAACCAGTCTTTACCTAATGTTTAAGATTATAGACAAATCATAATACACTAGTCTGTAAACTGTTACAGAACTATAGCAAACTGCATTTTATAAATTAATTAATAAATCTTAATCAACAAAAAAAACATTGAAAATACCTACCTTTCTTAACTAAAAATAAATAAAACCAATTAATTACAATAGTACAAATATGCATTTATTTTTAGATTTATAAAATAATTTGCATTGAAAACCGATTTTTCGTGAATTTTATAATATTTAAATATTCAATTTAAATGTTTAAATTAATGGAACTAATAGTAAATCATTTAAATGTTTTCACTTCGTAGCTAGTAGCTATAAAAGTTTTCTAAAAAGATAAATCTTAATGGTGTCGGTGCCCCGCCGGTTTTTCCAATTTTCCACAATTCTAATAAATTTGAAAATTTGAAATCCTATAATTTAGTTTCTACCATAATTGTAATACTTTTCCACTAATCTACTGCTCAATACCTATTTAAGGGGTGGGGAGAGGGGGGGGGGTATACGGTTTATTGATTATTATATCAACAAAAATGACTTCACAGGAAAAACATTCACTTCATTGGTGAAATTTTGATAATTTTTTTTTTTTTTTATCTGAAAGGAGAACTTTTCGGAAAGTTCCGAAAAGGTCGGAACGAAGCCTGCATTTTCATTTTACTTTAAGTAGTGCTAGAATAATAACATGTATTGTGCATTATTCAAATGCATATTTTAGCTTCTTTAATTATTATAATTTTGAAAATTGGGCTATAATCCGACTTGCAAAATTAATGAACTCCGACTATATAGTATATACTATTACATGGCGTGAGAGTTTTTCCTGTGAGACATTATTTTGTACTAAAGACGTACAGGATCCAACGCCCTTAATAGTCTTTGAAAATGCACGATTGATCTTTAATTATAGAAGTTTAAAATATACTGATTATGACGTTTTGCCGTATGCATTATCTATAGTCTAGATTCTACACAAATTATACAACCGAGATATGTGATAATATATAAAAATATATTAATTATTAAGTTCCTAATACATACGTCCATAATTCAAATTATTGAAATCTGATTCACTATCTGAAATTATATCATTATAGTATTAATACCTATTAATTATACCTAGGTACCGTATAACTACTCAGGTCGTTGCAGCGGTAGCAAGTCGACACCTTTCAAAATAAACTATAAACAAACAAGGAATTAAGTGTATAATTGAATAAATATCGCACATTATAATTATCAAAACAATACACTACAATAAATTAATAATCCACTGGTGGTTGGTACCTATACATTAAAAACAATTTAGTATATAGTAAATAGAATATAGTAACATACAATTTAGTGAATAGTGGACTGTATTGGAGTTGAACGGTGATGGTAGGTACTTCGGAGTAGTATGGTATCAAAAACAATGCGATTGGTTATAATTTCAATAACCGGGTTGCGGCCTACTATTTTAACCAAATTTCAGTAATTAAAAACTAATAGTGAAAGGGCAGAATAAGGTGCTGGCCAGCTAAGGGGGAAAATACTTGAACTACGATTAACACAAAAAAAATATTGTATAAAATAATACACATATAAAATACAAATATAAGAACCGTGACGGCGGCTGCAGTCCCGGTTGAACGGGTGATGGTGGGCAGGTAACGGTAGAAGTGTAAGCAGGTGACAGAAGACGGTAGACGGTGAACAAAATGACAGGTAGATGGTATGCGAATGACAGGTGACGGTGAAACAGGTAACAGGTGACGATGAAAATGATAACGATTTTGCCCCGCTGGTAGGTACTTCTGGAACAACTGCGGTCTACGTAGTCTACGGAGAAAAAATCACGCACCAAAAGACGACAGCGATCTACGTCGGCCGTCGGCGGTTCGGTCACTGAAGAAAAACAAAACTGGTCTGTGTGGGTATACGGTATATTATCATTTATCACCGATAAGGTCCGTCGGGACGGGGGTATCGGTGGACCAATGTAACGGTGGGAAAAATGACGGCAGCTTTTATATAACGATATCTCAAACATACCGCCCACCTGAAGGCACCTGGCCTTCACAATACGAGTGGTAAGCGACACAATTTTACCACCGGACGTTTGATCACCGTTCGATTTGCAGTTCGAACTGTAGCAACGCGTATAATCTTATCCTCTCCTGGGTGTACTTCCATCACCCGTGCAGTCTTCCAGGTAAGAGGTGGTGTCGGCTCTTTTATAATTACTAGGTCCCCAGGTTCAAGATTGCATTGGTCTTTGCCCCATTTTGAGCGAACTGAAATTGTATGCAGATATTCTTTTGACCATCGATCCCAAAAATGTTTTTGTATGTGTTGCACAAGTGTCCATCGTTGTTATAACGTAAGTCTAGGTCCCGGGTGTAGTGGATCTGGGACTGGGACAGTTACAAGGGGTTCCATCGTGAGAAAATGTTCGGCAGTGAGGGTTTGAAGATCGTTTGGATCTGACGACATAGCTCCTAATGGACGTGAATTGAGAATTGCTTCTATGCGGTGGAAAACGGTGTTCAGTTCTTCATAAGTCAATACCTGTTCCTGAATTGTACGGTGTAACAGGGTCTTGGCGAATTTAACGGCCGCTTCCCACAGCCCGTCCATATGCAGAGCAGCTGGGGGATTCAGGTGCCATTGGATGTGCACATTGCTTATACCCGCGGTTATTTCGGAGGAGCTGAGGAGCCGCTTGACGTCTTCCATATAGTTTTTCGCTTCACCCTGAGAAGACCCTCTTCCGAATCTAGATAAGTTCCAAGTAATAGCAGTTTATGGGTACAGGGCTCTCCTGACGTGAGACGTTTCAAATCCTCTGCAAAATGTACCTTTTGGACCCATCGGATTAGGGCGTGCAATGCTTCCTCCTTTTCCTTTGCTCCAGGTGGTTTGGAATGATCAAGAGAGATGGGTCGGTGTGACAGATTTCTTCGAAATCGTAACCAAAAGGCGGTGAGACGTAGAACTTTCGGAAGTTCTACTGATGCATACAATAGTTGACATTCCTCTACGGGCTTAGTGATTAAAAGAGCAAGTTGTTTCTCCTTGACTTGATGTTCCATCTTATCCAGACACGTGATAGGTGTCACCGGAGGCCAGGTATTTGTTGGTTGGGTGAGAAATACTGAACCGCCCCACCAAATCTGATGGTCCACTAGCTCTTTTGGGGTTACACCTCGGGACGCACAGTCTGCAGGGTTGTGTGCTGTAGTTACGTGTCTCCAAATCTTCGGGGACGTCATGTGCTGAATTTTGGCAACTCGATTTGCCACAAACGTCTTGAGTTTTGCTGTAGGTGTCTGAATCCAAGCCAAGACTACGGTTGAATCGGACCATGCAGTCGTGGCTTCAATCGGAATGGCATTTAGGTTGGTACTGATATGTTCCAGACAGCGAGCAAGTAATACCGCCCCACATAACTCAAGTCGTGGAATTGAAAGCCTTTTTTTTTCCGGAGCCACCTTAGACTTTCCCATTAACAGTTGGCAGTGACTGATGCCATTTGGTTCTCGCGCTAAAAGATATACCGCGGCGGCGTAAGCGTTTTCTGAGCTATCGCAAAATCCGTGGATTTCATACATAGCTCCAGGTGTAGTTGCTCGACGCCGTATCCGAATAGATCCAATTAGTGGCAATTATTCGTGGTAACGTGTCCAAGCATCGATGGCGTCGTCAGGTATTCTCTCACCCCACCCCACCCCAATTGACCACAAATACTTCATCAGTCGTTTGAGATTGGTAATGACTGGAGTGAGGAGGCCGATGGGGTCATAAATTCGGGCTATCTCCGAATGAATAGCTCGTTTGGTAAAACGCACGGGATTCGGTCGGTATTGGTAGGACAACATATCCAGATTAGGTTCCCATTTTAGACCAAGAACCTTGGTGTAATCTGACTGCGGTTCATCGAAGGTAAAATTATCGGTTTTACGATGTTCAATCGGAACGGCCTCTAATAATGCGGGTGAATTGCTGGACCACTTTCGGAGCTCAAACTTCCCACGCTCAAATACTTTTATAACCTCTTGTTGGAGTTTGAGAGCCTCTTCTTCCGAGTCGGCTCCGGTAACGACATCGTCCACGTAGAGGTCTTGATATATGACATTTTGCACATTAGGGTATGCATTGGCTTCATCCTCAGCTAATTGATGTAATGTTCTAATTGCAAGGAATGGAGATGATCGTTGGCCAAATGTAACAGTGGACATTTTGTACGTCTGAACAGGGTCCGAGGGCTGGAATCGGAAAAGAAGGCGTTGGTATGGTCTATGTTTTGGAGTGACAAAAATCTGCTGGAACATCTGCTTGATATCGGTGGTGAACACTACTGCGTGCAAACCAAAACGTAAAATGATTCCTGGTAGATCCTGTTGAAGTTTGGGCCCCATAAACAAGTAATCATTTAGCGATTTTCCATTTGAAGATAGGGCTGACGCATCGTAAACAACACGGAGTTTGGTAGTCGAACTTCCAGGTTTCACTACACCGTGGTGTGGTATGTAAAAATATGTGTTATCAATGTCCTCAGTGTTGTCTACATAACTCATATGTCCGGAATCTAAATAATCTTGCATGGCCCCGTTATAATCCTGTCTATGCTCCGTGGATTTTGAAAGCCTAGATTCCAGATGTATGAGCCGTGTGTGTGCTAGATGGTATGATTCCCCAATAGGAGGTGGATCATGGGTGAATGGCAGATGTACTATATATCGACCATCCGCCTGTCGAGTAGTAGTGGTACGATAGATCTCTTCGCATTTTTGTTCTGCTGGACTGGTCTTTTCCACCGTAGGGAGCTCTTTAATTTCCCAAAACTTGCGCAGTAATTGGTCGATGGGGTATATAGACGCGAAAAGTGAAGTCGTACTATTTGACGGATTTGGGGCTGACCGTCCCATGAGCACCCATCCAAACACGGTTTTAAGCGCCACAGGTTGATTGACGGTACCTTCTCGTCGATCTCCACTTACGATATAAGGAAAAACATCCGCTCCAAGGAGAATGTCTATCGGTAGTGGTTTGTCATATCGTGGATCGGCTAGGTCCAGACCCTGCACATGCGCCCACTCAGTCTTCACGACGCGTTCAGACGGAATGAGTCCGGTGATGCGAGGTAGTATGAAAGTCTCAACTATGAAGAGAGGCGTGTCACGCCTTACGGGTCTGATGATAATTTGAGTACGTGATTTTATCGGCGGTACCTGTAGGCCGGCCATAGCTTGCACAGCTACACTGCATTTATCCCATGTCACCCCTAACCTGTTACGACAATGTTCCGTGAGGAAACTGCTTTAACTGCCGCTGTCTAAAAGCGCTCGTGCCTCTTGATATTGTCCACTACTATCCTGTACTAATACAGCCATCGTAGACATAAGTACACAGGAGTTGACCCTCTTGTCTTATGAAAACATACTATTCACGGTGGTAGTGGGTTGGGGTTCGGTGGTATTCACTATGGTCGTTGGTTGAGCGTCTGAGGTATTTTCAAAATGCAATAGGGAATGATGTCGCCCCTTGCATTTCAAACATACTCGGGTGTGTTTACACTGACTCACTGGGTGCTCGCTAAAACACAAGAAACAACGCCTAAGGTCTTTAATTATTTGGTACCGATCCTTTGGTGTTTTCTCTTTGAATACCGTGCAAGCAATCAACAGGTGACCAGGTGTTGTATTGCAGACCTGACAGGTGAATTGCCTTCTATTCTCACGTGAGTCTGGCTTTCCGGCATGCAACGTGACAGTTTTCCCATATGGTTTCTTATTTGGTTTTTCCTGTTCTTTGCCAGACTGGCCAGCGATAGCAGCACTGCAAAATTTTGATAAGAACATGGTAAAGTTGTTCATACTTGGATCATCCGCGGTATCTACTATTAATTCCCATTGAGCACGAAGTTGAGAGTCCAACTTTAATTAATAATAAATGTAGCAAGATTGATCCACGGAGTAATTTTGGTTTGCGAGCGCTCCAACCGACTCCGTGATCGTGTTCAGCATCTGGCGGATAGATTTAGCATCACCGAACATTGCTTTTGGCATCGTCCAAAGTTGGTTCAAGTGACTCTGTGCAATTATCCGACGGTTTGCATAGCGTTTGTCCAAAACTGTTAGCGCTAGAGTGTAGTTATCGTCACTTAGCATCAAATTGGATATAAGCGCTAACGGCTGGCCTTTCAGGTAACTTTTTAAATAGCTGAACTTAAGAACAGGTGGCAGGTTAGTATTGTTGTGTACCGCAATGTCAAATAAATTTCTAAAACTGGTATATTGTTTCGGATCTCCTCCAAACCTCGGTATTGATAGCTTTTCCAGTGGTATCACATCGCGTCTATCTCGGTTTTGAGATGTACTGATAAAGGTTTCGTCGGCATTTGGATGTTGAAGTAAAACTGGTATATGCTCATCTGCCGCAATCATCACTTCAAAATACACTTCGTCAAACTTATCACGAATGTCCTCAGGTGAACTGCATATCTTCTTCGGACTTTTGGTCTTTTTCCGGTTTCCCGAGTTGTTTTATTACAATCGAAAGCTGTTCCTCGAATTCCTCCTTAATCCGCGGAACGGTGGCATACATCATTCGAAACTTGGTTTTGTCCAACCTGGTGACCGGTATCTTGTTTAGCGCATCTCCAGCGTCTCGTACTCGCATGATTCGTTTCTGAATGTCCGAGAGGCGAATTTTTGGTTCTTCAAAAACACCCATGACGCTATATTCCCCTCCACAAAAACGTACGCGCAATTCAAGCCAGTAGGTACAACCAAGAATATACCAAAATAACAAAGCAGTTAAAATATATTTTTTTTTTGTTATTTGAGATTTGCGTCACCCTCTATATGTATACGGTATGTAAATTTCCAGAAATAAGCTAATTTTTTACCTTGACTGAGTTCTTGCGAAGACGACACCTCTTATCTACTACGCTATAATGGTCGTCACGGCAGCGTCGTACGCCTGCCTGTCAAAGTCCAAATTCTATACTATGCAACGCTTCGTTAATTATAATAATGCAAATAACCTACTTTTTATTATATTTACTATAGTACACATAAATCTCTGTAATTATGTTAATATTGAAATATTGGTGATTTTTCGGTAAAAGACCGCTAGTAATATTTTCACTTAGAATAATATATTATATATATCCTAGGCTCGATGGACCAATGTTACGGTGAATAGTGGACTGTATTGGAGTTGAACGGTGATGGTAGGTACTTCGGAGTAGTATGGTATCAAAAACAATGCGATTGGTTATAATTTCAATAACCGGGTTGTGGCCTACTATTTTAACCAAATTTCAGTAATTAAAAACTAATGGTAAAAGGGCACAATAAGGTGCTGGCCAGCTAAGGGGGAAAATACTTAAACTACGATTAACATAAAAAAAATATAGTATAAAATAATACACATATAAAATACAAATATAAGAACCGTGACGGCGGAAAACAACACCAAGAATACAACAACCGAAGTCCAGATCACCAACGACGTCCAAGAAGCCCATAACGTGTCCACTGAATCTGAACATTTCTTAACCTCGGACGATGAAATTACATCCATTCATACAAATTCCAACTCTGAAAATAGCAACCATGACTCCTCCATTGAGGATACCGAATCTAAACTCTCAAGCAATATCAATAACCCTACTCAACCGGAAAAAATACCAACTCTATCAAGACCAAAAGAATCCCCCCAATTTTCCTGTCAATAAAACCTGAATATCCGTGGCGCGTAGTAGCAAAACAACTTTACAATAACCCTGCTCATGCATAAGTGGAAGCCAAAACTACGTCAAAACCAAATGAAATCCAACTAAACTGCCATGACGAAACTAGTTTCTGCTCCGTACAATCCTTCCTAGTTTCAATTCAAAACAAAGTAGGTTACCACACCCACGCTCTTCCAAGCCAACGAAACCTAAAAATTGTTATTAAAGGAATCCCACTAGATATAACCAACCAGGAAATAACCGAAGAACTCGAACTCAATGGTTTCGAACCCACGTTTATCCGAGCATTCTTCAAAAATGGTCACAGAATCCCGCTTCATATGATTACTCTAGCCAATATCGATCAAGCCAAAGAAATTTACCAATTAACCAAACTCTTCTTTGTCAACGTTAAGATCGAGCCATATAGATCATCTGGACCGGCACAATGCTATAAATGTCAAAACTTTGGCCACTCTTCTCTTCAATGCGGTCACTCGGCACGATGCGTAAAATGCGGTGACGCCCACGCATCCAGATCATTTACCAAACCACCTGACGTGTCACCCAAATGCTGCAACTGTGGGGAAAACCATACTGCAAACTATCGAGGATGCTCCTTCTACACAAACCTACGAAACAAAAAGAACCCCAAAACAGAAACCCACCAAGTAACTCCAATCATCCTACAATCAATGATTCTCCGCCTGTACAAAATCCAATCATCTTACCAAGCAACCCATCACCTCAAATTCACTCCAAAAAATCATTTGCTGAAGTTACCTGTGCTTAAAAACTACCTTTGTCTGAGCCTTCAATCACTGTCTCCAAAGTACTACAAATAATACACAGACTTCTAACATACGCACAGAAATGTAAGGATCTCACGACCAAGGATTCTATCATTAACACAATCATGTCAATCATCTCAAAAATACCGACCCAAAATGAATAACTTAAATATTCTTTTTTGGAACTGCAATGGTATAAAACATAAAATCAATGAACTACAAGTATTCGCACGACTAAACAACATCCACATCATCCTCTTACAATAAACTAGATTAAATCCATCAACCATTCTCAAAATACCAAATTACTTCACCTACAGACAAGATCACCCACTTAGACCCAGATCTCCACCAGCTGGTGGCACTGCTATACTTATACGTACATAACCATGAAGTCTTGAATACTTCTCTTGACTCAACCACAGTTACGATCAAGCTCGGTAGTGAACAAATTCCTTATCACATCTATGTACAAAAGCCCAAATACTCCCTTACAAACAAATGATCTGGACATCATAACCAACCACGGAGGCCTCTTTTTAGCGGCAGGAGACTTAAATGCAAAAAACCAGTCCTGGAACTGCCGCACCACAAACCAGGCAGGCAAAACTCTTCTACAGCACATGGAATCGTACAACACCTACTAAATCTGTGCACCAGACTCTCCAACACATCACTCTTACAATCCACAACACAGGCCCGAAATATTGGACATCGCACTTGCAAACCTTCCCTATAGTGAACTCACCCTAACCAACCATAACGAGCTAACCTCTGACCACAATCCGATTGTAATGACCATAAGCGACTCTCCCATAACAAGCAACCCTCCAGCAGCCAAGAAGAGGATAAACTGGCAAAAATTCAAACAAGTACTACTGCGTAATTATCCTAAAAAGATAATGAACTTGAAAAATCCTCCAGAAATTGATAACGAGGTCCTACTCATTACCTCATCAATCCAATCAGCAATGACGGAATGTTCTTATACTGCAAACCAAACCCAAGTCTCTGAGCCCCTCCCACCCAGGATTTTACAAGAGATCACCATCAAACGGAACCTTAGGAAAGACTGGCAACGTACAAGGGACCCAGCAGTCAAGACTATGCTAAATTCTCAAATATAGTACGTCAGAAACCTCCTGAAGGAACACCGCCAATCAACATGGGACAAATTCACAAGCACACTCAACTTCCAAGACCGTTCCCTATATAAATTAAATCGTCGTCTACTCCACAAAAAACCAGCAATTGCTCCATTGAAATCTATCTCTGGCCAAAAATTCTATGATACCAAATCCAAACTAGAACTATTCGCCGACACAATGAAAGAGCAGTTCACTCTCAACCAGGGGACCGACCTCCCAGAAGTCACATACTCAATTGAAGAGCTCAATAGAAATACAACCAAATCAACTCTATTCTCTTCCCCCAAGGAAATATGGGAAATAATAAAAAATTTACCACCCGGCAAAGCTTCAGGCTGCGACAACATACCAAATACTGCACTCAAACACCTCCCAGCCCCTGCTGTTGTTAGTTTAAATAATATTTTCACCGCTTGCCTCAGGCATTCTCATTTTCCTAAACCATGGAAAACTGCTTCAGTAGTTATGATCCCCAAACCCTACAAAGATCACAGTTTAGCAAATAACTATAGGCCAATATCATTACTTACTACAATGTCCAAAGTATTCGAGAAGGTGCTTCAAAATCTCCTCACGAAACACATCAAGCCGAGAGCTGAACAAAATGCGTTCAGACATGGTCATTCGACGACAACCCAACTTTCTAAACTCATAGACGATCTGGTAATCAATACTAACAACAACAGACACACCGCAGCCATATTCCTAGACATGGAAAAAGCTTTTGACAAAGTTTGGCACGATGGACTAATCCACAAACTTCACACAATGTCTACAGTCCCCACACCTCTAGTAAAAATCATACAATCCTTCTTGTCAGACCGAACCTTCAGAATCAAGATCTCTGACCATACATCTACAGAAAGAACGATAGAAGCAGGTGTCCCTCAAGGCTCGTGTCTCTCCCCCCTTCTATACAGCCATTATATAAACGATCTCCCAACCACTCCATATGTGTCCACGTCCCTATTCGCTGACGACACGATGTTTTATTCCAGCAACACTTCTGAGAATATAGCAATAATCCGTTTACAGAGACAAGTAACAACAACAACTGACTGGATTTTAAAATGGCGTCTTAAACTTAACACCCAGAAAACAGTTTCAGTACTCTTCGGGAGTAGCCGAAATGCGCCCAAACGCCAAATCAAAATTCAAGATACCCCAATTACTTGGAAAAACAGCGCTACTTACCTCGGTGTCATCCTCGACAAACCACTTCGGCTTCACCAACACGTGAAATCTTGCGTTCACAGGGCCAAACAAACCAGAGATGCACTATACCCAATTTTAAATAGTAAATCCCGAATACCAATGTCAACCCGTCTCACCATATACAGGATATACATAAGGCCAATTCTTCTATACGCTGCTACAGCCTGGGGCCCACTAATAAGCGAGTCAAATTGGAGGAATATCGAGGCTGTCCAAAACGTGGCTATTCGAACAATCACTGGTGCCCACTTCCTCACCAGGAACAATAAAATTCTCCACCCGCCCATCAGTTCAATCCGCAGTGAAGTAGAGAGAGCTACAAAAATATTCCTGCATCGAAACTCTCAATCGTCATTCTCTCACATAAGGGAGCGAGGTACATTACCCGCCCCTCAAATAATTTCACGCCGTCCTCGACTTCTAACATTTACACAATAAGACATGAACCTCAGTCATTAGTAAAAGGCAAACTGCCTGAGACTAAATAAAACAGCTTCGGCTTTCATTCAAAGCAAAGCAAGCGTGACGGCGGCTGCAGTCCCGGTTGAACGGGTGATGGTGGGCAGGTAACGGTAGAAGTGTAAGCAGGTGACAGAAAACGGTAGACGGTGAACAAAATGACAGGTAGATGGTATGCGAATGACAGGTGACGGTGAAACAGGTAACAGGTGACGATGAAAACGATAACGATTTTGCCCCGCTGGTACTTCTGGAACAACTACGGAGAAAAAATCACGCACCAAAAGACGACAGCGATCTACGTCGGCCGTCGGCGGTTCGGTCACTGAAGAAAAACAAAACTGGTCTGTGTGGGTATACGTTATATTATCACAGAATAGATGAAATCAGAATGGACACTCTCCAAAAATTTACATGGGCTCTTATGGCAGACACGGTATTTTAGCCTAAAGTGTCACCAGTGTTACCAAAAAGTACAGTAAAAAAAATATTGTATACAATTTTATTATTTCGACCGAATTGGCGGTTGCTTTGAAAATTCTGTAATTAACGATATAATATACTTTCAATGGATAATGTATATTTCATTAATAAGAGTAATAATTAATATTTATATTTAATATTTCATTAATATAAAAATATGAAAGTAACTGCAGGTTTATGTATGGCAGTTAATGCGATCTACAGATATGATATTCGACCTTCCAATAAAAGTAATTCCCTTATCGCGGTAATTGTCTTCACGGAAATCCCGTGGTATTTTTTTTGTACTCCCTATACAAATTAAATTACTACTGACAAATATAGTATAATGTATATTTGTACAGTTACTCCAGTAGTCCAGTGACTGAGTGACAGTGTAGTATGTGATGTAATTGAGTGCGCATGTCGTTTATTTATTGAATTATTTACTTTTACATCTTTTTATGTTTAAACGAGAATTATTATAATGATATTTACAAAACTAGACGGGTTAGGTATGTATAATATTTAAATTAGATACAATATTAAACAAAATGTACTTCTCTACTATCAAATATACAGTGAGTGGCGGAGATTGCGCCACTAAAACTATTTAATTATTTCACTAACCAACTTCAATTTGGTGAACATTTAAAAGTCAGCTGAATTGTAAACTAAATATATTTATGCAAGTCACATAAATCATTAAATCCGGATCCAATTCAAAACTTTTGCAGTCTTTAATACAGCATTTACCTATTCTAAAGCGTTTATTTAGGAAGTCCATAATCAATGGTTGTGGCGTAAAATTACAAGAATTTCAAAATATCTAATTAAGTATTAACCGAGGACTTGTAGAGGTCTCGTGACTCGTGTTCACTTTTTAAGAAATATGAAAAGTGAATTTTTAAATTTTTTACAAACCAGCCTTAAAAAAGCAGTTTGTTTACGAACAAATCCAAATAAAGCGGATGCTCAGAGTGGTCTTTTGCTACATAAATCAAAAAATAAAAATAGTTTTATTATATGGCTACACTGGTGGCACTTCAGTTCTTATCATGGTTTTTGGAGAGTGTCCATTCTGATTTCATCTATTCTGTGATATTATCACCGATAAGGTCCATCGGGACGGGGGTATCGGTGGACCAATGTAACGGTGGGAAAAATGACTGCAGCTTTTATATAACGATATCTCAAACAATATAGGTAACTATCTACAGGATAGTCGTACCTACATACCTTCTGCACGTCTACACAGCATTATTCAATGTAACCCAGCCAATACTATGTTATCCTCTCTATGTAATACTGCAGTATGATGTAGTTAGAAATTAATAAATATCGTTATTATAATTAATTAACTCACCATTAAATAGAGTATACTTAGTTATCAAAACTATAACATTTTAAAATTATATAAAACTTTACTTGAGTGTTGAAACAATATTGATTCATTGAATGGTTCACTAAATATCAAACGAACCAACCATGTGCCACTAAATTATTTTTTAAATACCAAAATATTGATTTATGAAATATTTACCTAGGGATAGTCTGCATTTTATATTTATTCAATCAGGTATAGAGGTATTGGTCTAACAAACTGGTACTTTCACAGTCTAATGGTTTACTAAATATAAAATAAAACGTTATGCCTAGTACCTATATTTTTAAGACTTAGTAAACAACTAACAATATAGTTTGTTATACGCATATACCTTATACTAATATACAGTGTGATCACTATTTTAGGTAATACTGAATATCTCAGATGGGTGACTTTGTATTAAAATGGGGTTTTCGGGAGGTGATAGGGAGCACTTAAATACATATTTCAGACCAGTTCCAATTTTTTTTAGCTCACTCGGTACTCGCATTCGCAATACGACTTACTTTTTTTAAATGACAACCCCAGTTTTTTTCTGCAGATTCAGGTGGAGTATTTTTTTTAAAACATTTATTGTATAATTTTTAATAATTTTTCTATTTTCAAAACTGACAAAGTTAGAGTAAGTCAAAAATTGGATTTATGCATAATTTGTGTTTAATGATATTTTCATTTATAACCACTGTAAATAATAAAATAAGTGCCCAATATGGGGGACAGAGTGGCCGAGTGGACTAAGGCGTCGGTTGTGACACGCACCGTCGCCGGTTCGAACTCGGCCACGGGCGGAATTTTTTCTGGTAGTTACGGTGTCCGGAGATAGAGGCCGACATGGTGACATCCCCACCCGGGCATAGCAGATACCTACGTGGCTACGTGTGTGTTTGTTTTGGCAAAATTTTTAAGTGGGCACCAGTAGGTACTTGCAATGCCCGGGTGGGGGTTTGTCACCATGTCGGCCTCCCTCTCTGGACACCGTGACTGCCAGAAGAAAAAAGCCGCCCGTGGCAGAGTTTGAATTGGCGACGGTGCGCATCACAACCGACGCCTTAGTCCGCTCGGCCACTCCGGCCACCCATTAAACATTTATTTGGCACTTATTTTATTATTTCAAGTGGTTATAAATGCAAAATTGCATTAAATACGTATTATGCATAAATCCAAATTTTGACTTACTCTAACTTGGTCAGTTAAAAATGTTTAAAAAAATTACTCTACCCGAATCTGCAGAAAAAATCTTAGGTTGTCCTTTAAAAAAAAAGTAAGTCGTATTGCGCATGCCGCGTACCGAGTGAGCTAAACATTTTAAATTGGTCTGAAAATATGTATTTAAGTGCTCCCTATCACTTCCCGAAAACCCCATTTCAATACAAAGTCACCCATCTTAGATATTCGGTGGTACCTAAAATCGTGATCACACTGTATATATAAGGTCTATGGTTATACGTTTGTTAATAATAATTATTAACTAGGTAGCGAATCTCATAAAAAAATTATTATAAAATAGGTATCTCAATTATTTTTTAGTTTTGTGTATTTATTCGACTTTCAAGGCTTGTACTTATTCTCGGAAGACCATATATCATAATGTAAGACTCCGAATAGATTTTACCCATAGACTAGGAGTTTCCCGAAAATTTTTTCCATGTAGATACCCAATAGTGAATTTTAAAATATTAGAATTATGCCGTTATGCTACTTTACATTATTTTATTAAATATTATTTTTTTGAATTCATCAAATTGACTTTAAAATGGAAATCAACGTCAATCAAACAGAGATTCTTAATTTATTGTTTTCTTGAAACGATTGGAATAATTGGTCAATATTCATTAAAGGAGTTCCAGTCGGTTTTATCAAAAGTCAAAACTAAGGTAAAAATGTCCAATCTAAACATATGAATATCGTTTATTTTGATATTTTTAAATATATTTGAATTCTGTCTCGTAAAATAAACTATAGGGGGCTGAATTCGATGAAAAAACTGGTTTATAGAACAAACAGCCAGACAAAACTAAAAGAATTTGGTTTGACGGATTTCAATTTTTAAAACTGATTTTTATTGATTACAAAGATTACTAGGTTTCCACCGAGTCGATTTTGAGTATCTATTTTTTAAGCTGCGATATCTATGAATAAAAATATGATATTTTTTATTTATATTAACACATTAATACGCATTATGAAACTAACAATAATTGGAATATTAAAAATCGCCTCGATCGCAAACAGTAGCGGATCTGAACCCCATTTAAGGAGGGGGCGAATTAGTATCATAGAATTTCAATATACACATATTAGTCAATAAACATCTGTTATATTTTTTTTTTATATATTATATGAAAAAAAATTAAACCTTATAAAAATTCAACAGTCTTTTATTCAATATTAAATAAGCAAATGTATTAATAATTTATTTGAGCAACAATTGTATGGTTCTTTTTTTACCAGCTGCAAATCTGTCAATGAACAATGAAAATAAAATATTCAGCACTCAATATTAAAATTGAGTTATTTACCACAGTGAATAAAATATTTAATTTATTTTACAAAAATGAATTGATAACAGATTTGATGGTAGGAAAAAAATCTCGGGGAAAAAAAAGTCTTAAGGATAATACGTCTGTTTTCTAAAGATAATATCTAATAATTATGTAATCATATAATAAGTAACTACTAAATACAAAACAGATAAAACAAAAATAATAGCTAATAATATTATGAAATTAAAAAAAAATATATATCATTCAATCCTAGTCAATAATATTATTAAAATATTATACATTTATACATCACTAAGTTAGAATAAGAAAAAAAAATATTACATAATTTTAAAAATCCTAGTTGTGTAAATTGTTATCGCTGTAACTTTTAAAAATTATTTTAAAGTTTTATGAACTTTTTTTGCCCCTAGACTATTTTTCCTTGAGACTTTTTTACCGGATACTTTTTTCCGGGACATTATATCAGGCACTTTTCCCCAACAGATTTATACGGGGCGGTGCAGCACGCTGCAGCACTGCGTGGCGGTTTACCCCCCCCTCAAATACGCCACTGAATTCGAAAATAGGTACCAAGTAAACTTGTTAATCAATCATAATCCGTTTTCAAAATTGAAATCTGTTAAACCAAATTCCTCCAGTTTTGTATAGCTTTTTTGATCTAAAGACTAAAAGTCACTTTTTTTTCATCGACTGGAGCCCTTTTAATGTCAAACATTGTTTAAGAATACACAATATAATATATAAATCTTTTAATTATATTAATTATGCTTAACATCATAAATATTTTAAGTTACTATTTGTTTATTAATTATTAATGAAAAATATTACCTTTACAATTATCTAAAAATAAAAAAGTGGGTAAGTGGATGTCGCTCTGCTGTACAATAGGTTATAAGTGAGGCAATGTATAATGGATTGTATTAAACTTGAATTCGATGATATAATATCATTGTATAAGAAAAACGATTCTGAGCGGAGACGGTTTGTCAGTTTGGATATTTTATACTGTAAGTTGAATTAAAATTATAATATTATTATTTTTTATTCGATTCTATGGTGATAAAAAAACGTTAGAAATTAAAATCCCACTTTTAGTGGTTTTTCGTAATTGGGCAGTGGCTTAAGGTTTTTCCCGTGGCATTAAAAAACTATTGAGAAAATCAAAAACGACCTCTCTAAAGTACCATATTGATCCAATTTGCTAAAAGATAAGGTAAGTTTCTATAATATGTTGAAATCGTAGAACTTCTTCTGGTAGAACTTATGTTAACAGGATAGAAAAAAAATATATATATATACCTTTGCAAAACCACTAGCTTCTTCGCACAGCACGGAATCTAAAATATTATTAGTTCATCTTGTCTATTTACTACAAATTATGATATAATCATTATCACATAATAAATGACTAAAAAAATGTTAATGTGCAGAAGACTTCATGTATCCTCTAAAATCAAAAAATATCCATTTTTAAAAATATCTTTAGATATTAATGACATTTAAATGATTGTTAGTGCCTACATGGCTACATCATAATCTTTTTTAGAATTAAAATCTAATAAATAGCATAAGTATATTAGGTTTTTTCGAAGGTTGTAACTTGTAATAACATAATAATAACTAGTTTCGAATTTTAAATTAATTAAATACAATTTTAAAAATCACCGCTGATAAATATCACCACAATACAAAAATATAGTACAAAATATGTAATCATTCTACATCAAATATCAATAAAATTATACGTACCTTTCAACCATGTATCTGGTTTACCAACAGAAGCAGGCATAATCCAACTTCCAATAACTAGAATAATTGTAAACGTTATAAAAATATTCTTATTAAAAATTATTTTGATTTAGTATAAGAAAATAATAATAAATAATTTGAAAGTTGAACTTTTAATAAAATAAGATAATATTTCTTGCTTATTTTTATAAGCGATATAATTGGTGGCCACTACTGCAATCTACTATCTCCTCAGCACAAAAAAAAAAATAATGTTTCCAACAAGTTGCTTATTTATTTATCATACCAGAGAATAATATTATTCTCCATATGTTGGAGTTCATACATGTGTGTATGTTACGCCGAATTTGTGAAATTGCTGATTTCATGAAATCGGCAGAAAAATTGCCGAATTCATGGAATCAGCATCGTTGTTGCAGAAAACGTGAAATCGGCAATTTTTCTGCTGATTTCATGAAATAGGCAAGCCAATTCTTAAAATATTATAAATAATTGTGTTGTACTCATGATCTTACATACAATGCTGGAGATGAATTAAATCTGATTGTAATAATAAAAACCTAAAGTTATAAAAATATACTTAGTTTTTATTTATATTTATATTATTATTTTTTATTTATTTTAATTAAGTGGAAGTAAATATTTACATTTATAAATTTTGACAACTACTGCCTGGGTGGCACGCCGAATTACACATCATGTCATTTTTCCTACATGTGCACTTTTTTGATGTGCAATTAGTACGGCAGGTACAACGTCGATATCCTTGTCCAGTCCCAACTGATCCTAATCGAACAAGTTCCCGTAACGAATATTCATTTGATTGAACGTCTGTTGTCGTTAAGGAACAGTACTTCGTAGCAGCCAAACTGTTCCGCTCCAGCCATGTGTTTAGAGTTCCTTCTTTGGTTGCTATACAAAATTTACCATCTTTTTCTTCCATTACAACTGAAAGAAGGTTGGCAGCATCTCCTCGCCCTCGATCTACCAACGGGATTGACACCAGAACATTGTCACCAACTTTTAAGGGAGGGAGAATGCCTTTGCCTCTCGTAAATATTTTAAATATTATTATTTTATTATATTTAATTGATTATTGCAACTAATAAACGCACTTTTCGAACCGCCACACACTGTTAACTATTTCAGCAGGTGAAACGAATAACTGAACGCTGAACATGTAGGTAGGAAATATTTGCCACATTATTTTATCAAAGCATTAAAAATGCCTTAGTAAGTAAGATAAAGCCACGCCGTACGCCAGTGGGGACCTAACCATCAGTAGCGTCTACCATCATAGGTAATAAAGATAATGATGTGGTTCAAATGGGTTCAAATATTGGTTATTTATATATCTATCACTATTCTTAATAAATTATGTTTGTAATAATGTGATACCGAATTCACGAAATCGGCAGAAAAAAGTATGCCTATTTCATGAAATCGGCAGAAAAAAGTATGCCTATTTCATGACATCGGCAGAAAAATTGCCAATTTCACGTTTTCTGCAACAACGATACTGATTCCATGTAATCGGCAATTTTTCTGCCGATTTCATGAAATCAGCAATTTCACAAATTCGGCGTAACATGTAAACTTCATAAACATTTTATTTTAATATGGAGTAAATAACACAACTTATAGGTACATATCTTGTACACCTGTATAATAATAATCTATGTTCACAGTAAAGGGGGTTTACACGACACGGTGTAGTGGAGTTAAACCAACTCCGTCCAAACACTATATCAATGTTATTATATTGTGAATCTTTAAAAACTTTCAAAACTTTAAAATGTCGGAACGATGCTGGTTTAGCAACTTTTCGATTTTTTATTTTTTTTTCAAAATGTGTATTAAAGGGTGCCTTTGAAGAATGAAAAAAATACCAGAAAAACTTCGTTTTGAAGTTATTGATGAAAAACTTCAAAAGCTAAATTGTTTTCGTAACGCGCTTTTTTTAAAAAAAAAATACCTAGAAATTAGAATTGAACATCGCTCCGACTAAAAAATCGAAAATATTCCCCGATTTTGTGTATACATACATAAATATTAATTTAAATAAAATTTGAATAAACAACTGCCTATGTCAAACTTTCTAAAAACATTCAAGATGAAGGATATTATTCAAAAGTCAATATTATAAGTTATAACTTATAAAAAACATGAAATCAAATTGATATCAAATCTGTAACCAATCAGCTGTAGCCCCCTACTTTCATACAATTTGTTTGAATAGCCTCCCCCTCACATATGTTTAAGAAAATAAAAAAAATATTTTTTTGGTCCATGAAACATTGAAACTTACTGCAAAAACAATTTGTATAGCCGTACAGAAACCGAACCCTAAAATAAAACATCGGCATCAGAATACCTACTAAACTTATGGGGGACCCTAACCTTAGTTAAATCAACCCAGTCTAAACACATTATCAATGTTATTATATTGTGAATCTTTAAATATTAATAAAATGTCGGAACGATTCTGGTTTAGCAACTTTTCGATTTTTTAAATTTTTTTTTTTCAAAATGTTTATTAATAAGGGTGCTTTTGAAGAATGTAAAAAAAAAGTAAAGTCCGGACAAACTTCGTTTTGAAGTTATTGATGAAAAACTTCAAAAACTTAATTGTTTTCGTAACGCGAATTTTAAAAAAAAAAAAATACCTAGAAATTAGAATTGAACATCGCTCCGACTATAAAATCGAAAATATTCTCCGATTTGCTAATCGTATGTAAAACCACCTTGGGCATCGGAATTAAACAAAGTAGTTAAAAAGCACACAATGTGCTAGCATTGCCACTAGCTCGCTGCACTGCGCTCGGACAAAAAAATCGAAAAAACACCAAACATGAGTTCCTCCGCCTAGCATTATTAAAGTAGTTTTGCGCACATGCGTATAAACGTAAATTTTCATATGTTCGTTATTTTGAATATGGACGCTTATACAAAAGCTATAATGGATTTAAGCTCATATTTTTTTTCTAGTTTCACTAATAACAACTTAAGAGGAACCTTATATTAAATGTACAAGTTTTTAACCGAACAAATACCATTTTATTGAGGTCCATGTCCCCGGCATTTTCCACTTTCTTTCATTGTATATGTTACCGTTAAAGTATTAAACCAGTTATTTTATAATTTAACGTAACATTCTAGTTAAAGTGTTTACATTCAAATTATATAAATACTTTATCTTGAAAATGCATACAATAACTAGTTATATTATAGAATTACAGATAATGAATCGTTAAAGTGTTTACATTTTAAATTAATAACTAGTTAAAGTGGATAATTGTGATTTGTGAATATAAGGGGAATATTATTAATATTAATTGATATTATAAATTATTCTAAAAAAATCTAATAAATCATAAAAATGAATAAACATTAAAAAACAACATTTCTACAACATTGGTTTTGAATCTATCTTAGTAATGTTTACAATTTTTTTTTATATTACCTCACAATGAATAAGGGGTGCGCCCCGTATACGCTTCCTCGCAGTGCACCCTGGTAACGAGTCGGTAACCTGTTATCGACTCGGCTAAAGTATACGGAATCTTGGTCAGCGGACTGTGCCTTCAGCATCTCCCGCTCAATGCAAGCAACACCAACAACAATTAACCAAAATAGCCCTTCTCAGGGCTCCACGACAAGGGATTCAACCCGCATTATGTAATTAAACGTAGAAGGCATCAGCAAAGCGAAATCCGAAGTACTAGAAATTCTTCTGTTAGAGCAAAACGTAGACATATTACTGATACAAGAAACACATACAAGTGATGAAGAACAACTTTCGAAGAGAGGTTTTATCAATGGATATACAGTAGCTGGAGCGACTTACCATAGTAAATATGGTACAGCAACTTATGTAAGGGAAAACCTAAAATGGAAATTTATACAGGCAACTGATTATAACAACATATTTATAATCCAAATAGAAATTAATAATCTGAGCGTTTCTAACATCTACAAACCACCGAACATTAGCTGGACATTACCCATGACTCTCAATATTCAACATCCCTCTGTAGTTATGGGTGATTTCAATAGTCACCATACTACATGGGGATATAATGACTCAGACAAAAACGGAGAAGATCTTACACAATGGTCCGAAGCCGAAGACTTAACACTCATCTACGATGCAAAATCAAGAGGTACATTTCACTCAGCGCGATGGAATCGAGATTACAACCCCGACCTGTGTTTCGTCTCTAAAGATGAAGAAGGGAATCCTCTAGAGTTACACAGAAATGTTCTAACAGATTTTCCGCACTCCCAACACAGACCAGTTGTCATTGAAATAGGCATCGATATCCACTATATTAACTCGATACCTAAACCAAGGTGGAATTTTCAAAAAGCAAACTGGCCTGCATTTACGAAAACTCTCGATGATAGCGTACGCTGGATACCTCCTACCTATGAAAATTACCATCGCTTCTCTAAACTGATAATTAGCACAGCCAAAAAGTCTATCCCAAGGGGGTAAGAAAAACCTATATCCCTGGTTTTAACGGAGAGTGCCAACAACTATATACTAGGTATACAGAGACTAATAGTAATGATGATGCAACGAAATTAATACAAGCTTTAAATAATCAACGCAAAGAAAAATAGCTGAACCTTGTTGAACATACTGACTTCAAACACTCAAGTCGGAAAGCATGGGCCCTTCTCCGAAAGCTTGGTGCAAACGGCCAACATAGTGCAAATAAAGAAAATCAAGTCAACCCCAATCTCGTAGCTAATCGTATTGTAAACCTATCTAGAGCAACACCAGATAAACAAGCCACCAAGGATATAAAAGCAAAACTTAGAAACCTAAAAATCGTATCCAACGAAAGGACAGCACAAGCAGCCCCATTTTCGATTGATGAAATAAGTAAAGCGATACTTATGATAAAACCTGGAAAAGCGGCAGGACTCGACAATATTTACCCTGAATTTATAAAACATACTGGACCTAGAGCAAGAGCGTGGCTTATGAAGTTCTTTAATAATATACTTACAAATACAAAAATCCCTACAATTTTTAAAAAATCAAAAATCATAGCAATCTGCAAACCCGGAAAGCCTACCAACGCAGCAGATAGTTATCGTCCAATCGCTCTCCTTAGTGTGTGTTATAAATTATTGGAACGCCTTGTACTGAACCGAATTGGACCTATCATTGACGCCATTACACCAATCGAACAAGCCGGATTTCGCCCTGGCAGAAGCTGCACGGATAAAATTGCAGCTCTCACCACCTACATTGAAAAAGGGTTCCAAAATAAGAAAAAGACAACAGCCGCGTTTATTGATCTAACAGCTGCGTATGACACAGTATGGAGGGAAGGTCTATTGTTCAAACTTCTGAAAACTACCAAATGTCTGACGTTCCACAATCTTTTAAATGAAATGCTAACGAATCGATATTTTCAAGTCCATTTAGGAGCCTCCCAAAGCTCGACGAAACAACTAAATAATGGACTACCCCAGGGATCAGTACTGGCACCGACTCTGTTTAACCTTTACATCAGTGATTTACCGAGCACAATCTCTCGAAAATTTGCTTACGCAGACGACATTACGGTAGCTACACAACATGAAAAATTCGAAAATAATGAAACCATACTCAATCAAGATCTAGAAAAACTTAGAAAATACTTCCAACAGTGGCGCCTTAAACCAAACATACAAAAAACAGAAGTTTCAATATTCCATTTAAACAACAAATTAGCAAAACACCAACCAATTATCACATTTGGAAATCAAATACTAGCATATAACCCTACCCCTAAATATCTCGGAGTTACACTTGATAGAACACTCACGTACAAAAATCACCTACAAAACACCGCTGCAAAAATAAGGACAAGGAACAACATCATTCAGAAGCTCGCTGGCTCAACTTGGGGAGCCTCAACCGAAACCCTTCGGACATCTGCTCTAGCTCTGGTCTACTCAGCCGCAGAATATGCTGCCCCTGTATGGCTAAATAGCGCACATTGTTCAAAAATCGATGTACAACTTAACTCAACCATGCGTGTCATCACAGGTGTAGTTAAAACTACCCCCACAGAGTGGCTTCCAGTGTTATGTAACATACATCCACCTCATATTCGACGCTTGACAGCTACAGCGAGAGAATGGTCTAAATATAAGTGCAATGAAAAACTCCCAATAAATAAAGATATACCTACGAATCACATTCTGAGACTCAAGTCGAGGAAACCTGTCTGTTTAACAGCGAAAGACCTCATTGAAAACAAATTCAACGGAGATAACGACTGGAGATCAAAATGGAATCTATCAAACCCCGACAGTCATCAACTAATCAATGACCCATGCTCCCAAGTACCAGGCTTCTCACTTAAGCGACGAGAATGGGTCACCTTGAACAGACTTCGAACCGGACACGGGAGATGCGGAGACAATTTATACAGATGGGGGTTGAAAGACTCCCCTGCTTGCGACTGTGGCCATTCACCTCAAACAATGGAACATATAATTAGACATTGCCCAATCCGAGCTTTCAATAAACCCATTGCCGACATCCACAACATTTCGAATGCAGCTCTAACCTGGCTGAGATCACTTGATATTCCCCTATAGAAAATCATCCTACCACATAGAAGTTACCATGCTACTATAATTGCTGACTAATTATATTATACTATATGTTTTATATTTTATTTTATTATTTTGTTCTATTTTTACAAAGTTTATTTGTTAATAATTTTATTGTGTTGTAATGCTTGTCTATAATACCATACGATAATAATAATAACAATGAATAACAATTATATTATCTACACTATTTGTCAAAATTAGTACACAATTGATTTTGGTGACATTTTGACAAAACACCATTTTTACGGCATATACATCGATTAGTGGTGCATTTAGTGATACAAGTACATTTAAAAAAACCTTGTCCATTTCCAATTTGATTGTTCTGTAGCTGCAGATCGTAGAGAAATTTGTTTTTCTTGAGGTACATCGCTTAAAGATATAATGTTTTCTGAACACGTAGTGAATTGGGAACGTGCATATAGCTGTTTTAAGATACCTATAATTTTAAAAGTTAAGGTATTATTTAAATGTAAAAAATATGTAACAAATCTTATACATACCACTTTTACATCCAAGTTGATAGAACCCGTCTTCAGTAATTTTGAGAACCACAGCAATTACCGATCGAGGATCTCCCCTCCCTCTATCAACATCAGGAATTTTAAGTTGAACTGTTGAACTTTCTTTTGCTTCTGGAAATTTAGCCTTTGATAAATTTTTCATTTTTTTCGCTTGCATTTCTAAGTTGTCACTTGCATTTTGTCGTTCTTCTATTTGTTTGCGTTTTCTATTTTCGGTTGATGGTATTTCTTGTAATATAGTGTGTGGCAATATACTTGATGTTAGGCCAGTTTTAGGGTCAGTTCCAAACATCGCATTGTATGGGCTTCGTTTCATTCCAGAATGATAGGCTTTATTTTTCATAAATTGAACGAATCTGAGTCCTTCACTTAAAAAGCACACAATGTGCTAGCATTGTCACTAGCTCACAGTACTGCAATCGGACAAAAAAATCGAAAAAACACCAAACACGAGTTCCTCCGCCCAGCATTATTAAAGTAGTTTTGCGCACATGTGTATAAACGTAAATGTTCATATGTTCATTATTTTGACTATGGACGCTTATACAAAAGTTATAATTGATTTAAGCTCACATTTTTTTTTCTAGTTTCACTAATAACAACTTAAGAGGAACCTTATACTAAATGTACAAGTTTTTAATCGAACAAATATCATTTTATTGACAATAATTAAAAAATACTAATACAAATTTAAATTTTCGTACGGTTTTAAATTGCTCAGAAGGAGCATATAGGTACTTTTAAAATTATATGATGTATAAAAAACCTTTTATAAGTACCAACAAAATTCAATTTTCTATCACAAACCACTCTCAAAGCTAATAGTTGAAAACATAGAAGCATTTTTGTGACTACTATTTGTGTATACATTTATAAATATTAAATAATGACACAAAATTGTAAAATCAAAATAGGCAATGCTCAAGGCTTTAGTGTTATTTAGAGAAATATAGTGAATTAATAGAAATAGATATTATGTCTGAAGTTAAATTTAAGTGGAATATTGTCAAAACGTTGCGTGTCAAATATTGTAAGTTAATACAATTTTGGCTCTCTGAAATAGAAATTAGGTATCTTCGTAAACGTTTTGGGTAGGTACACATTGTTTGATTTCGGTTACGATTAGTTACTGAACGTTTTCTAAATTTTGGAATAGGTCCAAAATTGATTCGAAATAGTCAGGTGTCCAACATCATGAACGTAAGATTTTAAGTTAAAATTTGATCGAAATTAGATGTTTAAAAGAAGAATATTGCTTATAGTTAAATGGTTGTAGTTTTAATATATTATTCGAAGGTACTTGAAACTTTTTAAGTGTATTGTTATATCATGGACACGCAATGATATTTTAAAAGCAATTTTCCTGCAAAAATTAATTCAGCCTATAGTTTTAAGCCACGTTTAATAACGATTATACATCTGTTTAAAATGCATTGAGTTTATACCATGTTTAATTTGTATACTAAATATTTATTCAGTTGATAAAAACAATTTGAGCACCAAGTAATATGAACTTTTTGCAAGAAACCTTGTTTTAAATTTTCAATACTTAGATAGCTATAAAAATTGAACATATTTTTATACATATTCAAGTCCAGGGCTTGAAACCGATATTGGATACGGCAATATTTTGAATACTGGTTAAAGCCGTTAAAAACCAAAAACAAAATCGAAAAAAATAAATACTATTATCCATAACCGAACTCACATTCGAAAAAATATTTTCGGTTTCAAGACCTATTTTTAAATACAACAGAATTTAAAAAATATCAAAATGTCGATGAAATTCATTAAATTTTTAATTTTTGATGCTTAAAAAAAAATCCTGCATACGTATCTTCAATATGTTTCAACTGCTATTAAGAATATAATATATTATTATCTAAATATACAATTAAAATGTGTTCAAGTATATGCTTATATATAAATGTATACATTAATATTTTTAAATAAATAAATAATAATTATTGTCTATTGGTGATAAAAAATAAGGAATAACTAAATTCATATTTTGTTGGGATAAACCTTACAGAAATAATTTCTGTACGCAAAAACTCCCTCTGGGACTATAACATTTTCAAAATCCTGGAAAATTTATTAATTTTATGTACACATCATAACCATTCGGGTAAAATTGAGTATTTTTCATTTACACAAAAAACAAAAGAAATTTTAACATTTAAATATTTCTGAAAAACTTTTGATGGTTGAAAAAAAATAGGTATATTTTTATCTTCCTACAATATTATTAGTTCATCTTGTCTATTTACTACAAATTATGATATAATCATTATCACATAATAATTGACTAAAAAAATGTCAATGTGCAGAAGACTTCATGTATCCTCTAAAATCAAAAAATATCCATTTTTAAAAATATCTTTAGATATTAATGACATTTAAATCATTGTTAGTGCCTACATGGCTACATCATAATCTTGTTTAGAATTAAAATCTAATAAATAGCATAAGTATATTAGGTGTTTTCGAAGGTTGTAACTTGTAATAACATAATAATAACTAGTTTCGAATTTTAAATTAATTAAATACAATTTTAAAAATCACCGCTGATAAATATCACCACAATACAAAAATATAGTAGGTACTTACAAAATATGTAATCATTCTACATCAATTATCAATAAAATTATACGTACTTTGCAACCATTTTTCTTGTTTACCAGCAGAAGCAGGCATAACCCAACTTCCAATAGCTAGAATAATTGTAAACGTTATAAAAATATTCTCAATAGAAATCATTTTGATTTAGTATAAGAAAATAATAATAAATAATTTTAAAGTTGAACTTTTAATAAAATAAGATAATATTTCTCGTTTATTTTTATAAGCGATATAATCAGGAGCCACTACTGCAATCGACTGTCTACTCCTCAGCACAAAAAAAAATAATGTTTTCAATAAGTTGCTTATTTATTTATCATACCAGAGAATAATATTATTCTCCATATGTTGGAGTTCATACATGTGTGTATACTTCATAAACATTTTATTTTAATATGGAGTAAATAACACAACTTATAGGTACATATCTTGTACACCTGTATAATAGTAATCTATATTCACAGTAAAGGGGGTTCACATGACACGGTGTAGTGACCCCCCCCCCCCTCAAGTCTGGGCCCAATATCTATCGATGTACCACATCACATATTGTGTCTTCTCGAACGATCGTTATAATGAAATTTGTTTCTTAAGAATTTTAAATACTTATGAAGTTATAAAATATAATATGCATATTATATCGTAATAGAGTATTGCTGTGACCACTACAATCAATCTTCTTTAATTGTGTCATGCTGACAATATTTTAATAAACAACTGCCTATGTCAAACTTTCTAAAAACATTCAAGGATGAAGGATATTATTCAAAAGTCAATAATATAAGTTATAACTTATAAAAAACATGAAATCAAATTGATATCAAATCTGTAACCAATCAGCTGTAGCCCCCTACTTTCATACAATTTGTTTGAATAGCCTCCCCCTCACACAGGCGCGGATCTAGAAATGAAAAAAGGGGGGGCTTAACAAAAAAATGTACTTAAAGTATATAAAAGCATGGGCATTTAGTTTAAGTTTTTTTATTCATTATATATGCTTATTTTAAGAGATTATTTAATAATTATTAATAACAAAATTTAATAAATATAACAAATTAAATTGACCAATCCTCCGTTTTTATTCTTCTAGATGATCTTGAAAATATATTAATTACTTCATCAATATTTATAGGTATGTTTTTATGAATGTTTAAAATAGCTAAACCGTTTAAACGCTCCTGTCCCATGGTTGACCTCAAATAATTTTTTAGGCGTCTTAATGAAGAGAAACTTCTTTCTGCACTAGCTGTAGTAACTGGTATGGTAGCCAATAAATGTAATAATGTTTTAATGATAGGAAAAAATTCATCACAGTGTTTTAATGTTTCGATCACCGTATCGGGTTTCATAGTTTGAATATTGTGCCACTCTTTCTTCCAGATTGATATTTCTGATTGTATATCCAATTTTTGACCTGACCAATCTTCACTATATATCATCGCAGCTTTAATAATATTTGATTCATCATATTTATCAATATGTGTAGGAATCAATCCTTCTAAAGGCATTACTTCACTTAACTTTTCATTGAACCTTAATTTTAGTTCGGAAATTAAATGATCAATAAAAGGTAAAAAAATGGTTATCCTATACCATTCTATTGGATCAGTCGTTTGAATATTACATCGTGTTGTTTGACGTCCACATAAACGAGGTATTCTGATTTCCTCACCAACAAGAGCTGCCATATCAGAAGCATTTTTAAAATATGTTTCGAATTTGGATACAGAATTTTCTCTAATATCATCCATAACATCAATTACATTCTTAACATGAGAAAAAGCTTTAGATAACTCCAATTTAGGGCTTTGTAGTACTAAGCTTAACGTTTTTGTATGAGAAAATAAGTTAGCTACAATTTCTAAAGATATTAAAAATTCACTTCGTTTAATACTTGCACTGAAACCAATTGATTTACATGCAGTCTCAGAGTCAGGCATCTTTTCCAGTTCTTCTAAAGTTAAAATAATATATGAATAAAGTTCTCGGAAAGTTAGAATAGAATCATGTCGTTCAACCCACCGGGTAGCACACAAGGCTTTAAGTTTTGTTTTTAAGGGGGCTGATATTGAATCATCTTTTGAAATAATATCCAACATAATATTTGTTCTTTTGGCAGATGTAGATAAAAAAACAGATACAGTGCCAATAATACCAACCAAATTTCTAATAGCTTGTACTTCGCATGCTTTGGAAATACATAAATTCAATTGGTGATTGAAACAATGGGTATATACTGCCAAAGGCTGATCTTCTAAAATAAGTGCCTGTACACCATTTTTTCTACCAGACATATTTGAGCCACCATCGTATCCTTGGCCACGAAGATTCTTTAAGCTTAATTTATAGCACTCAATTTGTTTGATTATAGTATCTCTTATAGCAGATCCAGTTGTCGAACCTAACTCAATAAATCCAAGGAACTCTTCTTTGATTTGAATCTCCTCCATGTCAACGTATCTAAAATAAATTGATATTTATATGATATTTTGTATTTATATGAATTTGTACATTGTACCTGACTGAAAAAGTCATTTGTTCTTTTGTGCTGATATCTGTAGTATCGTCACATAATATAGAAAAGTACTTGTTTTTTGTTACATTGATTATAATTTTCTCAATAATGACTTTATACAAAATGTCAATTATTTCATTTTGAATAGTTTTACTAATCATAGTTGTTAGAGGGCCTCACATATGTTTAAGAAAATAAAAAAAATATTTCTTTGGTCCATGAAACATTGAAACTTACTGCAAAAACAATTTGTATAGCCGTACAGAAACCGAACCCTAAAATAAAACATCGGCATCAGAATACCTACTAAACTTATGGGGGACCCTAACCTTAGTTAAATCAACCCAGTCTAAACACATTATCAATGTTATTATATTGTGAATCTTTAAATATTAATAAAATGTCGGAACGATTCTGGTTTAGCAACTTTCGATTTTTAAAATTTTTTTTTTTCAAAATGTGTATTAAAGGGTGCCTCTGAAGAATGTAAAAAAAAAGTAAAGTCCGGACAAACTTCTTTTTGAAGTTATTGATGAAAAACTTCAAAAATTTAATTGTTTTCGTAACGCGAATTTTTAAAAAAAAAAATACCTAGAAATTAGAATTGAACATCGCTCCGACTATAAAATCGAAAATATTCCCCGATTTGCTAATCGTATGTAAAACCACCTTGGGCAGATCTCATAATTAAACAAAGATGTTAAAAAGCAAACAATGTGCTAGCAGCGTTGCCACTCGCTCGCTGCACTGCGCTGCGCTACGACATAAAAATCGAAAAAACACCAAACACGAGTTCCTCCCCGCATCATTATTAAAGTAGTGTTGCGCACATGCGTATACATGGGCGCCGACTATTGGGGTGCTGCGGTGCTTGAGCACCCCATGGTTAATTACATGGGGTGCTGAGCACCCCATGAAATAAATAAAACTTCTAAATATTTAATACGTTAATATTATACATTTATAATACATGTAGAAATGATAATTTTCAAATAATATAATATGTTTTGGGTTTTTTTGTTATTTTGGTCGTGCCGCTGACGACGACTGAGGCGATAACGATATTATATTTAGTTACCTACCTATTTCTGTAGAGTGTAGAGCACTAAAGTGTAGACCGTAGTAATTAGTCTGCGTTCGGTCAGCGCGTCAGTCCGTCGTAGTGTAAAGTGTTGTACCTTGTACTGTTTATAATATTATTACAGTTATTTTTATATATTTAAATATATCAAGATGACAAGATGGATAAGTGGTTAATAAAAAAATCAGTTAAAGGTACACATCATAAGCATTTGGGTAAAATTGAGTAATTTTCATTTACTCAAAAAACAAAAGAAATCATAACATTTAAATATTTCTGAAAACTTTCGATGGTTGAATAAAATTAATTATAATAAATAGGTATATTTTGAATTTTCATCTTCCTACAAACATTAATGAAACTACAATAACATACCCAATAATGTGACTGTGCAATGTACTTCTACTGACAGTTAGTGCCATCTATCGTCGACTTCTCATGTTTTATTAAACCGTGCTAAAAACAGTAATTGTATTTTACGATGTCTTTCTCTCATAGTAGTAATATGACCACTAGGTCGAGCTAGTAAATTGTCATAAGCACTTTCTCCTGCCACAAAAAACATTATTCGACTTGCAACCATTCTATATTTATATCTTAAGAGGACGCCGAACCCAAAAATGTTGCCTCTATCTTACACATGTACGGCATACCAAATTTTCGTTCACCAGTTTCAATAGTGTGCTGTTAGTTTTGATATTAGAGTATAATTGACCTATTATCAAACTTTAAGGTAAGGAATGTTCTCTCATGTCATATAATTTTTTAATACTATATTAATACCTATTACCTAATATTGAATAATATGTTTTCAACATTTTTATCAAATACTTTGAACTTATTAAAATTTTTTAGAGAATTTGATTTTATATCGAACATGGAAGATTATTATTTCATCATGATATTTATTATTTGATATTTACTAATCATTAGAAAATTATAACTAAAATTTGTTAGTTAATCATATTATTGTGATTGGCTACACTGGTAAATTTTGGTAGCCCATTAACTGGTACCGTCACCCGATATTCGAGATGAACTGGATGAGTTATATTATTACTTTTTAGTTTTTATACTAGATTTTAAAAAAAAAATGTTTGGAGATCAGAGGTGCTATACAAGAACGAAGAACCCATAAAAAATTATAATTTTATATTTTAACACACAATAGTATCTATAATATAAACATAAAATAATGTAAATCAATTGTAACACTTTGGTTACTGAACTGTGGTAAGTGGTAACTGCTACTCAAGTAATATTTACTTATAAATTATGATTCAAATCTTACCTGTTTGCTAAATACTACTATAGCCTATAGGCTATATACTCTATAGCAGGGGTCTCCAAAGTCCAAACTAAGGCCCGCGAGCCGGATATGGCCCGCGAACAAGTTTTAACCGGCCCGTGGCCCGCATAGGACGCATAGGTAAATATCGATAAAAAAATTATTTCAAAAATGTATTTATATTATATTATATTATTTATACCTATTTATTTTTATTTAAGTATACGGTATAGTAAACAATATTTTATACAAAAATATAAAGTAACATATTATTTATATAGGTAGGTACCTAATATATTATCATAAAATTAAAAATTATATGTGTTAATAAACTTTTGGCCCGCTAGGAGCATTTGATTTTTTTTTGTGGCCCTTGTATAAAAAAGTTTGGAGACCCCTGCTCTATAGCATAGAATATATAAATTAAACAGCTCAAAAAGAATCAAAATATGTTCAAAATTGTTTGGTGGATGGGAAATGCTAATATAAACAACCGGTGAAATTTTCATGTATCTATAGTTATTCGTTTTCGAATTACAACAAAATAAGGAAATCACTACATGAGAAATCGAGTGAATATCCAATGTTGTAAAAAGTTGAATTTCAAACGCTCATAAAAATTTAATTTGACTTCTTAGACATTTTTTTTTGATAAAGGTAGATAATTTTTTAAGGATTCTTGTATTACATTTTAAAATCTTAGATTTAAAAAGAAAAATTTTTACGAATTCTTAACTCAAAATAATTTGTTAATTTTCGTGATTTTTCCATATTTTGTAAATGTTTGAACTTTAAATGCTTATAAAAAAAACTGTGACTAAGGATTTTTAATATTTTTCATCTGCCTTTAAAACAATATACTAGGATCCTTCTGTTAAATTTTCAAGCTTTTTTAACTATTAGGAAATTCAAAATTTGACCTCCCGAATGCACCAACTATAGATTCACTTTCCCATCGAACAAGATACTGTTGAAGAAAATCGAAGTGGTTTTACTTCCCTAAACCGTGATGAGAGACACAAAAATAAAAAAATTCAAAAAAAAAAAAACACACATCATTGTAAAATCAATACATTCATCGTTTCACTCAGAATCTAAAACAAATTTTATGAAATAAATAATATTATAACAACTAATTGCACATTTATTAATATTATTAATTATTAGCAACAACCACTAACTATAATAGTAGATTTAGATAGAGCACCTGCCATAATACCTAGTTAATATTTCATAGTTGTTATGAATAGAGACGGTAATGAAATCAATTGAAATGCCTCAAAAATCGAAGAAAGTTCCCTAAAAATGCTGAGTAAAATAATGCAAATATTATTAGGTGTATAAGATGCACCATATTTTTTAACACTTTGAAAATCTAAAAATTTTAAATACGTAGTTACAATGAAGTATACACTATAGAAGCACCTAATTGGTGAAGTAAATTTAATAACTCTAATTGGGCTATTATGAGAAACCAACATTTATTTTAATTTCAAATGGTTTATAAGTCATAACGTTTTACAAAATATTCAACATTTCAACGTTTTGTTCATATTATGTTATATCGATAGAAATAATACCTGTTTTTAATGCATGACGACTTAATTACCCACACAATAATATAATATCATATTATTTACATACGTCATTATGAACATTGTGTGCACATAGGTATTATGCAGTATCGCTGCTTATTTTATGTAAGTTTTTATTCAATTATAATATTGTAAAGGCATACAATAATTAATATAAATTATATAATATTTTGTGTACACCACTACCTACACAGTTGTTAATTTCATTTACCGTTGAGATATTTGTCATCGATACCCTTTATTCGTCAATCGCCGTAATGTATACGATATGCCTGGGCATCAATAACATTTAACTGGCACTTTATCTGACTATTTTTTTTTCTCACGATTCCCAATCGATTACTATCTGCATTTGTTAACATTGTAAACGCGTTGTACGAACCTCCCATGTAGGTCCCCGGATATATACCTATTGGATTCTTTTCCACACAATATTACACAGGTACACGCTCGGGCATTTATAATTAATAAAAAACAAAACGTTAAACCACTACGATAGGAGTAGGTATTAACATAATGCCAGCTATAATAGTATAGGTATAGGTACAACGTTTTTAGACACTATTTGTTAATTAATTAATTACCGCCGTGTTGTTGGCGACTAGTCTTGGATAGATATTTATTTTTGTGCGCCGTTCCGTGGATCGTGATGTTGTTTTTTCCCTTTGTTTTTTACTATTATTATTGTTACTGTTTAATATATTTCTTATTCTTATATTATTATTATTTTTTTTTTTATTAAATCTCGATTTTATCAGCGAACACGCTACACATACACGCCGTGTATTTTCGAGGTGACAATAATTGAATCCCAACGACCACACACATTGTTCTGCATTCTATTAACGATCAGAAACAGTAGCGCGTACGGAATCGCAACCCTCCCGAGTCATTTGGAAATGCAAATTTCGAAATACCACAACGGTCGATTGAAATCAGTAGGAAGGCGTGCTTAAGCAAAATAATATGATGATGTATAGTGGTGATTAGAATATAGTATGACGTACCTATTATAATATTATAACGTTTCTGTTTTTTTTTTAAGCCTATATATTATAATTTTCGAAATTTAATGTGTATAGGCACTTGTATTCATCAAACTGTTTATGACTATTATATTATTTTGGTAGATACTCTAACTACTCGAAAACTCATGTTATTTAACGCAAATTTATTATATTAAAAATATATTTAAAAAATTCAAATTTGGTCATGGTAGGTAGACAGATAGCCATAGAATTAGCTTATAGCATTTATATTTATTGTAAATATCTAAAATCTAAATTAATACTATTTATGTGCAACAAAAAGTGGATTTTCGGGAGAAATGTTAAAAGATACCTATTATATAGGTTTAAATGTAATTGGTTACGATATAGCCATTGATGTTCTAAAACTTAAATACAAATTCATTAAATATAGGTATTTATTTTAGGTATGTATTTACTTATTTATTTAACAATTATTAACAATATCATGTCAATATGTCTACATGCATAGGTATACATATATAAATATACACATATTTGTATCGTGTAAATTGAACACGCATTAGGAATTCATAGTAAATACACTACTAATTAGTTAGGTAAGTACGTATGTATATTGTATAGTATGCCTTATATGTATATATTAATTAATAATTATAAAAAATTATATACAAATAAACACGATACAATACACATTTATTATAAGTTTATTAACTTAACATGTACCTAATTTAGATACGTAAATGTAAATAACTAATCAGAAGTCCAAAAAGGTATACAATTAATAGCCGCAATTAATTTGACTAATGTTTGTACGGTACAGTAGGACACGACGTCTGTAAATATGTCGAAAATATTATTACAAGTTAAAATTTTAAAATAGAGGTACCTCTGGTATACCTATATTATTGTATATTATATATAAGTCTGTCAAACAATTTTATTTTATTCTGAAATCTGAATACATGTGTTTTAAAAAGCAGGTAGGTTTATATCATGTATAATGCACCTAACTTACACATATTAATGTGAGATAATGATAACCAATTTCTATGCAAATTAGTATCGAGCTTATAAACACAAATATAATATATTTACTTACATAAGAAAATAAAAATGTAATTTTAGTGTCCATGTATACCTATAGGATTTGGTATTTTAATGCTAGTAATCGTCGTTCTATGTTAAACTGTGGTTTTTATCCTAATAAAATAATAAAATAATGACTAAACATTTTGCTAATGACGTCGGAATAATCTGAGGAACAAAGGTCTGGGAAACTGTATACTTATCTGACAAAAATATCTGTTTTTATTGGTCAAGGCGGTGCGCATCATGTTTTTTCGGTGCAACATTAAAAAAAAAAAACAACTTGTTGGTTATAAGTAAAATGTTAAACGTTTAATATTATGATCGGTGTAGAGCTATGTTGTTTTTTCTCCGTTTTCTTTAATTGTGAACTCTAGTCATGTTCGTCTGTGACTATAAAAATTACCTATTTGTGTCATATATCAACCTCAAAGAAACCCACACCGACAAACTTACACGCCTAGCTATACTACAGAAACACGCCCGTATTAAATATACTAAATAATATTATTTATATATTTATTTTTCTAAGATTTTTAAGGCATATGCAGCTATAATGTTTTTTTTTCGGGGCCGATACGAATCTTTATGTTTTTTGTTATAATATTAGTAATATATCAATCTAACGCCGTACTGTATAAACATGATGATAGCTTACATTCTCGCATTATTTAAATATTTATTTTAAAGCATTTTCAATTTACCATCTGACAGGTATAGGTATTTCTTTATAATATTTTTGGTAAGTCCGAGGAATGAAATAATTTTAAAATTTCAAAGATTTTTCTTTGAAAATATTTTTACAATGACAGTTATACCATTTATTTGTTGAAGTTAACTACAACGATATATTATTCGTTAAGTATAAATACTGTAGTTTCATTTTATTTTAGTTTTACAGAAATATGCTATTTTATCTCAACTAAGCATTGTAATAGGTAATTTGGTATTCAAAAAATTCAATTTTTATTATATTGCTTGGTTGATTAATTATTTTATTTACTTATTGCAACTATCGTACAAAGTATAAAGTTTATAACGCTGTTTAATCGCCTACTGTATAAATTATATACTTAAATTTAAGGTATGAAGTACATAATATTATAATTTATTACCTAATAATTTTTTGTTTAATTTTCACGTATTGCATTAATATTCGATCAATCGTTCAACAAAATGAGCAGTATAAACGAATTATTATTGTTTTTGAAATTCCTTTGTAATATGCAGACGTGTCATGCTTGTATATAAATTCGAGTATCCGTGGTCCCCTACTCCCCTAGGTAGTACACAATATTATTATAGTAATGTAATAATAATAATAATAATATGTTAGGAATATATTATATTGTAATTTTTTTCCTAGTTGAAATATTAATGAAAACATATTCGAAATTCCTTCCAGTGATGGTGGACATATCAAGCCGACCGGTGTATACCTAATGTTCAGAGAAATGTGTGTTTATATATGTGACAAGTCCAAGGGAATCACCCCCGTTCGTATGCACCTATATTATTATATACGATCGGGTCCAGCGTCTTTCGATTATTTGACGCACGAATACTTTGTCATTGTTTAAAAACTCCGTGAACATCATTAGTTTCACGAAATGGCATTAAAAAAAAAAAAAGTCGTCCCGCAGACACACGGTGATAATAATAAATGACCTGTACCTGCCGGCTGTACACATTAATTTACATACAAAACTGTCCGATGTCGTTTACGTGCATCTGTGTCGGATTCTGTTTACGGTATTCCGTATATTATATATTCTTGATCACTGCCAGCTAGAGAATACGGTTGTTTGTTGTACTTCTCAATGCTATAGGTATATATATGCAAATCAAACAAGTGTGTATTGTGATAATGTCGTTAAATACTTTTTGAATTCATATTTACTTTAATTAGTTTTGTGAGACCTCAACAAGTGGGTAACAACAGCAAGCTATCTATATAAACCTCTACAACACCTGTATGGCTGTATATTTGTAATCTTTTTAAGACTATAATATATTTTTAACAATAAAAGTAGATATAATATAAGGGCTTATATTGTAATCAATTCTAATTGATTATTCATTGCATTGCATTCACCCACTAATAATTAATAACATCCAGTAGTCTATAACAATATAATATATAGTACTACACGTTTAATTCGTAGGTATAAATAATATACCTGTAATGTGTTACTATTTTCTATTATCATTTTAAGTTATTAGTTCATGTATTATGTACATTATCTGCATATAGCTAATAGCTATATGTTTCCTAACCTATAATTTTATCATTGTCCATAAAAACTAATAATGGTTTTGTTATTAAAGTATAATTTAGTTTACTATGCAATTTATTATACTATGATAATAATATTATGATTAGAGGTCGGGATTATATTCTTTTGCATATTATATTGCGGTTTGAAATCATGAAACGTGTAAATATTAATGACAAAAGTTTTTTTTTGTATATTTGAGAATATTTCAAGATAAAATAATATTTCGTATAATAAAGAATATTAGAGAATATATCGATTAATTTTATAGATTTTCGATATTTTGTATTGCAGTGGCATAAATAATATAAATTATATGCCCGATAATGGTGATATTGATATTTATATGTATTATATACAATAATTATACCCCAAATAGTAATTTTATAGTAGGTGGCCTGTAGATAACGATGAAAAATTGCCTTAATTAAAAATACGTTATTAATCTAATTTAATATAAAATAAATAAAATGTTACCTACTATAGTCGGGAGAATGAAAAGTGCAATATAAAGAAAGAGGCCACAGATGTGCGGTGAATTTCTGCTATCGTTTCGCAAAGCGAGTATTTTTAAAAATTAGATTTAGTCATTTAGATATATAATTACTTAAAACAAATGTATTATAGAAAGATAATGTATACGAATTTTGGTACCCCTGTTTTTTGAAGAAGAAAAAAGAGTGCTATAACATATTGCCAGTGGCCAATTTTCATTCTTCCGACTTTAAGTTAAATATTTTTTTGAGCTGTGTTATTTTTTATTACCTATTTACCATGTACATACTTATTTATATTAGAATTATTTTCTATTATGTACTTTATTCTTTTGCATATAATAGTACAATTAACACTTTTAATTTAAGAAAATATATTAATACATTGGAAAAATATTTTCGATTATTTAAGAGAATATTATTATCATCTTATTTGGCTATTTTAAGAGAATATATTATTCCGGCTTCTAATGTTATGATGAACAGTGTGATGTTCGTGAACTCAAGATTTTTTTTTAATAAAATTCTGAAAACTTAAAGTGAAGATAAATGTTACAATGTATATTTTTTTTATACAAATAATAAGCCTTTTTTAACGCTTGTTTCAGATGATACGGAGTGCATAGGTGATTATACGAAATCGTATTTTGTACCTAAGTGGTCAACAGTCTTATAATAATATATGACTTAACAACGCAGTGGAAAATAACAATGTCGCAAGAGGTGTTTCTGGTAGATTCTCTCTATTATTAACGACCTAATCGAAGAGCAAAAAAAAAAAAATAAACACGTAATGATATCATGATGAGCGATTTAAAGCCAAATATTAAATATTATGAACGACAATAGAAAAAAAGCTGCGGGGCGTTTGCTTAGTCACTTGGGATTGGGGGCCTCGGCAGGTATCCTTGTCATCACTAATTTCTAATTATCGATTCATTGACTAGCCGTCAAAACGTTGCTATGGGCGGTCTATTGTGTGATACTGTGAATCCTATAGTAAAATTATTGACCTGGCATATTTTTATTTTTCAAGCCGGATCGTCCCACGCTCAATTAACACTCAATGAATATACGTTGATAATAATAGTAATAATAACAATAATAAACAATGTTACATCTATAATAGTAAAAGTGCCCGTTTACAATGTTCGAACTTAAATGACAAGTAATTATAATGTGAGAATGTATGTACAGGTATTGATTATGTCGACTTTGCTGGGTGTATTATGTATATAATATAATATATATATATAATAAGTATAGGTATGGGCACACATATTGTTTAATTATTGTCCCAAATATTACAGATTGGCTGGTTATCTGCAGATTTAAATTATTTAATTCTATGGCAAAATAATTCAGTTTAGTAAAACAAAAATAGTAGGCATATCAACAGTGGATTGAAATTACCTATATGAAGCAAAAATAATACGACCAATGATTTTCTAAAAAGCGTTTAATAATATAATGAAAAAGAAGAAAATCGTTTATAAATTAAAAAGTATGCATACGTCATAATATATATTATATATATATATATTTTATCTAAATATTTATCGTAATGTTATTAAAACTTGATTATATTTTTTGTTTTTTAGTCTTTATTATTTTATTCTATTATAGTTTGTCTTAAGCTGTACAGACTACGGATATTATATATTAATTTATTTATTAGAATATATTAAAGATATTGTCTGGTACTTTCCTAAAAAAAAAAAAAAAAAATTAATATATTGTCGGAATATCAACAAATTATTTTTAGTATATATTTAGGTATATATTACATACAGTAGTCTCGTATAGGATTTTGAAGGAAGATTATGACGTCACTACCACAACGACCAACACATGCACAGCCAAACTGACACACACATGTTACATTTACTTATATACATCTATAATCCATATTAATATAATAATATATTGGTTTATTAAAAAAAAATAATTTAAGGTCATACATGTTTTATATTTATCATGAGATTTCCTACTGTTAAATATCTTGGTCTAACACCTGATCAAAGACTTACTTGGGCCCACCATATAAGAACCAAAATACTCGCTCTAAAATATAATCTCTTACGCATGCTAAAAACTGTATTATGCAAAAATAATTACACCTCCACGGGCATCAAACTTCTTATCTATAAAAATCTACTGAAACCAATGTGGACATATACGGTCTGCACTCTGCAGTTATGGGGTAATGCGAAAAAATCAAATATTAAGGGGCCTGCACGCGACCTGTTTTTTTGCTCAAAAACATGCCTTACAGGAAAAACTCTCACGCCTCGTAGATTGGTCCGATTTCCGTAATTTTTTTTTTGTTAGATAGAGGAAGACTTCTTACAGGGCGCATTGGACTTGGATTTTCAACATTATTTTTCTAAATCTTATGTTACAAGTTTGAATTTAATCAATTTTTACAACTTTTTAGTTTTTGTATTATTTTTTGTTTTTAGCGACGTAATCAAAAATCGAAGTCCAATGCGCCCTGTAAAAAATATTCCTCTATCTAACAAAAAAAAAATTACGGAAATCGGACCAATCTACGAGGTGTGAGAGTTTTTCCTGTAAACTGTGTTTTGACCGATATAATACACCCTATCAACCCCCCCTAAATAGGTATTGGGTAGTAGATTAGTGGAAAAGTCTTATAATTGAGGTGGCAACTAAAATATAAAATTTAATTTTCAAATTTTATAGAATTGCGGAAAATTTGAAAAATCGCGAGCAGGCCCCTTAACAAAATTCAAGCCTTTCAAAACATTGCTCTAAGGAAATTAACAAATGCACCTCCCTACTACTCAAATTTGTCTCTAAATTCAGACCTAAGACTAAAAACAGTTAGTGATGAATCTAAATGTTTCTATAAAAGATTCCACAACCAGCTAAGTACTCATTCGAATCCATTTATTAAAAATTTGGCAAAAACAAAAATAGTTAAATATAATAATTAAGTAACCATAGGAAGTGTCATCATTGGGTGGCTCCTTTCATCACAATAATGTTACCTGTCAATTGTACAATATTGTTTAGTTAATAATCTATACGTATATTCTAATTGTATTACCTAATGATACAGATTATTTATTACTTGTAAAAAAAATCAAAAAAAAAAAAAATCATGAAATCTATTGTGAACTATTATAACCTATAACTGCTTTAACCATAAAATATCATAGTTTATAAGGTAATAATATAAAATTTCACATTTGAGATGAAATAACATTATCTTAGTATTATAGTAAATATAATAATAAAAAAAATAAAGGTGACAGCGGCTATACAATTAAAAAAAATTATTACGACCGCGACGTGGCTACAAGAGTATGTCATGTTTCTGAAACACAACCCTAAGTTACGCCAAAGAATTACCTATTATATTATCTAACATTATATACATACCTACTAATTAGTAATTACTGTTTATTATCAATCGAAAATAAATTAATGTTAACTGAATATTTTATCTATTATTAGATTATTACAGAGTACTGTGATCATTTAATTATAATAGGTAGCTATATTATATACTGAATATCATTATTATAAATCAAACTGAACATTTTTTAACTTTCGATTTCGTTTCAGTGGTAGGTATATAATTTATTCAATATGTGTCCAAATCAATGTATTTCTGTATATATATGTATTAATTAAGTTTTTGGCCGTATCGGATCATAATCTCGACCAGACGGACGCATGTAATAAAATGTCTGTCAAGTTATAAATGTTTTAAATCGGTACGGCTTTATTTCTTAATTCATCATGATATATATAATATTATTAAAACCGTATGATATAATATTACAATATCAGGGATATAGATTTCGAATTTTATAAAGTTTCATCTGCAGTGCGCCGCGTAACGGTTTATGAATAATGTATCTGTGAAATTATTACCCTTAACTCTTGTCACTTAAGTCCAATTGATTTATGGTCGGGTGTATACGTGTGTGCAGTAGTGTGTGTATGTGCTTATAATAACATGCGAAGTTTCTCGATAAAGTTAGTTAGATTATACAATATATTTTGTATGTATTAAAATAGATCGCATGAATTTGTATCGCAATACACAAACACGTGTAAGCCCGTGTACCATAAATACAGGGTGATTCACCAAGCATATTACGATCACATCCCCTGCCTTTATTTATTTTTTTTTAATTTTTTTTTTCTAAATGGTTGTTTACAATATTTTGATTTATAATAGGTAGGTATATAACACCTATATTATACATCAACATTTTGAAAAGATTCATCCGCTTAACAATTTTTAATACAAAATGGTGATTCACATTAGGAAAAAGTAGTTTGTATGGTATGTACAAAGTTGGTATTTATTAAATAGTGTAAACATTCTAAGTATTTAAGAATGTAGCCCTTATTGTTAGTATAATTACATACTAAAAATTCCAAAATCCTAATTTGAATTAATATTTATTATCAGATAATCAAATTCATATAATATGCTTGTTGAATCACACTGTATATACGATACTCGTTGATATGTTTATACAATATTAAAATTTATAATATATTATATGGTATAGTGATTGAAGAAATAATATGTCTCTCATAATTCACGCAAACGTAAGCATCATGCGTGCCTACGATGATGCATACGACGATACAGTATAATATACATATTTATAAAGGCAAGATTCATAAAATATTTATAATCCAACAGAATGCACTTATATTTTGGAGATGGATATGCTACAAAGTACAGACTCGGGAGTCATGATTCAAAACGCCCGATTAATCTGAATAGGTGTATAGATGAGATCATAGAATGTACATAGCGTGAAACGTGTAAGCCATATGCCCCTATAGTAAGGGCAGTGGCGGATTTAACGGTCTTAACGGCTAGGTTAACAAATATTCCTTAAGTATGTGACTGATACAATTTTGTACGAGGCCCCCCTTTTGGATTTGTCGACTTTGTTTGAACCCTTAAATCCAGCACTCCCAGACGTCCACTTCAGAAATATACAAATATATACAAGTATACAAACAGAAATATTAAGTTATTAAATACCTATAGTAATGATATACCAATTATTAGGTGTCTAATACTTAGATATCTAGAAGAAAATCAATAAAAAAAATTACATTAATGGTTATTGTTTTACTACTTATACAAGTGTAGATATTTAAAACAATGACATTGTAATATCGTATATGGATACTTAAAAAGTTAAAAATGAACTTGCCAATTTTTTTTTAATGTAACGATTAAAATACTACGCTCCACCAACTTAAACGTACAAGTCTACATACGACACTGGTACAGTGGTAAATTATACGGTATATAGTGTAGGTACCTGTATATTATACTATACGTAAGTAAATATACGAAGAGGAAATAGATCGTGTTTTACGATACGATGTTTGCTGCAGCGTGTGTAAAATAGTCGTATTTATTGTCTCATATATTTTTATATTGTTTAAACAGATAGGTATAGCCGTATAGGTATACCTCTATATTATATAGGTACGACTTACATAAGAATATATTATTATCATGTATACCTAACCTATTTCCGATTGTCGAGACAACAGTCGTCATACACAACACTGCAGCACACACGTAACTCGGTGACCGGAAACGGTCTGGAGACGGCGTGAGGCGACACAATGAAAAGCGCCACGAGATGACGAACCGAATAATAATAATAATAACAATAATAATAGTAATAGTAATGGCGCGTATTAATATATAAAACTCTATAGTAATAATAATAATATTATATTATATTTAATATTATTATAGTTAATATCTTACAAGGCAGTCGGCGGGGGCCTTTTGGCCTAAATTCGCGGTGCTGCGGTTGGCGGCTACGAAAACAACACACAGCACAACAACAACAACAACAACAGTATAATAATAATAATAATAGGCAATGGCGGTGAGTGTATTGTTATTATTATATTTTACTCTGCGGAGTGTACATATCATATATGTATATACCTACCCAAGTACAACAGCGATAGTGACATATTATTATTATCATTATACATGCGTTGTGTGGCGTGCAGGAAAATGCTCTGTGCGGCAGGAAAACGTCGCCGCCGTCGTCGTCGTCGTCGTCGTCGGTACATAATATCATGCGGGCCGCTGGTCAAAGAGCTGCCGCCGACCGGTTAAAAGCTTGACGGCGGACAAAAGGGTCCGTCATGCGTGATCGTTGCTGATAATGAAAGTTTTCTGCCGTGCCGCGCAGAACAATCGGAATCGGTGCAGCGGGCGGTACACGTAGTAATATTATATAATATATATGCGAATAATATAATATATAATGTGAAGTTTGAACGACAACGCGGCCCGAACAGCACACAATGGCCGCGTTTAATTAACGTCGACTACGACTACGACGACGACGACGACGAAATAATATTAATATAATAATATTATTATGTCGTGTGCGCGACGCGAAAGGGATCCTCTCTATTGTAATATCATATACACTTCCCATGATGTGTGTGCGCGCGCTGGAGCTTTTGTGCGTCACACATTGTGCGCCCGATTCGAGAAGTGGGGCGTTAGATATAATATGTACCCCCGCCAAGGTCCCAAGTGACATTTTTTCCAACTTCCAACTGCATTGTAATAGGTATAGGTATAGATACCAATCGTTATATCTACCGATGTCGTTTTTTCGTGATTTTGAAAAAAATGTATGCCTAAAGCGTGGGCTTTTATATTGTTGCTTTTTGCAAAAATCAAATTTTATACAATTTTGTTTAGGCTTATTTTGTTGTGTATACGATTGATCCGTTCAACTAACGTGATTAAGGCACTCGTCGTCTCAGAAAACAATAACGTTTTCGAAAATGTTTATTTTCATGATTTTTTAGTCGTTACAAAATAAGATTTTTGGAAAAAAACAATTCTTTTAGATTCTGAGTGGAGTGGGGAAGCTCTATTGGTCTTGCAATGGTGTTTTTTTTTTTTTTTTTTGTATCCTTTATACAAAATATCTACCAAAAGGAGTGCTTCGATTTCAACATATTATAGTACCTTATCTTTTAGCAAATTGGATCAAGATGGTACTTTAGACAGCTCATTTTTCGATTTTATCAATATTTATTTAATTGCACAGGAATATAACCACCGAAAAATGACGAAAAACCGCAAAAATGGGATTTTAATTTCTAACGCTTTGTACCTAACTATAGAAACTAATAAAAAATAATAATACCTATTATAATATAGATTCAACTTATAGGATATTATAATAAATAATAACCATGTCCAGACTGACAAACCGTCTCCTCTCAGAATCGTTTTTCTTATACAATGATATTATATCATTGAATTCAAGTTTAATACAATCCTTTATACATTGACCTGATTGTAACCTACTGTACAGCAGAGCGACATCCACTTACCAACTTTTTCTTTTTATCGTCATCATTTTTTTAGTTTTTTACTTAGGTGTCTCAAATGACAACATACAATTTTCATTTTATATCCCGAATTAGAATACTATTCGTTTTATTTCCATCGCTATATACAAATCAAATTTCGGACAAGTAGTTTATTATAGTTATAACTTATAAGTATTTAAAGTTAGAGAATAGGACCAACAAATTTAAATGTTGTATACCATATTCCACTCTGATAACAACTTTAAATGCTTTGAAATTATATATAACTCATAAGCTACCTACTCGTCCAAAATTCGACTTTTATTTATCGAAGAACATCGGAGAAAATATTATGTTTTGGAATAAGAAATCAAAAATACATGTTGTCATTAAAAAAGGTAAAACAATGATGATTGATGTAAGTAACAAAATTATTATTTTGATAACAATTTTTTTTTAACAACTTAAAATCATACAAAAAATATTTTCAAAGGCGTTAATATAGTTTTTGAAATATAATGAGTATCTTAGGTTGAATAGATTATTATCCGATGATAATAATATTATATTATATTGATCATCCGGTATATATTGTCTTCTCTAAAATCCTTGTTTAAATCTAAAATTCTAAACTATTAGTCTTATGTTTTATTAAATATTGGTATTATTGTAAACGTCAAAATATACCTTCTTAATACCTAGTTAATGCGTCATAGTTCATGGAATTGTAAATTGAAAAAAAATTAAAATAATGGTTGCCGTTTTTGTAAAATAATCATTGAGATGAAAAATAGTTTAATATTTCCGTTCAGCGAAAAAATGCAAATATAAGTACAATATAATATTATGTCGACAACATCCTGGCTCTATACCTACATACCGTTTGTCCATAAAAATCTAGACACTCTGGAACTCAGTACTCTAAACATATTTATGAATTTTGTTTGCGGTGATGAGACTAAACTATTGGATCACGAATTCTAAAATTCCTACAGCTTACGATTTTTTAACTCTTGTATTTTGCGCATGCGCAGAAACTTCACTTTTTCTGTGTAAAATAATTTTGTGGACCCATGGTTTATCGATTATACTAAATATATTGTTTTTGTTTATGATCTACATGGACGCACGGTCTTGTATTTCCACCTGTTGCATTTGTGTATTTTAATAATATTATTGTCTATTGATGTCGACGTTGAATCCAACGAGTGTTAATGTGTTATAATATACTAATAGGTTATAGCCGTTTGTTACTATATACGTTTTGTTATTATTATATTCGAAGAAAACCCACTCAATTGATGTGGACCGATCCGTTTTACTGTCAAAATATATTGTATAATTTACAGTACACACTCTCTGGTAACTGGTATACGCTATAACTACTATTGAAATGTAATTAACTAATTATTTAAGAACTTTTGTTCTTATCAATATAATTACTTTTTTTAAGTTTATATTTAATGTGTATTAGTGTGTAGTATAACTGCCCTGTAATAGCAATCTGGTATAATTTATATAACGCGTAAAAAATTTAAGGTCTCGTGTCAAATATTTTTGAATACCGCACCTCGCACACAATATTATGAATATTTCACTGGTTTCCAGAATCTATTTAGAATTGAATTTTTTTCAGGATTAAGTTTCCGTAGGTATATCTATATAATATGTGATGGATGCAAGCATCTGAGGATGTTCGCAGGTTACCTACGTCCTACATATCCAATCAACGAGTTATCCAATAAATGAATAAACACTGCACAGCAGATAAATATAAGCAAAAGTGGTGACTTGATGTTAATAGATGCTGGCAATTGGAATCATGAATTATTAAATTTAATAGAAACCTGTAGTAAGACAATTCGACTAGATAGAAAAAAGGTTTACGCTGTCCTAATTTTGATCTCCGTATCAGATATGTGTATATGTATCATTAAATATTATTTACGATGTCTATGAACTTTGATCAAGATTACAGGTGTCATTGAATTATGATTTAAAATACTTTGTTTTCACTTTAACTGAACAGTGAACAACCGCAGCAGCTTACTGTTGTGGGCATACACTCGTAATCAAAATGTAAATAATTTGGGCAACATATATATTACTTTAATATGCAAGTATATTAAGATACGATCTAGTGATTTGAAATTTTTATTGTAATCGTATTCTCCCCCGTAGAATCTATTGTTATAAAATAGGCGACGACAGTTTGATTTTTCAAATTTCAATCTATTATAATATAGGTGTGTGTGTCTATGGAATTTGGAAATAAAACAGGAACCTTCTATGATACGTGTAATATATTCGTCCCGAAGTAAAGTATTAATACTTTTGCGTGACATAACTGTATAGCATTATATGACATTATGTTAGTATACTATTATATTATTGTGTTGCCATTATTTTAATCGGTATTAAATTATTAATATTACACGGTTACAACGTGTTTCTCTCTGCTAATGTGAAAATATAATTTCAAGAATTCAAGTGTAAAAATTCACTGTTTTTGTGTCGTGGCATTCATTCATATTGACTATTGAGTCTTCGTGGAGTTAGTTAGTATAAACGGCCAATGGGAATCCTGTACGGGAGAAAAAAATCGTCGACCGCCGGTAACCATATTTTTTTTCAAAGATTATAACTTTTAAGTGTCTAATTAGAAAAATGTCTGACGATAAAATATAATATAATATATTATATATATATTTTTTTTTCCGTATAAAATATGTTTCGTTATAATATTATATATATTATAGTATATGTCCAGCTCGCATCATAAATATCGAGGCGGCGTTCGGTAAAATGTGCGTGATTTTTTTTTTTTTCATACGTATACCTATCTAATTTTTTGCGCCACCAGTTTGTCGTTTATTAGACACGTTGATTGATGGACCCCGATGTCGGGAATCACGTCTCGCATCACAATGGAAAAAACAACCGCGTCCGTTGGAAATAAATAGTATTTATATAATCATTTCGTATGTTTTTATGAGTCCTAACAATATTTCATACGCGAGTTCTTGTCGAGACGGGTCGGCGGAGTTGCCAAAAACGGAACTATGCGGACAGGTTATAAGCTTAAAACACACTATACACAGCAGCCTTCATCGGCATAATACGCACTGCAAAGACGAAATCTATTATGATTTTGAGAAAAAAATATCGTCTTCGGTGTTCCGATTATATACTTTGACGTTTTTTCCCTTCTTATTTTTTATTTCATATTTTCTAACACAAAAAATTGATTTTTTAAGAACGCATTGTCTCAGAATTAAAAGTTTTAAAAACTTGTACGAAATATAAATTGGATTTACTGCAGTACCCACCATATATATATACTATCGTATTGTTTGCCGTTGTTATATTATATAATTTAAAAGACATAAATCTGGTACATTACAAACATTTTTTAGTCGTTTAGATTGCTCAACAACTGCAGTATCTACCTATATAAATTATAATTTTTATTACATATTATTAATCGTTTTAAAACAATAAATATTATGCTGCATTAATGTTTATTGAATATAGTTTGGCAAAATATATCATAATAAATTACGCTCTTTGTGCCAATACAATTAAAGTCGTTATATTATCATAATATCTATAAAAAGTTATAGGTACCCACTAAAACAATGTAAGTGACGATTTAAAAAAATTATTTTCAATAATGTGTGAAAAAAAACCGATGAAACTATTGTACAAATATTGGTAAACATAGTATGGTAATGCGTAAGTGTGTTTTAGGAGGCCGACTGCAGACAATCTGTGTCTTACATATTATATTATATAATCTTTAATTAAAACTGCTCTTTGCAATTAATTTGTACACGGAAAAGGAAAATAACCGTATTAAGTACTCTTTATCATTTAACCTATAATACCTATACAGGTAGGTGTACGTATACGTTTTTAATTGACCACGATAATTTATTATATTGGCTTGATAAGTGCGTTGATATAATGATATTATTATGCTACTGCCGCTGCAGTCCACCGCATATTTGCAAGGGGCTTCCATGAATGGACGGACGGTAAAATTGTGCTCTTTTCCACCGTCATCATAATATATTGAGTTAGAAGAAGAAAAACCTTCACGACCCGAGTGAATACAATCAAAACGAACGGAACTCGACAACCTGCGCACAGACGAAGTCATTCATTAGATATATCGGCTTTCGTGACAGTCGTGATGTGCCTTCGTTTCTGTAAGCTACGCATGCGTGACGTGCACCAATTCATGGACAGCGCACATGTCATGTATGTCACAAGTACCGAAGTCGACAGATAATTTTTTTTTTTTTTTTTTTATCATTACATTCAATGGGTGAAATTATCGATCGCAATCTGTTTTTCTTTCAGCACGGTAGCCGTTTCTTATATTGTATATTGCTCGCCAGATCGATGCATACCTAATGGGCAGGTCAATGAGAGCAAAGCACGTGTATTGTAAACTTGCGACGCACGAGGGGAAAATTAAAAAAAAAATCTAAATACACGTCAATAATTGAGATTATATACATTTGATAATATTTATTTTCAAAACGCTTTGAACCGGCACTATTCTGCAGCACTTGATAATATATTATTGGACGCGACGTTATAACAATATAATATATTAGTGCCTTCCGGCTAAATTTAGGTAGTACCGAAATCGTTGTAAAAAAATATTTTATAATATAACGATATTATAATATTTTTACATAAATGTATTGCGTCTGCGGGTGATAAGATATAATTGCATAGGCAAGACAACACATTGTTCAAATAGGTTATTTGTTACAAAATCACGCCATCATAACAATTAACGATTTTAATTTTATATTTTTTTATTCACTATATAACCATTGATGATAAATACTTATTATATTAATTTATAATCAATGCTATAAACACATTGTGCTGCAGGCTTCAAATATTTTCTCGGTAACATAAAGTACCGGACATTTTTGTATGTACTTGCAGAAATCTGCTAAATTTTCTAATGGATTTAAACATTAACCTTAGGTTTGTCGCCCGTTGCTAGTATCATATTATTATAGTATTTAGGTACCTACCTATCTATAATATAATATCGTCACCAGTGTTGCATATGTGCCACGCAGTCAAAATTAATACTGCAATAATGTATGATATTATTATATTGTTTAATTTTCTATATATTATAATTTGTTTTCTTTTGTTTTTCCATTAAGTCCCATCACTATTCTTTATTTATTCACCAACAATAGAACACTTCAGACTGTCGTCTAACCTAGCGTAACAAGAAAACAACTGAACTGTCGGCTTTACATCATGTAATTTATTCAAAAAAATCTGCAGAAAACAACACGACATATTTGCTAATAATATTGAACAACTATAGACAGTATAACATGTGACGTAAACACAATACATCATTACATAATGCAATAGGTACTACAGATGATTTATATAATTGATTAACTATATATAGGTACAGTAACTACCTATTATAATAATCCAGCCGTCTCGTGTCTTATCCTAACATTAAAATTAGTAAATTAATTTGTTATGTTATTATAACGTTGACTCGATCTATAGCCTGAGAGTTATAAAGATCTACGCTCCAAATTATATGTACCTAACTCAACCTTAGAAAATGCACCGTTCTAGATATACCTTCATATAATCATACATTTCAAAGCGTAGTCGTAAATTGTTGATAAATTTAAATAAAGCAAAAAGAAGTCGGACATTTGTAAACAACAGACGGCGGGTGTCGTCCTTAGCGTTTATCGCCGTTGTAATAACTTGTCTTTTGAATTTTGTAGAATTTCTGTAATATGGGTACATAAAAAATACATACCTATAGATAATTTATTATATTATTACTTAATATGCTGTATCCAATTTATAATATTATTACTATTATATTGCTTCTATAATATTAAAATACTTTAAACTCAAAAACATATTGTTATTTTTAATTATAAAAAACACAAGACCAACAAAGCTTTAATAGTTACACCGCATAAATAGAAGTTATGGCCATTCGATATGAAGTAATTGGTGTAATTTTTAACATTCAGATTAAAAAAAGTTAAGGGTAATAAATGAGTATTTACAGAATACAGGCTGTACATTCAACTCAGAAACTGCATCTGGACGATTGGCACTTGTCTTACTTAATTCACATCGTGGTGCAATAAAAAAGTATTGTTTTATTAATTTTAATTTTAACTCATCCATTGCATTCCAAAAATTGATTCATAATAAACAGTAGAGTTCAGTTTTCTATTATTTAGTGAAATTATTTATTTATTCGTATCGTTTGCAACCAGGTAGTAACGACTCGTATAACATATAACTTAGTACTTACATGATATAAACATTTAAACAATTATAAACTATCAATGTTGACTAACAAGTTAACAAATAGGTATAGTTATTATAATAGTACCTATCAGTATATTATCACATATTTCTTTTTAATTCGGACAGCCACCGGACCTCGTCCCCTTCTAAACGATTAAAGAACTTCCATACCCATTGGCTATTATACATTTTATATGCATCCCATTTAGTTGAATGTAAATTGTTGATAGGTATATAGTTTATGAGAGCATATTAATCTATATATATATAAATAAATGGAGCTTGAAAAATGTCGTTATCTCATCAATCGAGAACGGCTGGTCCGATTTGGCTCAATTTTTTTTTAAGATGTTTGTAATTGCCAGGAGAAGGATTTACGAAAGAAAATTTTAGGAATATCCACCTTTAAAGTAGGAAATCTGAATGTAGAAAATACAACTGTGGCCCAACAGTGTATTATATATTGGTTGCTATTGGTTAATCGGGCATGTTTGTTGATTTGTATTATTATTTTTTCTCAATATATATATTATATAATTATAAATGAATGTCTTGTGTAGATTAGACCTCTGGGAAGAAGACAGGCTAATTTAAAAATGATTAAATTTGTTTTTTTTAATTCATCTGATATTATTAGTACTGTTAGGTTAGGTTAGGATTTTGAATTAATTGATTAATTATATATTAATCCACCATACATGGAATACGACAATCTTGGTATAAGTTTAATACTTTAGAGTTAAATCATACACTTACGTACAAACATAACGGGGTCCTCGATCTACTTCTGCAAATCAGAATTTTTATTCCCGGCAACGGAAAAGTTAATATAAATTTTGAACTCCATACACCGAATATTAAATAACGAATTGAACAAAGCTTTAGTCATACAGCTTGAGTTGGTACATTTAACTGGTAACGCGAAGTGCACGGGATCAGCTAGTATATTATATAATTAGTGGTACTTTTTTGAAGTTCTATATAGGTAATAAATATATATAAATTATAATATGTAGGTACTACTGAGTACTGTTAAAACGTATTAAAATTGTTAATTTTTTTGATTATAGCTAAAATACTAAAAACAGTACCTTAATGTATATAATATAGATAATAATATATATAATATATTAATATGTAAGGTATAAAATGTATAAATGGAATTATTATAAAAAAAAAGTTTTTTGTTTTATAAATGGAGCGGTGCGTACAGATATTATAATATTATACATATAAGTATAGAATAAAATATATTAGTAATTTATTATTTACCCATTAAGTATATTATATTATAGACAACATTTTGGATAGTAATTGTCACTTGTTTGTTTACAATGTTTACATATTATACACTATATACAGCTATATTCCTTTTAGAATTCCATCTCTCTCATTTATAAATCAGTCTCGGTTCAACGTACCTATAAAGTCTATACGCATAACGCATACCGCATACGACAACAAATTATGGACACAATCATAATATCTTACACCGGATGCTTCGAGCGACGAGCTGCTAATATAATGTATGAACTATAATAAATCCTTGGTAATTTTGCAACTACAAAATATATAGGTAATAATATACTTTTATACTCTATCCTTTTATAGTTATATTATTTCATTAAGCAGATACCTATATACTCTAGTTATAAATTATAATAGATATATTGCTTATTATAAATACTGTTTTTGTTGCTTCTATTACAATTTCTATAAGGCGTATATTTTCATTATTCTAACGCTCGCGGACTGCACCATCGGTGTAACCAAAGGAGAGGTAAAGGTCCAGACCCCCGAAACTCATTGCCCCACTGACCACCCCATTGAAATTTCAGAGTTAAAAATGTTTTCATATCAATTTAGTCTAGCAAATTAAATAATATAGTACATAATATAAGTTTACAATTTTAAAACGCTGTTTACATATTTGTATGCTTTAAAATTAAAATATAAATAATAATCTATAGGTTAGATTACGCGGGGCCATAGATAATATTCTTACATTACAATTTGACAGTAGGTTGTGAAACACATTAAAATATTTAAAATAATATAGTAAAATAGATTATTCTAAACGTGCAATATAGAACAGAGCACCTCTTCTGGATCTGAATCTGAAATCTCCATCAAACATTAACTGATTGGCCGCAATAATGTCTTCAATTTAATGGAGAGAGATCAAAATACACTTACTAAAATAGAAAAAGTACCTATCAAAGACACCAATATACTGTCGAATATTATATCTTATTTATTATTATTATACAGATATAGATTATATTACATTTCGTTAATATTTTCTATACCAAACCCTTTAAAATAGAAAGTGTACTTACCTGTTGTAATTCTATTTTGAATCCCTAAACTTATCCAGAACATTGTAGGTAATGATTTCTGAAATTGGACTAGGAATATTCAATACTTTAAATAGGAAATAAAATCGAAACATATCCACGTCTGAAATGTCAATCTCCTATACCTGCCTAGATATTACCAAAGTTTGAAGTTTTCATGTTTTAAATTATAAAAAGAATTTTATAACAATTATTGATTTGTCGTCGACTATAGACTTGCGGTGAATAACCAATACAAACTAAGATTTTTAGTGGTAATTTATTATAATTAGGTAGGTATAGGTACCAAGTTACCTCAGTATTTTGAGTATTCCTGCAGTTTTGCGAGCGTATAATATTATATTGTATATATACAACGACCGCTCTTCGTCGCCTGGTCAACACACACGCGCACACACACTGCACACTCAATTATACGTATGTACTCATTGGGTGTGTATACAGGGTGTTTCTCCAAGCATGCTCAGTTGCTCACTCCTTTAATAATGAGCTTATTCAAATTTTGATTTTTGGATTTTTTGAGTATATCATACCTATATTGTTTTCAGATATGTACTAAGATTTATATACCGTTTAAAGAGTATCCTATATGTAGCGATAGTGCTGACTTCTATTTTTTCAAAAAGTACCACCATTTTGTACACTGTGGAAGTCGTTGAGCACATGGTTTTATTTTGAACATTTTGATGCATAGTATTAATAATGGTTTTGATTCAAATATTAAAGAGATGTAAGTACCTGATTTCCAGTCCAGTGTCTGCAGGTATTATATAAAATATAAATATTATATTATACTCAGACAATTTTTACAAACATATAGTGCAGCTAATTACATTGTCAATAACAAATAATTAAATAATTTTTAAATTATCATCGCATATAATGATCCTCATATAATTTAAACCTATTATTATAGACTATGAGCCTCAGTTCCTATATAGTATAATAAGAGAAACAACTTTATTTAGAGTGAACCGTCTGCCGGGTTGTCTATATGACACAGTGTAAAAAATAAGACATAATTGTTACAAAATTATAAAATATGGATAAAATAGTATATTATAAATAAAACTAATGAAATTAAAAAAGTAAAATATATAATAAAATATGAAGTGATCTTAGAATATAAATATATTCATTATGCTTAAAACGCGACGTTCTAGAATCTAGATTATTAGTAAAAGAAAAGTGCTTGTTTACCTGATTGTGTACACTGTACAATATTAATAATATAAGTGTTAATGAATAATGTTAAGTGTGTCTCGCATGATAACTAAACACATTTCTTTAAGTAATAATTCAGAAGCTACTTGTTCGAATTTTGAAAAAAAAAATTAAAAAAAATAATCTGCAGCATGTTTAATAATTTACAGTATAAAAGTGGTGGTTGTTGACATTTGAAAAAACTACTCAGTTTGGATCGACACATAGTTAGGGTGATCCTTCAATTTGACGTAAAAATCTCATCGTTATTGCTTAAAATATGTCAGCGCATGATTTGTTTTGACACACAGACATGGGTACCCTCATCATAGCAAAAAGCAAATTTTCGTTCAGTAGAACCAACCAGCAACCATGTGTTGGTAGCTGAACTCTGCTGAAGTATTGGAGTCATGGACCATTGGCGCAAATAGGAGGGGGAGGGCTTGGGGGACTTATCTCCCCCTAAATGTAGGTCAAGTCCCCCCAGTTCAAAATCTAGTAATTAGTACTAATTTTTATATTCTGTGGTAGGTACTAGGCAATATGGCCTATGAGGAGGGGGCATGGGTCCCTCCAAAAAATGTAGTCAATTTGCGCCTATGTCACCGACTAAGATAGAGTCACGGACTAAGATAGAGTCTATTTTTTAGAGCGAATTGACCCATTATCAATCTTCATGGTAAGATCATTAACTTATGTTGTCTTTTTTATGACATTTCAATTTTAAATCACGATTATTGAGTATTTTTAACCGCTTATACAACTTGATTAAAAATTAAAATATTATACAGTAGCCAACGTCAGATAACACAGAATCTGTGCATTATCTGATAACCTTCTTAATTTTGAGTTTGATAATGGGTCAATTCACTCTAATTCATACTAAATCTATAGGTATATATATCATGGGTTCGGTGGAAAGCTCATTTTCCATGTGGCGGCGCTTAGGTCTGAGAAGGAAAACAAATAGTGCTCTGGCACGGCTGACACGCTCGTGAATTCCAACATTTTTCAGAAACATTTTTATAAACGAATTGTCAAAGGAAAGAATTACTGATCATGATGCATTATAATATAGCGAATCGCCCTGTATACAAGTGTAGCTACGGAACACAAAACGTTGCGTGTTTACACATACACACACACACACACACACACACACACACACACACACACACACACACTTATATAATATATATGTTTACCACATATTATTATAATATATTATGTACACATACGTGTGGTTTTATATATATATATACACTAGTAAATTTATATACTTATATACATATTATATACTTGTATATAGTACCTATACGTAGTACCTACCTATGTATACTACCAATATAAATATGCACACACACACTCGAGCGAGAGCGGCACGCGGACCGCCGGTGGTGCCCCGCCCACCGATACCGATTTAAATAAACGGCCGGGCCAATCTGCGGACCGGATTGGAAAAACGGCGGCGGCGGCGGCATTCCCTTGTCTGCCGCTCGCGGACGCCCGTCCTCGCTCACCTCGTCGTCGTCGTCGTCTTGGTCGTCGTCGTCGCGCGCGCGGACGGTCGTCTCTCCGCTCCGGGACCGCTTGAGCCGCAGAACACGAGCATCTCATCGTAGGTAAAAATAGGTAGATCATAGATCAAAAATGCAACTAAAAAAAATTATGCGACGGGGGGAGGATTTCTAAACAAAATTCCAGGGTGACTATAGCCCCCTTACACCCCCCCCCCTATTCTACGCCTATGAGGTAGATACGAGCTGGTATCGGCGTGTTATACGCATAATATCATATGTGATATACAGGTATCCTACGACGGGTACGCCACTCGGCACTATTAAATGCGAAATAATATGTAAATGTTTTTTTTTTTTTTTATTTTAAACGATATTATTATTATTATGTAGGTACGCGCCTCGCATCACGACTCCCAACCATCCCAACAATGCGGCGAGCGATCCATATTATATATATATAATATATAAGTTTTTGTTGTTGTCGACTGTCTGCGTGTATTATATATTATATATAGGTAGGTGCCTACGTATATGATAATAATATAATACCATGTAGTGAGAAAAAAAATAAGATAACCGCCACTGTAATATTATACACAATTAGTAATATGATGAAAAAAACGGGCGATTAGAGTGGTAATATACCTAAATCTATATTACGACGTTTAACGTTTGAGGACGCTGTACTCGCGGCTTGTTGTGTCCTCACTCTAGAATATTAAAGTACTTTAAAAGCTCAATAATATGAACTGCCCTGTAGGAATATTCTTCTCCGTGCAAGTTTTATAGTAGATGAATAGACGCTCTATGGTCGCTCGGATATTATATCAGCAATTAGCTTACAACGCAAAATAGGATCCTCTGAACGCAAATTTCCAATGTGATAACTTATTATTTATTATACTACATAATATATTTTATAAAACAGAGAACACGTTACACGTAGGTTCGGCTTCATCCTAATGTAGGTGTATTATAAGTTCAAAAATAGGTTATTGGGAGCATTATTATATTGGTAATATATTGTGATGTATTTATACTTATACATAAACTTTGACACTCTGTCTATAAAACGTACCGATTCGTGACGTACTATATAATATTAGTCCAAAGTGCTGAATGAAAAACATGTCAGGTTTTGATAAAAGGCATAACAATTTGGTTGGACTTTGCAAGGCGTGTTTTGTGGTCGATAACGTACCTATAAATACAATTATCGCGTTGTACGCCATAACAAAATCATGTATAATTTTGTATCTGTACGGCTCACGCGATAACAATCACGCTCGCCCGACGACCGATTTCAGATGTTAAAACCGTCCACAAATCCGTCCCCGGTCATATTATTAATATTGTTTTGGTGTTGCGTAACGCCGACGCGGAGTGGTGCGAACAAATGAAGCAATCACCATAGTCGGCAGGGTGATGACCGATGACCCGGGGTGGCGGCGGGGGGAGGCCGAGCGCGCGCGCGACAGTGTGCGGTCGGTCGGGCCTGCACGCGGTCACGTCGCCGTCGCCGCGAAGAACAATGCCGGACCGGGCGCGCGCAAAAATGTACCCACACATCGATTGGCCATAATTCAATCTCGCGCGGTTTTCCTGCCGAGCCGCTCGCGCGAGAATTTATGGCACACGAGAGAACGCTATATATTTATATTATGCATACCTACGACTTATACGCTGCAGCAGACACGCGGACGCTATATCGCGTGCACCGTACTTAAGTATACAGTACGGCGAGTGTGTGTGAGAGATATTATATGCACATGTCGGCATGTGTACCTACACACATTATTGTTGTGCAGTGGACATGGCTTTTAAGACTCATTTTGGGACCAGCACAAATGGTGAGTCTTGTGACCGAATGAACCTTGAGTATAGGTAGCGACATCAGTGGCGGGTTTAAGAGGAGGGGGCCCAGGGGCACTGTAGACACCGATATGTTACGATATATTTAAAAAAAAAAATACAGTCAATACTTGTTTTAATAAAAATAAAAATAATAGCTACCTCCGAAATACTTATTATTTTTCATATCGTTCATGTTGTATTTCCATTAAGAGTTGTAAGAAGAAAAAAGATGCTCTGAAAGGAACAGAGGATCTAATGTTGGGTGTATTATATACCTATTAAGATATATTCGAAACAATTTAAGTTCTTGCTAACAGAATATAATAAATTAAAACTTCACTCAACACACGTCATAACAATCATCGCTACAGTTTACAAGATATACATTATACATATACGCCACAACGCCACAATGCATGTGTTTGTGTGGACTTGGATAAATATGTCTGAAAAGCTGTAAGATCCAAGTGTTTCATTGATAATTGCCAAGAGTAAGTGTTGTGGTTTGTGTACTTATTTGATTATTATGTTTGAGTTTGAGTAGATCAGCAGAGTGGGGTACTGCGTGATGTCAATAGGAGGTGGACTAGGTGCAAGAGTCATAATATTATTGGATAATCTTGTAACGGGTCATAATATACTCATAGTATACACAAGTGAAAGATAAGTACGTATATTCGTATTATAACGATTATAAGAAAGTAATGTTTATATATAGGTATGTTAGTAATGAATAGGATGGTTAGTAACACATTGATGATAATATTCAACTTAGGTATAATTTTATTTTTAATAATAAACGGCTGGTTTAAACGTTCCAATAGCTGGTAATAATTATATTATTAATTAAGTTTTAAAAATTAATTGTTTTTTGACGTTAATGAATCAAATCCATGGATTTGTATGCATACAACCAAAATGGTAAAATGTAACAACTGATATTCAATTATTTATTTTTGTTGCAAATTAATAGGTATATTCTTGTACATTTTCTAGTGACTAGTTTATTATGGGGTGTATAGAGTTTATTTCAGGGACCAGTTCACTAGATAAACACAGTATTTAAAACAATACCAGATACAGTACGATATATAGCTGTTAACGTGTGAAAAGAGCTTATAAATATTAATTTCGCCTGCACTTCTGGGTTCCACCAAGTCACGTGTAGCAGCGAATATGTCTAGAAGATCATGGTCGTTTAGGATATTTATACGATTGGGACCTTCGGTAACTGCTGACTATACGTTTTAAGAGGAGGAAATTATTGTTTTTGTACATCTGACTATCCGGGTACCGGGGCCACCATTCCAATGAACTAAAAACCCGTTTTAAATGAATTAGAAATTAACTAAATATGCTTTAAAAACCCCAAAATGTATACAAAAACATTTGATTTAAACATTTTTTTTTTACACATCCAATATACATAAATAAGTCAAAGTAAAATTTGTCAATACTCCGGACTACCCTGACATCCATCGACGTTCAACTCAATTTATACGTTTGTTGTTCTTCATAATATAATTGTGTATTATACTATTATTTAAAGTATTGTTCTGGGTATTGAAAGATAACAATCAAAATGCAAAAGTATTGCGTAATATTTTTTGTCAGAATTTGTATTCAACATCAAGCGCTACGATTTTAAAAACAAAGGTCAAATTATTATTAGAATCAAAGTTCACAAAAAATACATGGATTTAAATCTTTTTAGTTTATAGGTATAATATATGTCTGATTTATGAATATTATTAAATTGTACCCACCAATCCAAATTGTTCATACAACGTGCTTCATTAGTTTTCAATTATTCACAAAAACAATTTTTTTTTAAGACTGAAATTGCGAATGTCTGAATATTACTCAAATAGTCAAATATGCTTACACATGTTATATATACAGGCTGATTCACGGCAACCATAGCCCACCCGCTTTTTCCCTTCATTAATGCAATTATTTAAAATCTGATTTTTAGAATTTTTATACCATATTTTCAAAATTTTAAGATTACGGAGTGCCCTATAGATATAGAAACTTATATTTTTCAAATGAGAACTCCTCTTTTCCCTTCTTACCACTGTAAATTATTTATAGATAGTTTTTCTGAAAATTTTGACTCATCAAAATCGAAATTGGATATTGTAATTTTTGAGTTATTTAGCTTTGCTTACTGATATTAGTTTCATGATAATAGATTTCAAAGATATTAAAATGCAGGGAAAACTATAGTGATTTGAAAATTGTAGTCATCATTAATATTAATTTATCAATATTTGTAATTTTTAAAAATGGTCCAAGTATAATAAATTCTAGTTCCAATATTACATCTATTTTATATATTTGTAAACCCATTTTTAAGAACTATTATCCTTAGTAAAAACAATTTAATTGTGTGTTCATATTTTTAAATAGGTAGCTAGGTAATTAATTTCTAAAAAATTATTCACTAAATAATGTGCAGTAAAAATAGAGGGAAATTTGTACACAGAGGACAATTCAAGAATTTCAAAATATGGTCTTTGTGTATGTTCGAAAAAATTTAAAAATCAGAATTTAAATAAATTTACTATCGAAGGAAAAATAGGGGTGAGCATCTTTGGTGAATCATGCTATATATTGTGCCATCGTGTAAGTACGAGTTTGCCCAACTTTATTTTCGAATTATACTGTTGTAAATTGTGTTTGTTTTGTCCAACCTGCAATGTACTTTCCACACGTTAAACAGTGTTTACAAAAGGGTAGAATGAAACTTTAAATATTAAAGCATCCTAGGTAATATATACACCTAGGTATACGTGGCTACGCTAAGGTTATTTGGCTAACTTTTTTAAATACACTCATTATCTGATGGGCTAACAACAGATTTGGCACAGAATTTTTTCACTGCGGTAATTTAATGTGGTTTGTGTTTTATACATTTGAGAAACAAATAGGTACCTAGTGCACTAGTGCCCAAGACTTTCGTTTATTTATTTTTTTTATACTTTTACGCATAGTTGTAAAAAAAAAAATGAAAATATATCTCGGTGTAATATTAGACTGTAGAAAATATTAAGAGCACATAACCTTATCCCAATGAAAAGAATTTGTTTGTTTAGGTATTGAAATAAATAATTATATAGTACATACATTTAGTATTATATATTTTATAGCGAATTATGGACATTGTACAATAACATGCATCATCATAATAATTGGTAATAGTCGTTGAATTCGAAAATAATTTAATTTACATTGAACTGTAAAAAGTTTTCAAAAGTTTTCAGAGTTAACTATCAACTGTTCATGTATATTAATAAATTGATTACCAAGCAAAACAAAAAAAATATATATATATTTAATAACGTAATATTCAAAATATTATTTATATCAGAAAAAGTATGAAATAATTTGCCTACACTATACTCCGTAAAAGTGAGGAACAGTGATACAACTGTTAGTGTTTTGTTTTTAATACATTTATTTTAGTAAGATACTTGGTTGAAACGTTCAATATGAAAGAATTAATAGTTTACGACAAACGTCGGCCTTAATAATATTATATAATATAAGCTACCATATTATTAGTCGACTACTCGACTGGTGTGTATATAATTAAATACTCTTGTATACAAACTACAAACATTATAATATTGTAATAACTAACAAGTACACGGAGTCGAAAAAAATATTGGCGATTTTCCCGACGATAATGTCGATGAAAATCTGTAAAAGGACTTATTAATATTTTAATAGCCACCTACGTGAAAAACGCCACACTTTAACATCATGTAGAATCTACATTGTAGATTGTTGGTATAGTGAAATAAAAAGCAAATAAGATTATACATATTAGAAGTTTATAATGTGTAGGTAGGAATAGATATCATATTATTGATACCAACGGTCAAAATGTTATCGGACCCAAGATAATATACTAATTGTATGGTAAACATGGTAAGTAATCTTATCTTGTAATCCGTTAGCGAATAGAGGTGGGAGCCAAGACATCTTAAAAATGGCCAATTATCCCTAAGCATATTATATTGAGCACCCACAATAACAAACGTGATAGATAATATTATTATACTAATAAGTTTATTATGTGTAAAAAAAAATTAGCTTCAATATAATAGAATTTATGTAGGTACGAAATATATTGTTGTTTTTTTTTTGTAGGTGGTATGAACTTTGACTTGGCAAAATCTTGATAACAACCGAAATGATTAAGAAAAAGGCCTGCACACGAATATGTGTATAGAAATTAAAACTCTGAATTACCTACTCAAAAAATTAAATCACTAATTACGTTTAATACCTACTGACCAAAAACCTTAGGTAGGTGCAATATAAAAAAAAATCGATCAAAATCTATGTATTCAGTATTGGTAATAATGTGAAATTGCTCAAATATTACATACTATATTTTATTAGAATTTCTAAGTTGCCATTCTTATATTGACCATATTATGGTTAGGAGCATACTTCTACACTGGTAAACGGACAATAAGTCATATTAAGAATAGTTGGACAAAAGTTCGAACATACCTAATATTATGTATTGACAGTTTGATTTTTTCAAGTTAGTTTTTTCAAGTTTATTTTTCCAAATCAGAACCAAAGTAATTATTATACTATTATAAATTTATTTATTTGGTATATATCTAATATTAATATAGAATTAAATTACAATAACTTTTGTCTCCTGATATTTTAATGGCATATTATACAATTCAGAAATGTTCATAATTATTTTACACATATTTTGTAATCTAAGTCCCACTACCGTATTTGGTCGGTTTTTTTTGCTATAGTTAGTTTTCCAACTATTCTATCTATAATTGCCTTACGAACACTTATATATACTTTTTAGAAGAATATTCTACGATCGATTTCAGAATTTAGTATTTTTTCTTATTTAAGAATACGGAGTTGTTTATAGTTGATGATCATTTATTTTTCTATTTGTATAATTTAATATTTATATAGTTTTTGGACGATTACTGTAATTTGTGATGTAATATTATATAATTATTTACTGTTAAATTTAGTCGTCTTTTGTCTGGATATGCTTCTTTAATGGTTATGCGAATATTCTGAATCAATATAGGTACATTAATGGATGTTTTAACTCATTAAAACGTTAATAAGAGTCATCAATTGCATTTGTACACTACCTATATTATGTGCCTATATAATATAAACAGTACTGTTTACATCAGATGTTATAATAAATAACTGTGTAACGTCCTTCGTTGTTTAATTTTAAATTAAAATAATCAGTGACATATTATGGTAAATTATATAATCAGGTATTAGTATTAGTTTATGTACCTACACTGTACAGTAAATAGTGTAAACGAACGAACGTGTCAGGTACTTAAGAGTCATTTATTTATGCCTCATAATACTTCTGTATTGGACTTTATCCAACTGTTGAACAAGAATAAACGCATTTAATTGTGTATTTTATCTCTCATTCCGAACGGATGTTTTCTCCTCTGACTGTTGACGGTATCATTATAATATATAGAAAACGTTCGAGACATGACGTTGTCCACCAACCCTCGAACGTTAATGTAAATTTAGAGCCCAAAACGGAGTACCCACTACGATGGCTTACAAAATATAATATAAGGTACGTACTTTGTTGGGCTGCAGATGTCGAACTTAATTAAATAATTTAGAAAACTATATATAGCGTGTTACCTACGGAATGCAGATTACTGTTTCCTCAAGAACGTAAAACGATTTTAAATGTTTGGATTTATATTATATATTTTCGTGAAACGTTGTCGAACCCTGACAGTTTTATTTTGATACGGTCCGATATCACTAAATATGGGTATTTGAAATTGTTGAATATCTACATAATAATATCCAAAATACATATTATCATGTAAATGTATTCTTTATTTTTTATAATAATAATATACTCTAAGGTAAAATTTATCGACATAGACTCAATATTATAATGGTATGTGCGTAGCGTATATGATGCTTATCGTGATTCATGCTAACTTGATGTTTTATTTAAAATTTAAAAGACTGGAAGGAAAGAAATCCACCGAGAAGAGAATCGAATAAGCTTTTTAATTTAATTTAAATGTGTTTTTAGTATGTCGTTGTAAACTCTTAACGGTTGGGTACCCTAACTGCACTGTTATATAATATGTACGTTATAAATAGTTTTATTTTAACGTTTTGTATTTTTGTATCTCGTGGAGAGTTCGGTGGATAATAATAATTGGTAGGTACCTACTTAATTAAATAAACAAAACTATTTGTTTACGTTAGAAAGGGGTGTAATGTGTAAAAGGTTCAAAGTGAACAAGATCAAAGTGAAAATAATATTATTTTATATTAAATTTAAAAATATGTTCTGTGGTTTATAGTTAATACGAAGTTGTCACGCATCCGATTCAAATAGTAAAACCACGGATTGACGAGGTTTTAATAAGATAAATAAGGAAATACTGAAAACATTGACAAACGGTGGAGACTGGATGATGCGCTCGGTGGTAATGGTGTTTTGAATTTTTGATAATTGCATTCATTTTACGCAATTCTTTTGGGCCTATACGATTGTCGCAAGCCAGTCGAACTCGAACTCTGACGAAATCCTAGTCGGATCGGCAAGGGAATGCTGAAAAATGTCCTCTCTGTCGATTAGCATAAGTTTGAATTAGAAAATATCACATTCCTACGGTTTTGCGTGTCTTAGAAAAAGAATCGCTCGAAATTATTGCACACTCGAGATGGCGTTTCTGTGGGAGCTCACCTCTAAATCCCAAAATCACGGAATTTGCATGCCCACCCAGGTATAATCAATAAATTAATATAGTGAGTTTGTCCACGAATCGCTCTGCAGTCTACTTAGTTAAACGGTAATGTACCTACTGTAAAATACGTTGCTATTATATACTATAGACCTTCCGAGACCGAGACCGGGACCGCATTTTTCCATGACTAATATGGTGCGGAGAGGGACTATAGTATGGCCAGTGAGGGAGAGCCTATATAGACACATGTACATTATAATATAGTACATAATATTATAAGTTTAAAATTTTAATAACATAGGTACATAATAGGAAAGCGCATACGTTGTGCGCGCGAATAGCTTCGGGGACTATTGTATAATGATAATAATAATAATAATAACCGGTGAGCAGTCTGCGTCTAGCAGTCTAGTAAAAAGTACCTTCGGGCTTCGATTTATCGGGAAATATAAGTATATGGGCTGTATGGTCAGACGCATAGCGCGCTGTGGTGCAAACAGGAAAAGATGTTCAATGGGGGGGGGGGGGGGTCCCGGACTCCGAGAAAAAGGTTTTTTAATTAAATGCAGGTACCTACATTATTTTAGAAGTATTTGCATTTCCGTCCCAAGTATTGTGACTACATAGTACAGATAAAGTCCTTTATGTAAACATTTAACGAATATAACATAACTACACCTATACATTTTAAATATATAGGTGTATATACAAATATTAAAGTTATGTTACAACACACTTAATACAAACATTACATATAAATTCATTTTGTGTTGTTAAATTTAACAAACAATATATATTTTAACACAGGTAGGTACCCAAATGTATATAATATAATAGCAAACATAAATTTAAGTTAAAAATATATCTGTATATTATCCCTCTACCTATATTATAATATTGGTTGACTAGGTCCTGAATTTAAATTTCTCAAATCATGTCCATAATTTATATAGGAACATAAAGCCAATTTACTGGAGTAGATATTATCCTTTTTTTTTAATCATCGATTACATCTGAAAATATTGCAATAACACTTTTAGGTTCCTATAGGACTGTGTTCCACCACTTCCACCAAATTAAGTTAATGATTTTTTAATATTAAAAATAGTGAACGTATTCTTTTCTTTAGAGCAAATTAAATAAAATAAATATTAAAAAAATTAACACCCGATACCAGTATACAAAAAAGAAACAACCCCCTCCCCGTTCCTTATCTGGAGCGTCATTTCAGTTTTTTCTTAAGTAAGGCGAAAAAACAGTATAATTATTATTTTAAATCCATAAGTGAACTATCTGCCAATTAATGTTCATTTTGCTAAAATAATAAGTTTATATTACAAAGACATTCGTTACGCACGCATGCAAAAGTTATAACAAAACAAATAACTTTTCAAAAGACTAAGATAGCAGCCAGTAGGTACAAAAATCTAAAAAGTATATAAGTTTATAACTTAAAAACCTTTGTCTGTACTTGGTAGTCGATTCAGTTAGTAGTTATGAAAAAAAAAAACTTACAATTTAACAGATTTTCCACCATTATATGTTTTGTTAAAAAGAAGCACTCATTTGAATGACAATGATAAAATAGATGGATTACTAACTTTTTGATTTCGTCTTTAATCCTTATACTATACACATTTATATTATAAACAATATAATACTCACACTAACGAGTAACGGTGTATATCGTATTTTTTACTTACTTAGCATACAATAAGAATTACCAGAAAAATATGCAAATGGGCAAAAGTCTTTATGTGACAAACGTAATATGATGGACTATGATGGATTAACTATACAATACAATATTTTGTTATATTGTTAATTCATATTATATCAAAGTGTTGATGAAACATGAATAGAGAAGTATTTTAAATTGAATGAGAAATTTAATGTTATGGCTTAATTTAACTATATAATATATGTATACTTTTTTAAGCCACCAAAGCTATTAAATTTATTATAAATATAATATTAACAGTTATGCCTATAGCGTATAATATATTTATTGTATGAAACATTTATCATATAATTTGCTATACCTACTCGTATAATATTAACACTTCATCAACATTTTGTTAAATAATATTTAGGCGGATTGCACAGTTTGAACTTATCAATGTTTAGAACTTAGAATAATGTACGAATATTAAGTCGAAAGTTAACTGTATATTTTATTGAAGTCGAGTGGCCTATATATTATAATTTATAAAATTATTTTTTTTTCGATTTGTTGTGGCGGCGAGAATAAGAACGGTATTCGATAATGATTTCCCATCCAGGTTCCACCCTGAAACAAAATATGGCGAACACTCAGCCACAGATCAGGGGTGGAGGAGGCACCCTCATATGATGTGTCTAAGTCATATTATGTGCAGGACCGGATTAAGAGTTTACCGGGCCTGGAGCCCAGTAGTCCAAAGGGCCCTTAATTCATACACTATTAATTACCAATAACTGAATTTTATTTATTTAAAAAAATGATACAAATTAATTTATTGTAGGTACAGATATATCTTTTTTAATCTTTAAATATTAGTAAATTTTCGTTACATACAAATATACAACATTATTGTTTAAATGTCAAAATAAAAATAAAATATTTTAAAATTTACTTTATTAGGTAACTTATTTTTTTTCTTTTTTTGAAACTCCACAATTATTTCATCTGTATTTATTTCTTTAAGTAGAGATCTCTCAATGGTCATTAATGATAAAGCGTTCAAGCGTGGATTTTTCATGGAGTTAATTTACGAATTATTTTTCTTTTTTTTTCAGTATTATACTTTTTAGAAATAACTTAAGAAAGAGATAATGCCACTTTTTCTATATCATTGAAATTGTTTCTTATTGAACCAATATACTCCCGTAAAGATTTTAAAAGCTCAACAGCGACTGATAAATCAAGTGACTTCTCTTGTAATTTAACACTAGTTTTGTCAAATCTTTCTAAAATTCTGTTCCATAGTACTGTCATGAAAGCAATATCAAGTGATGTCATTTTGTTAATTATATTTTGTGCTTCGTTTCGTGCATCTTTTTTTATTTCCGTATTTTCACTTAAATATTTTAAACGATTAAGTATGGTATCATAATTCTCACAAAGTACTTTAGTACTTGAATGAAAACAAATTATATTTTATTATACTATTTTTATATTAGGTATAATATAATATCATAAGGTCCTATTATTCCAAACCGATATTACTGCTCGCACGTAAGCAGGTGGTATTAAACTAGCACACTGCGTAATAAATATAGTAAAAATACGAAAATTTTATCAAAATAAAATTTAAACTTAAATTATTTTGAACTTGGTCTGAAATAAAAGGCCCCTTCGGGGCCTTCAATATTTCAGGGCCTGGAGCCCGGGCTCCCAGGCTCCGTGCTTAATCCGGCCCTGATTATGTGTATACGTATAGACTTCGTTCGTTTTACCTATTTTTCTTTTATTCCTTTCGACTCCTCTTCCGTCCGCTTTAAGTCCGTACATACAAACCCTGGTGAGGTATCCCTCAATCGCACCGCGTCACCACCGTCTCTCTGAGAAAATCCATCGCACCTCGCATGGTCGAGTCATCGAAGTCTCTTAGTCGTCGTCGTGCGATCGCTATCGTCGTGCCCCTCGTGTAAGTGTGTGTGTGTGTGTGTGTACCAATAGAGGTACTGCGTCCGCCGGTTGGTATATATACTATAATATAATAATATAACCCGCCAACATAATTACCGGTCCATTATAATAACACGATATATACGCGAGCACACGGTGTGTACAATATTATATATGCGTACACAATGTTATTATTTATATGTATTTTGTTCTCGACGGAATAAAAAAAAAAAAAAAAAAAAATTAAAAATTAATGCGTCATTATTATTACTATTATTATCACCCGCAGTACCGCGGCGCGGTGTATCTTGATCACAGTGTATATTGAACATTTTCTAAATAGTTTTCTCGCCAAACTGACCGGATCGGCCCCGCGGGCGATCTCCAATGTGTATAATATACGTATATGATATTACATACACTCGTCGTATGTACATCATAATGGGTACGAGTATATATAATACCTATATAATATGTATATACTAATAATATTATGTACTAAAGCACGTTATAATACACGTTTTAGTACGTCGAACCTGCATTGTGTGGTGGTGTGTTACGGTTTTTACCTTCCTTATACATTTTTGTTTTTATTTATTTATTTTGTTGTCGATTTTTATAATATATACATAATACCTATACCGGGATTGCCCATTTTTAAGTTTATTATTATTGTTATTTTTTTTTTTTAATAACAAGGCACGCGGGAGTAACGACGTTATAATCGGTGGCTTCCACTCGGTAATTTTCAAACCATTGTATTCAAATTTTCACCTCCCCCCACTCATCACCGCGGGACATTTCTCGCAATGATAAATCTACTGGATCAATAACTATGGTCGTTTACTCGTAAGTTGCAGTATATAGGCGTATAAAGTATAAACTCGCTGTACAACATATTATACCTACACTCGAGTGTATTATAACAGAACAAATTATCGCGACAAAAGTACACATCTGACAATGTATAAACACGCAATACCGAAACCTGAATAGTAATTTATTTTTTTACAGGAACTGTCGTTAATTTATATAAAAAAAAATTAACGTGACTCGCAATGGTTTTATACCACCTCCTCGACCGCATATTACTTTGTGTCGTGACTTTTTTCTTAAATAATATAATTAAGTCATTATGTACTTAGCATTCGGTATCGTGAATCACAAATGTTTTTACGAACATGATCGTAGTTTGTAGATATTATAAATTCGCTTGTATAATTTTATCCCGTGAGAAATATTAACATAATATTATTACTTATTAGATCCATTACGGAGTTAAGTACCCACCTATAGTAATTTAACGAAACTTCGTGATTATATGAGAGAGTCCCAGAACATATTATTTTGCTGCAGCAGTGCAGCATATAGGTATCTCTTTTGTTTCGAAAATTATAAAAATAATTATACGATAAAGCTTTAAGCTTATCTCAGCAACCAGGGTGTGATTTATGTTTTAAGCCCAAATGACCTAAAAGTAAAATAGTAATAACACTCGGCATTGAAAATTGTCAGTACTTACACAAAATGTCATGTATAATATTATCATTAAGTACTTAAATGTAGTAAATAATTTCACTATAGACATTGGAAAACGTATATAATAATCTTAAAATTAAATTAGGTATAGGTAACTTAAATTATTTATTACATATTATAGGTATGCATTATACTATAATAATAGGATAGTTATATCAATAATACTAATAAGCGTAATATTGATTTATAATGGTACATGTCTATTGTTTGTAAGTAATATAATTTTACACCTGTCTAAATTCGTAGTGTATAATATAATAGGTTTATAGGTAGGTACGTCTTTAGTGATTTCCCTCTTTAGCACTGTTTATTGATGACGTCCGTGAAATTCTATTATACAGTATTAGCAAAACACGATATATCATAAATCTTTATTATATTTTTAAGTGGTATTATTAATACTGTAACCGAACACTGAACTCAAAATATATTATACTGACATTTTATATTTTAATGAATTAATATTTCACTCTATACCTACGTTTTGATTCTGACAGTCATGTTCGGACAATTTACGTCTGACGCACCCATGATGAACATTTTATATATATATTATACTGTTACAAGAATTCACCCCCAATTTTATCCTTTATTTTTTTTTACCTTTCATCGTGTGTACATATTTTGTAGATGAAACAACTGATAAAATATAAACATTATACTACCTATACATGTTTTTTTTTTTATATAATAGTATCTATACACTTTCAAACAGAATGCTTGTTATTCTTGTATTTAAGATTTAACTAAGCTATAATGTATATGGATCTATAATATACTCAATGTCTATCTCCAATATGTTCGACTTGTCCATTTAGTACTTCTAAGAAATTCAATTATAGTTTTGTGATGAGCTGCAGCTTACTGCAGTGGAGGTCAAATCAATAATAATCATGTCGGGAGTTGTAATTACGACTGAATTGTACACGCATTGGCTGTGATGAGTATTCAATATAGATACTCAGTCGAAATAAAAGGTGAAAATACAGTTTCGGGGACAATATTTATTTTGTTTATTTTAATAAGCTACAGTACGTTTTGTACAATTTAATAATATTATTCTATGCCTAGCTAGACTTATATTATTATGAGTTCTTATAAGTTAGAACTTTATAAGTAGGTATTCCAACTACGGGTGGACGTGTCTTAAAAAATAATACAAGACGTATAAAATATATTGGTTTTAATTGATTTTATTTTCAAATAATAAGTGTTATGACAATAATAATAACATGATGTCTGCAAACAAGTTTAAAGTTATCAAAAATCAGAATAGAAAAACCTTAAAAATAAACGACCCAAAATTATGATGTAAACAAGTCTTTTGATGGGTATAGGCATTATACACCATACACATGTATGCAGTATTATTGAGATACAAATGCCATGCCATCGAATTACTTAACATATCAGAAAATATGTATACATAATTTATTTATACACACCAATCGGTATCATACCCGATACCTGTTGAGCTGGAAACCAGAGTAGGTACACAACATTAGGCTTACACCACTGGAAAGAAACATGGTATAAAATTACCATAACAACCGGATAGTTGAAGTATTGATGAAAGTGTTCCTAAATTTTCCTTGGCCTCTCGATGAACAAAAAATTAACTTTGATTTTGCTACTTAGATATATTTATATCAACACTGATGAAAATACCTCAGTCACATCTACATTTTTAGTACATTTCGGCAATAAACTGAGATTAGGCTTAATAACTATAATTTTTATAAGTAAAAGTACTTGTATAGGTACTTATATGGGTCTTCTGTTACTCCGCACGCTTGTACTAATGTGTAGGTACTATCATAAACCCATTATTAAATTTTGAGTTCGTATTTTATTTTATTTTTTTTTAAATAGATCGACTTGTAGATTTACGAGATTAAAGCCTATCTTAGGTTAGTTCTAATTAACATATAACTACATATAATTATTTTATTTATATAGCTCTAATATTATGAAAACAACAAAAATAATACTTTTATACCTTATTATAACCTACATCTGTTAGGTACACATTTTATATTCGTTTTTTTAATTCATTTTTACAAAAAAAAATAACTTTATAAATATGATATCAAATTTAATATCTAATTTTTAAACAATTTAGTACATATTTAGGTACCTGTATCCTTTTTAATATCTACTATGCAAATTTCACACTTTAATTAATTATTATAACTAAATAGGCGGTAATACAAATTATATGAATGAAAACAAAATAAGGATTTTTACAACTACTCATAATATAACATGGAAATAATAGAAAATTATAATATAATCTAATTATTCTTTTAAAATCAAAGACTTTAAAATAATGTAGTGGCGTAGTGCTACTGACTACTGCCTACTGCACGAAGTAGTCCATTAGTGTTACTTAAAATAATTTATATTATATCATTGCCGGTATATAACAAATAAAATAAAATATTATAATAAATTATTCATAAAATATTAAACCTTTCCATTAGTTTACTATACCTACCTCATACTATTGTATTTTAATTGTTTGAAATAGTTAATTTCTTTAACTATGGCTTTTTAAGTGCCTGCTGTCAGTCAAAACTTAAATGATAATCTCAAATAATACACAATGCATTTATATACATGACTACATGAGTATTTGCTATATTTTCAAGTTAAGACTTTGTGGTTGGCAGGGCCATTTCAAAAAGTAAATAATGATAATAATATATCGTACTATAGAGGGCGCTAACTGCCGACTCGTGCAATCAAAATATAGAAAATGTGTATGAAAATTGTATTGTTTTATCACTTCGCTCGGCTGATCTTCTAAAGTTGACGTTCAGTGATTCACTTTCCTTTTATTATAATTTATTTTGCTCATTGTTTAATCATAATCATAGTATTAATTTGGAAGTATACAAATATTTTTAGATTCATAAATTTCAAAAATAGTCACTATATGAATTTGGATAATGGATAAAACGGATAAAATGAAATATTTGTAACCGTTTACTTAAAACATTGCACACGAATTGGCATTCAATGGTCATTTATTATTTAAAACTACTTATTTGTATTTACATACCATAACCACAACTCCATAGTTACAGAAGTATTTTTTTTATATATATAATTAGAACTTAACCTTACGTTGTTTTTAGTTCATTAAGTATTTACTATTTATGAGGTGAAACACTCAAACACTATAGTCACTACCAATCGTTAAAATATTTACTTTGAGAGACATACCACATACGTGACATACAACAAACTCGTTGTTTTAATATAGAAATCAATAGGTGTTAGTGGTGGTTAGTCATCAAAACGAAATGGATTGTTTTAAGAAGGGTTAAAGTTTGACAGTAATCATACGTTACATGAGTAAAATATAAATTACATGGTAATATTATATAAATATTATAATAGTATGAAGAATATAATTTTTCCTATGTTTGAAGTTCAATAATTTGCATACGTACTTCTTAATAATATGTAGTATTTTCAATTCTGTATATATTTCTGCAGAGAAACGAAAATAATTATATTCTCATATTGTTTACATTTTAGTAGGTATATTAGTTAATACACATATTATACTTCTCATTGATAAGACACAACGATGTGCGATGTAAATTGGATTTGAAGTACAATATTATAATTAAGTAGCTAGGCAGGTATATTAGGTAACCTAACCAATTCCATTGAAAAAAATATTCAATTTTATATACTACCATAGGTATCATATACAAACATTATAATTTATAATACTATATTAAATGAAAAACAGCAGGTAACAATAAACATTTGAAAATTGCTGCTATACAATAAAACACTGGCGATCAAAATAGTGGTTCATTCACGAAAAAAAGGATTTCTTACCACACCCCCGGGTAACGAAGAAAAAAAGGTCTATTAATTTGGAATTTAAAATCCCGGAAACAGCAGTGGCCTACCCTAATCGCACTCTCGCATACCTATATACATATATATATTATGATAAGTGGTATTATACGTATATATCAAATGTAATAACATAAATCGGCTTACCGTCCCATAAATCAATCGAGCGGGCAATTATTTTTTTTTTTCTCTCTCGACATTTGTTTTTCTCCCGCACGGTAGGCCTTGTCAATAATTGTTGGGTTTTTTTTCCCTGTCGCCGAAGACCCCGGGGCCTAAAAGCGCTGCAGAAGCGATATACCACGAAACGTATACATTATAATATATAATTCATATACAATACTTGTAAATGCGCATATATATATATATATATATATATATATATATATATGTATAACAATAAAGACGACCCCCCCAAGCGCCGGGCGAAGGGCGCAACTCTCCCAGAAAAATAATATTATGTTATTATTATTACTATATGGTATCGTGAATTTTTCAGACGATGTAAAATTATAAAATAAAAACGTTTTCGAACGAAACACACATAATATAATAATAATATTGTTATATATCGTACTCGGAGCGGCGGCAGCGGAGAGGGAACGAGTAAGAAAACGGTTTTTATTGACCGTCTCCGTCTCCACCGCCGCCGCCGCCGCCGCCTTCGTCTGCCCGTCGATCCGCGCTGGCTGCACGAGGAGACAAATTGTCATTAGCGACGCTCACAGCGTGACACTAGTGGCGCCTGGTTCACCCCCTGCACGTCACCGCAATAACGTCGTGTAAAATATGTCTGTCCTCATCGTACCAGCTATAATACGTCTACAGCGACTACACATATATGATAATAATATATAATATAATATGTATACATATATATATATAGGTACACTAATATAAACCACCACCACCACCACTGATACTCACCCCTCGAACTTCGTCAGCGATCGCGCGCCACATGCATTCCACCTGCCCGCCGCCGCGTTATTACTGAAATTATTTTATATTATTATTACGGTCGTGTTATAATAATAATAATAATAATAATATATATAACATACCGTTGAGGTTTATTATACAGGGTGATCCACCGCGTTTTCCCATTTCCGCGTTGGTATATTATTATTATTATGCTTAGGGTTTACTTTATAGGTACTCTGTAGACTATAATGTACCAGGTTTAACTTATTATATAATGGAAGTCGCACTCGCGTGTGTGTTGTTTCCGTCTTACAAAATACGTGTGATATATAGGTAGCAATTTTTAATATTTTTGGATACCTATTTATTTTTTATTTTATAGAGGTAAAATGTATACAACAAAATATTATATTAGTTATGAATTCCAATCTATTTATTTCAATTTTTTTTTAATTTTTTAATTTTTTCTGTTTTTACATAATATATTTCATTTTTATTTAATATATTACTTTTAGTCACGTTCTGTCGTCTGTCCATACTTCGTAGTTTAACGCGTCGTGTTTCAACTTGAAAGTCTTTATCGGGAATCAATAAAATTCGGATTGTAACTTTCACGTGTATATAGGAACCAATTCGGATGCAACCGAAACATTAGGTAGGTACTTGAAGTACACCGGAAAACGGTAAAACTCGGTGGCTCACCCTGTATACGGCACGTATACAATACCTACCTATATAAAGTACAAATATAGGCTCATCGCGAGCGGCGCTGCACATACGGTTTTCCCGGTCCCTTCGACCATACCCCGAACCACAATTAAAATGTTCTCGCGTCGAAATAGGTATATGTATACATACTATATACACACATTACACATACCCGACTATTCGAGTGCGTACTGTGTGTATAAATATAAATTTGGTAAACCATTCGCAGCCACCGACCGGGTATTAATTACCCGAATCCGGACCTTAAACGACGTGGGGGACGGACGATGTACAAATATATGACGCATAAAAACCGAGTAATTTTAAATGCGTGATGCTCGCGTTCCTTACGTGAATAAAAAAAAAAAACGACTGTAATTAAAACCCGCGAGCTTATATACATATGCGCACAGCAGATAGTTAAATTTAATTACAAGCGAAATGAAGAAAAAAAAATCGTCTCTTAAACTGCTGCAGGATGGTATAATTACGTAGGTATTACGCACGTGAGCAAATTAAATTGCCAAAAGTTTCTGTATCATAATAACGGCGTCCGTTATAATTTATGATATTATAATATAGAACGTACCTTTTATTATAATTTATTTTAAATCTTTAGAATATTATTAAAAATCGCAAATTTTCAAACACAAAAGTCTATACGATTATCAATGTTTAACGTGTGGACATTGATAAATTAAAAATTAATTCTACGTCATACTAAAATCAATAACACCAAAAGTCTATATATAGGCATCTGCTAATCTCCATTTAGTTCTAAAAAGCGCTCGAATGACGAATGGGGGAAAGTCAAGATTTAAAAATCTCAAAAAAAAAGAACTTTATACATACTTAATAGGTATAATTATTATTTATAAGACGGAACACGGAAATATATTATTTTAATATATAATCGGTTAACATAATAATAGTACCTAATAATAATAATAATATTCTTAGACAGGTGGTGTCAGGCGTATAGGTATTAAATAAATATTAATATACAAAGAACAAAGTGTTAACTAGAGATGTTATTTTTTAAACTCAAAACAATCTATTTAAAAGAGATGAACGAAAAAAAACTAGTTTTTTATGACTTGTAAACGTTTAAGTCTTAATTACTAACAATGATATTATGATACGATAAAATTGTTATTTTCCTTTGGACAATTAAGTTAGTAATTTAGATCAGAGAAAAAAAATAATTAACGAACCAATTATTTGATGAACGTATTAAATAGAACCGGTTAAACGCGAATATTATTTGTTAGAATGTTAGATGAATGTTGTCCAACGGCAAAAAAATATTTAATTACTATATTTTTGATGTTTGATTTTTTTGTACTTACAATATACTTAAATTTTTAAAAACATAATTAACTAACGAACAAACTCAGAATTTTAGATTCAAGTAAACACAAAAATACATATTTCTTCAAAATTAGTTGTATTGATTTTATTTCACAGGCATTACTATTTACTATTACTGACCGAGTTAAAAACCACAGGCTATGTACTTAACGTTTGTAAACCTTAGTTTATAACAAAAGCAATTAATATGTTATAATATACTTACATTTTCGTAATTTATCGATGAATTTCTTTCTCAGTCGAATATTTATCGAGAAATTATAATATATTCTCGCATTAAAACATAAATCCTTATTAAAACAAAACATTCCACAGTACCTATCTATACGTTGGGTAATATTTATAATTTTCTCATGCGCGAGATTTTGAAGGAAAAAAAAACGTGGCTAATAAATTACGCCGTTTCATTCCCAACAATCACGAGTACCTGATCTTAAGTACACGTGTATAATATTATACCTACATATTATAGGACTGTTTGAGTATTCAAATGAAAAATGTCCCCTTTTGAAAAATAAAAAAAAAACAACAATAATAAACCCAGTGCGAGAATCAAAAATTAGTTTTTAATAAGCCGATAAATTTCTATACGTTATTGCCTCGGGTCCGGACGACGTCGACGTCGAGGAGTCGAGATAAATTATAATCAAACGACGCAACGACGTTTGTCCTGAAGAATGATAATTTATAGGACGAAACCGCAGGGAACAATGGGACATTACATGCTCTTCGCCTTATTTATTGTTCATCCCTGCCATTATTTTTTTCCCCGTGTTCTGGTGCGCGCATTATCATCATACCTGGCGTCGTCCCTTACACCCCGAGATGTACATATTATATACGTATGATTTTTTTTTTAAATTTATTTCCTTTTTGTTTTTAGAAATATCACGGGGCTTCTCTCGACGCCGTCGTGAAATCTCATTCACAATTTAGGGACCGGGTTTAATTTATTTCTTTATTTCACTCGTCGCGGGTACCATCCATGTGACGTACGCCTATATATTATTGCTACAAACCATACAAGCTAAATATTTTATGTTCAATAAAGACTGCAGTCAGCCTGGGTTTGGATTTTTTTTTTTATTATTCACCGTCGTTTTTAATCTCGTGAATTTTCAACCGTATGGGTAGACAGAATAACTACCAAATTTTTTATGAACAGTATACCTATACGGCTATACACGTTTACAGGTTGTCGAAATTTCACATATTTTGTTTTTATCATTACGGATAAACGTTCTAGACATCTTCTTCACATCATTGTGGAGTAGGTAACGTCGTAACAATATGCTGTTAGAGTACACCACTGGTGCAGTTGTATGAAGGAATACCTTGACATTGCAATTTGTAGGTAACCTAACATAACCTTAAGGGTTAAAGATGAGTGTAGGACACACGCATTCCTATAGTAGGACTAAAATAGTTACTTGACTTTTTGGTGAAATATTTAGGGGGAAGGGTATGGAATAGTAGATCTTTTGGTTTTGTTTAATTTAGTCGTTCAATTTTTCCCCTCCTTTATCCAAATATCTAAAGCAACATATTTTTTATAACTTTTTTAGCGTCTACATACGAGAGAGACACCTAAATATAATGTCATACGCGTACATTATTTAGGTGAAACATGTGCAAGTTTGCCAATTATTTCGACTCTATCGTTGCTGGTCACGTTACTGTAACCTGGGATCCACAGCATTAGATGTTTGTTTTATAGGTATATGGGTTGTGCAACTAATGTTTTGTACATTTCTTACAATATCGATTAAATAGCGAGTGTTTTTTTATGCTAGTTAGAACGCTGAGCGAGTAACAGCATAATAATATTATTATGATTCGATTATCATCTATATACAGTCTATTGATACTATATATAATTGCACGTCTTGTGTGTCAAATATGGTTATTTGTTTATTTTAATATGGATATAATATATAATAAGGTGAAATATGAAAGAACAAAATTGAGTCTGCAGAGGAAAATATTGCATCCGAGACATGCAAGGCCAAAACTGATTTTAGTAATAAGATTCATTCGTTATTTTTGTATACACGACACGTCATTCCTATATATACCTACGACCTACCCCTATATTATGTGCCGTGCTGTCCGTTGGTTCTTGTGTGTCGAGAGTATACACAACATTTAAGTACACAATATAATAATACGATAATATCGTTTGCACACATACATCAAAAACTGGGCGTAAACACGTGTTTAGTGAAAATTGAAAGGATATATTATTATTATTATTATTATTACTATTTTTATTGTAGAACAAAAAATTACTCTCTCAAGTGTGTTTGGACAGGTTATAAACGCGTGCGTCTTAAAAAGAGGCGGGATAAATGGGCGGTCGACTTAAATCTCATTTTTAAATAATAATATGACGTTTACATTATTATATTATATAGGTAGGTATACCTATATAGGTAGGTACACATGGATAATGGATATATACGTTTTACGATCGCAATCGAATAGTTCGTTGTCATTGTTGTCACTTGTCATCGTTTTAAATGTTCTTACATTATACTCGCTCATCAATAATAATATATTTGTCTGTATTATATTATGAATATTTATGACCGGGTACTCTCGTTTATCGAATTCTTGATACGAACGCACTGAAAAAATTCCTCCACTCATCCGTCGCGTATATATTATAAAGGTATAAACCCGAATAACTCTTTCGTGCTTACGATATTAAGGTCTGCTCGTTGTGGATAATTGGTGGTTATAATAAAACAACCTAATGGGACACGAGGAAAAATAAAATGAAAATAAACAACAAAATATCGTAGACTTTTCGAGCGCCATAAATTTACCTGTGTCGTGTAGATTATTCGTGTTTCTGATCTTTACAAAACCAGTAAAAACTGAATTGATTATCGCGTGAAGTCTGGTACTGACAAATATACACACCACCTTGACATTGTAATGGGCAAATTAATTTTATTTTTATTTTTCATAATCCTAACTACCTGTTTATAAAAATTTATAATAAGAGGGTAGGATAATATTATGTAGGTACATGTAAAATCGTACAATCATGTTGTCTCGTAAAAAAATATAATGTACCTACATTAAAAATATAAAAGTTAAAAGAGTTTGGAAACAAAAATGGTTGTTAGGATTTGTACACAAAAGAAACGACTTATTTTTGTATTTTGTTCACATTTTATTATATATAATATATATTATATACTTAACCAATCATTAGCTATAGTGTAATATTCAAAGTTCAACAAGCCATAGATATTTAATATTAACTAGGTTAAGATAATATAATATGTTATGCTTATGTGGAAAAATATAAACTAAAATGATGGTACTTATTAAAATATTTTTTTGGTTTACCATATACAGTATAATTATTATTATTAACACAAAACATTATTCACTTGTTTATAAACATAATCATTACACTTATCGTGTACATCGTGTTATTTTTTTCTAATACCATAGTCTGCACGATTATAAGTTTTGAAGGTTTTGGCATGTTAACTTTACAGTTTACGGCACGGATCAATCATCGTCCCACGATTTTTAAATAATAATTTAATCGTTTATTTATCTATTTAGATAAAAACTATAATTATTGTTAATTTTTTTTAATAGATGTTCAACAATACAATTGAGATATTCAAAATACTATTTATGTAACGTGTTTTATATGGCAAACTAAACAAGTTATCGTTTATGCAGTAGGAACATGTAATAAAAAATACAATGTTTGATCACATAATAATTAAACTTTGATTCAACGTTTAAGATAAATGAGAATGGGTGTAAAAGTGTTTTAAAATAATGTTTATTATTTGTGTCAGTATTTTATCTTTAAATTGAATTACAAGCGACATGCTTCTAAATGGTCATGAATTAAATTATGATAAAGTGCAGTTCTATAGGTTTATGGTGTAATAGATACACAAAATAGTTATATCATTTTAAAAATATTATCTCTAAATACTTTATACACTATTATTATAATTTATAATTTATATTATTTAAGCAAATTAATTATAAGAGTAAATATTATGCTTTCCATTTTTGTTTTTCATTTCTAGAACACATAAACTTAGTTTAATATATTTACATTTATACAATAATTATATAAATGTAAAAATACTGCAGCAGTACTGTAATTATGCCAGTATTATTTCATTATTATCTATATAAATACACATATTATATTTATATTAATATTATATTATACCTAGTAAAATATGATATTTTTAGTTAATCCTTTTAAAATTGTTGGTTGACAGTTGGTAAATGTATTTTAAAATAACATTTAAATTTCAAACGAGTCAGAGATGAATACAACATAATACTATTATACTGAGAAGGTCTAAATGTAAAATATACATAATATGTAATTACTGAAATATATATAGATTAGATAATATAAGATATACAACATACAAACGATAACACATATCATTGTAAAATCAACTATCAATGCATCCATCAGAATCTAAAAGATAAGAAATGTTTTAAAGTACAAAGGACCAAATGGTTTGTTTTTTCGCCGATGTATAAAACATATTATATAGCTGCTGCAATGCTGCATAATTGACACAACAGCTTCAGGGGCAATTAGTTGTAACTTTTTTTCAAAACTGTTTATATATAGTGTTCATAATATTATATTTCTTATTTGACAGAACTTTTATTATTGTTCCTAAAGTATTATTATAGTATCGAATATTATTAAAAAAAATACTTTTCAAATACAATCTTTAATTTAAAATAAAAAAAAATACAGTTATACTATTAGTATTAAATAAGTGTTTTTAGACTGTCGATTTTTTTTCCCAATAATATGTATATGTAGCCATGCAGGTACTTGGCTATAACTCATTGACACGTAGATACAGAAAAACATTTACATATAATACTATATGTAAGATATTATACAATGGGGATGCCTCCCACAGTCCCAGTGTCCCGCCATGACGTGTTTAATTGATATTTTACATTCAAATATTTCTTTTAAGAATGACGTCTATTATACCCGACGGTAAATTATATTTTTGTATTATTCTAAAATATACACACTATGTTTAGTTTTATGCCATATGCGTGGTTACAATCCAAGACTATTGCTATTGCTATTTTCTTTCAATTTGGTCGTACGTAGATATACCACGTCTATTATTCTAACCATATTCCGATTGAAAGTTGATGGAAAATAAAAATAATATAAAATTATTTCAGTAAACTGTAGGTATTACTAGTATACAGTTATCATGCTAAATCTATGGTCAGAAATTTACAATTTGTGCTATGGCTATAATAGCATCTTTGAAACTTTTTATACTTGCAATCATGATATTAATATTAGGTGTATAAATACTAAATAGTATAATATTTATACAAAAAAATTGTGTTGAAAGAAGCAGTTATGTGACGTGTAGATTACAGTAACTACCCTTTGCACGTAGAAAGTTGCATTTTTTTTTTAGAAGGCCAACCCTAGAATTAAACCCTGGATCTTCCACTGACCACAAAGACGTAGGTAGGTATATGTTTAATATTTGAATAATTTATCAATTATTACTAAATTAAATTATTTCGACCCTCACATGTCGGTGTTAGTTGGGTGTATTGTCTCAGCGATTGGTGTTGTTATCACTTGTTGTGCCGTTTTCATAAATTCGGAACGTTTGCGTGCAATCGACCGAAACGTATATTATATTATTCGAGTGGATATTGTTGCCTGCACAAAAACATAATAATAACACGATGGCGCTACAGTGTTATTAAAATGCAGCAGTTGTAGTCTGTGCATTGTGACACTTTCAATAAATTATAATAGAAAGTAATAAATAATTTTTACTCCGATGTTATCGTTGGTGTTTCGGTGTAGCCGCCGCGCCGGTGGCAAAACGAGACGACGCAGAGCAACGAACACTACGTATTATCAATATAGTACTTAGAGGTACCTCTACATAAATATAGTAATTATTATTGTTATCAGTCGACTCGAACTCGGTCGAGTTGTGATGGTCGGCGTACCCGCTGTGTTCGTGCGCGTCATGAGAGACAAATAATTATTGCGTTTGAGGCGGTGGCGGAGGTGATGGTTGTGGTGTGGTGAAGAAAAATATTATATTAGGTACCTATTATATTATGATTTATATAAGACGTTATACCTACCGCAGTACAGAGCACTCTCGAATTCTTAAAAATATTCGTCCGAAAAATGTAACAAATCCTTATATATTATACAAAAGAAAAGGCCTTTTTATGTTCCAATTTTGTGACGCCACTAGTTAATATTTCTCTATTTTTTTTTTCACAGAGTTGTTCTAAATGCTTTCCCGATAAGTGGTGCTCAAACAGGGACATTTCACGATGGAAATTAGAAATTTTATTTTTATTTATTAATAGTTGCCATTGGGGACAGTCTACAGTTGAAATTAGTATTTATTTATCATTTATTATTCGGGCAGATCAGATACAAGCTTGCATCAAATCAAATTATTGAATATTGCCTACCAAGGTGAAAGATTCGCCCTTTGTCCGCGATCGGATTGCCTACCAGGGTGGCTGAGTTACACTTACTGCAACAAGTAACACCCAATAGGAGTTTAATAATCATAATATTTTTAAGAGTTGCGATTTTTTACGATTATATAATACGTCTACGTAATATTATTATTGCAAAACGTCGTTTGAAATTCGAGTTCAATGTTTTGCTCGGTGTATGGGAGAAGTAACATTGACTTATGATAAGAATAATATTAGGTTCCTCGTTTAAATCGAATCACGTATTTACGCATTAGTGTTGCGTGATTTTCTAAGTAAATATTTTTTAGCAACAAAATTTTGTGTGATAGACGATTATTTATGTTAAACACTATCACACACACAGCTTTCGTGTTTATAACAAATAATACGCCGAAACAATACGACATCATCAAGTTGTTTATAGAGTATGCCAGTATGTACTTGCACATAATTCATAAATACATAATACTAATATAAATGTAATTATACAATTATTAACATTTAATAAATAACATTGCTACCTATGATGATGCCAAGATAATTATGACATAAATCTCCAAGAACCTAATCTAACCGCTGTCAGGGGCATCATTTCAGCTTTTATTAGACTAGGTCAACTTTTCACTGCTTTTCCGACTCAAAAATTTCTTCACTCAGATTCTCATAGCATAGTGCCATAGTGGTTAAGGAATGGGGGGGATTGGTGTTGGTAAATGTGCAGAATTAAAGTTGATGTAAATACTAGACTGTGGCAAATGCCCCAGTGCCCCCCCCCACCATATGACGCCACTGTAACCGGTGTTTAAACATAATATTAATGGAAGATAATTTATGTTGATCGGATGTTTATGTCTACCGTTCTGTTACATTGGTGGAGAAGGGAAAAGGGGCTCAGCCCACTCAAAAGTCTTTCAGGCCCCTCATTTAGGCAAAAATAAATATTATGAATTTGTAAACACAACATGAATTACAAATTTTCGAGATTTGGTCGAAAATAAACTCAAAGAAGTTTGTAATGTTATATCTATATATGCATTAAAATTGTAAGAACGACTGTTCTCGATCGAAGCATGAAGTTATAAATCGTTTGCCCCTCCCCTCCCAACCACTATAGTAGTGAACCAGATATCCGCCTGTGCTCCGTGATGGCTCCGTATGAATAACGTCCCGGTTTCAACTACCCGTAACTTGTACAATACATAATAAAAATCTTCATTAATGTTTGAAATATTTCTTTAGGGACCGATTGCCCCCCCCCCCCCATCCCATTCTATTTGCGCGTATTATGTGTGCCACGTAATAGTTCGACGAGCATTATAATAACAACAACGATGATACCATAAACGGACGCTGCTCCGCACATAAGCTGCTGCCACCGCCACCACCGCCGCCGCCGACGACGACGATTAATTAATATATAGACCGGGGGAAGTAAATTAGAATAATAATAATAATAATAGTATCTACCGGCTATACGCATGTACATAATAATATATTGTATAGCGAGAGAAAGATTCGTATTATGGGACGCGACCGGTCTCGGGACATACGCTCGTACAGGTTGTGTGTGCCGGTTAATTAGATTTATTCCGGCGGTAATTTATTTATGTTGCCCGACCGTTTTATAGATGAAGAGATTACCGGCGACAGCCGTCTATTTGTGGTCCATACGCATAAATAGAACTACACACACACACACACACACACACACACACACACATTCACTAATATACCATAATAATAATAATAATAATAATATATTACATAATGAGACGATGTTTGTCAAAACGCCCCACAGGATTCGTCAACGCTACCGCGGTCGAAGTTCCGCCGAGTGCCTCTTGTGTGTAGGTACATACGTAGAGACTATGGGGGGCATTGTAGTATAATATTATTAAAATGTTGCCAAAGCTCCACGGCGACTTGCTCGATATCACAGGTCGGCATTAACGTGTTACAAAATTAAACTTAAGTTAAAAAGTTATTTTTTATAACTTTACTAGTTATTTATTTTTGTTTTTAACTTATTCAGTTAAACTATTTACTGTTGTACCTTAACCTTTTATAGTCAATTGTTATCGTTGTGCAGTTAAGTTAATTTTCTTTTCGTGACACTCGAAAAGTCGAAACCAACTAGACAATACTGATTTGATGAATCCTTTTCGGTTTAGTCATTTTATTCTAATTATTAAATTATGTATTATAATAATTTAATTTTTTACACAGTGTTGAAACGTCTTGATAAATGTTTGTGTAAATCAAAATACAGCTATAGGGCAGTTTATGACTTGGAAGTATTGTAACTTGAAAAAAATTAATTTTTTTTTTATCTGAGTTAAGTTAATAGTTTAGTTTCTATCTCAACTTAAAACTTATCTAGTTAAATTTTTTACTATTAACTTATAACATAACTGAAGGCAGTTTAATTGAATTAACCTAACTTTCCGCAGTTAATAATTTTCACTAACTTGCCCACTTTTGCTGGCTAATATACGTCACAATCATTTTTATTATTATTATAATAAATTATAACACGCAAGTCTCTCGGTGGCGTACCCGTTATATAGGTATCTCGCAATATTATAATATGATATATTACTGAGGTACGGTATAAATTATCGTCGACGACTAATCGCGGTTACCCGAGGCGGCTTTGGTATTCGTTCAACTCTGCAGAGGTGTAATTAAATGGTTTTTATTCCTGGAGGGGAGAGTGCAAAAACAATGTTCATCCCTCAATCCATTTCTACGATTCGAATCCCCCGCACACAATAACACAATTCTCAATAAGCATAATATATATTAATATGTATCAATATGATGTTAAATGATATATTAATTGAAACTTTCAGAAAAAAATTTAAGTAAACACACCGTCGTATAATATATTAAAAATAATATATTATTTATGACATTGTACCTAATGACATATACTTAAAGCTAATTATTGCGTAACTAAAACTTACTAGTTCTTGGCCTTATCAGTTTTCTCCACCGAAACCGCGGTCACCTAGTTTTCAATCTACAGCACATCACTGGCAAAAATAAAATAAAATAGGAAATTAATTGACTAATATGCAGTATTAATATGTAAAAAACCAGTATATAAAACGGTATGTAAAAAACCGTGCAAATTTTTTGTATTTTAATCATACGAAAATGAGCAAATCGTAAAATTAAATTGAAACAACGAAATGCCACAGGGTAATATTATTATATATTTAGCACTAATAGTTATTTTAAAATTCCAAGACTTTTGTCACAATTTATTTTAATGATATGGACGGCAAAAGCTCGCCATGATTGGAAAAGTCATAAAAATATATACATATGTAGTTAGATGTTATTTTATTTCACTCTCCGCGGTACCTATAGTATAGTCGGCTGTCGAAACGATTCGGTAAATAATAATAATATTATGTACATAATATTGTTATAATATTGTTCGCGAAAAGTTTTCAAGACTTCTATTATAATAATATGGACTATAATACTATTATTATTGTAAATATTCTAAAATTATTGCACCTCAGCCTTGCGATGAAACTCTATAAGAGTCTAGGTAAGACTCGCGCTTACGTTATCAAGAGTGCGTGTTTCCTATGCATACACCTCCACCACCACCGTCTCCATATTATAATATTATACCTGAAGTTAAAATACTACTATATACATAGCCGTGTATAATACGTATTAACTACTATTACTTGTACGGTAATAAATTTTGACCCGACCGTGTAATTTTCGATTTAATTACTACACGTCAGACGTTGTAATTTCGCTACGCTCAACAAATTAAATTGTGTCACTTACACCGTACAACAGTTTATTTTATCGAACAAACTAGAACACGCTCGGAAGTGCATTTATTTTTATGGATATTTTATTATAGAATAACATCATTTTAAACGATGTATATCTATGATATTATACCTATCCAGTACCCGATGGTCAGATATTATTATGATTATGATGGATTCTACGCATTGTAATATTGACTATAATATATTATGACGTCTTTATCTATATAGCTGTTGCTATACGCAACAAAACATATTAAATACGCCCCATATAATGACTTAATTTTATATTCTACCGACCAAACAATATAATAAATATTTCAATTACCTGTATTATAATATGAAACTTATTTCTTCTCCCCATCAACATTCCACTTGAATAATAATATGTACCGGTTTAAGGTTTTACATTCCGAGTGAAGCGAAAAAATATGTATTGATTTTACTATGGTGTGTGTTGATTTGTATTTGAAGACATCACTTTTTAGAACATAGCCATCAATTTTCAACATCGATATCTTTTCTGATAGGAATGCAAGAATGTGAGTCTAGAGTTGGTACTTTGGGGCGTAAAATGTACAAAATTGAAAATGGGAAGGAAGGTTTAACCGTTCTCCTATACAGTTAGTGTCGAGTGTATCTCATCATTAAGGAGTAAATCACTGTAATGTATCTTGCATTTTTGCAGGTATGTGATTTTGTCCAAATTTGAACTTAAAATATCTGTAAAAAACCCGTGTTCATATATTTTTTTAGATTTTTTGGTCACTATACGAAGAATACTTATAAAAACATTTTTAACTTCAAAATGAACGAAATTTGATTTTATTAAGTTGTTTATTTACAAAGGTAACACAGTTATGTATATAAAAAACATATTTTCTAATATTTTTTGTTATTTCATATTATATTTCATGTTCATCTACAAAATATTTATTTCTGATATGTTTAGTAAAAATATTTATACTTCCATATTTGCATATTTGTATATTTGTATACGTATGTAATAATAGTTAGGTGCAGACATTTTATTAATTGCCTGACAACGAAAGCTAGGCTTGAAAATATTTTAAACTATAATAACCTTGATAAAAGGGTATTCGAAGTAGGTATTCAATTTTATTACTAAAATAACAAAAATATTATTTCATCATTAACGTATATTACCTATATCAAACATACTTTTACGCTATTTGGTAAGTATTTCAGTTAGTCATTAATTTAAATCATAGTTTGTTCTATATAAGTTCTACATTTTGAAAAACGATTAATTATCCATCTATTCACCAACATTATGTTAGTGTCATTTCATAGAATGTTTATGCAATACCTAAATCTATAATCTATACATAGGTATAACATATTATAAGATACCAGTGCAGATTTGGTGCTTATACAATTTGAGCAACCAAAGTGTGCTCATCATCGTTCAATATTTTAACATTTTTAACCTAAATCATCGATATAATATAAGTTTAACATCCGAGGCACGTCATGAGACCCTAAACAGTAAATGGGAGTCTCGCCAAACTTTGTCCTAACTGGAACGGGTCTTTTTCGTACCTATATAGGTTTATTATTCAGTATTTTGACGATTTAAACAATTTACATTGTTTGAACAAAAACTAATAATGATATTCGCAAGCTTGTAACACCTGCTGAAAGTGGCAACACTGTGCATTTTGAATCCGAGTGAAAATACTAATTATTGAGTCCCAGAGAGAGGGATCTCGTTGAAACTCGCAACTTAGTTTTTGTTATTTTGTTGACAAACAATTTTAGGTTTAATTGAAAAATTTAGTAGCTCAGCTGAAAAAAACCTAGGAAGTCAATAACTTGTTAGACCGTATCCCTACTAATAGACGGATCATGAAGGGCTTATAGTTCCAGCGGGCCCACGTACAAAAATCATATTGCTTATTCGTTTCTGAATGAATAATATTATACCATTCATCTGCTGAATGTATGATTTATTACTTATTAATTATTATGGTAATTATGATTTTTTTTTTAAAAACAAGCATTTTTAATTTGGTGTTTCAATAATATAATATTGCATAAATGTGCGAATAAACATATTTTATGTCGTAAAAAATGACAACACTGCTATCATCATGATGTCTGACCGTTTATACCAATGTCATATTATAGTCATATCGACAATCATCATATAGTATATAATTCAGATTTTTAAAGTTTTTAGTGTTATTTGAACTTCTTATTTCTAACTGCTGGTTGACGGCGTAAGCAATCGATTGTCTGCATTGTTTGACATTCCTGGATGTAAGTAAAATAAAAGGCAACATTTTGTCAAAGCAAATCGCAGTGTATTTTGTCTTTGGATTTTAAATACCTAGTAGGTATATAGGAACGAGAAGCAACTGCTGCTGCAGATTCGGAGAATTCATATTTTTTATATTTTATGATTACTATCACTATCTCTTACATATCATCCGGCCACATCAACCATCTGCTGCACGTCTATATAGGTACTTATAAAACTATAATATAATGCCATAATGATCCATATCTTATGAATGTATTAATTATTACCCAAAAGGATGTTTACTTGCAAGTTGATTTATAAAAAAATAAAATAATAAATCTCTTTTACTTGCTAACATTCACATAAAACTCAATCATAGTATTGCATAATATACATTAAGTTAAAGGTATTACAATTATTTATTAATAATAATAATAGTAATAATAACTTTATTACATTCAATTTACAATAAGTGATAACGTGCTGTAATGGACAAAGGGTACAGCAATTATCAAAACAAATAGGTACCATTTTACAAGTAATGAAGACATGTGTGAAGAATAGCACAGAACAATAAATTATAAATGAGAAAAATATTATTTAATTACATAATAAATTAATAACTAAAACCTAAGTGTCTTACAAATAATAAAAAGGTGGGCAAGTGGGTGTCGCTCTGCTGTACAGTAGGTTACAAGTGGGTCACTGTATAATGGATGGTATTAAATTTGAATTCAATGATCTAATATCATTGTATAAGAAAAACGATTCTGAGCGGTGACGGTATGTCAGTCTAGTATAAGACATATTATATACATATCTATGGTATTAAACAAAAAATTGACCTATAATAGGTACCTATAATAAATTCCAAATTAATCATATCACAATATCCATTAGATACTTATAACGCGTTATACATCAACAAAAACCGTGATACTATCATAGATATATAATAGTACACTTTAGAAGTTTCAAGTACCCACGAATAATATTATTCAATCACAACAAAATAACTAAAATAGTTATTCTAGGTTTTTTAATATGTAATTTCGTCCAAATTTGAAATTAAAATGTCTGTAAAAAATAAGTGTGTTTATATATTTTTTAGATTTTTTGGTTACAGTATGAATTATTTAAGAGAATCTTTGTTTTAAATTTTCAACTCTTAGTTATAAAAACTGAACATTTTATAATTTTTTAATTCCAACGATTGATTATTTTCGAGATTTTGATAAATTTTGTCAAAATTCCAACTTTAAATGCTTATAAAAAAAAATCGTGCTTATGTATTTTTAAAATTTTTCAACTGATATTGTAACAATATATAAGAAAGCTTGTATTCAATTTTCAGACTTTTTGGCCCACCAAATAAAATTTTATTGACAATTATAAAAAAAAAAACTAAAAAAATTGAAAACTGAAAATGTCCCTAAACAGCTCAAAAAGAGTCAAAATATTTTCAAAATTGTATGGTGTATAGAAAATGATAATTTAAACATTCAGTGAAATTTTCATGTATCTTCAGTTGTTCGTTTTTGAATTGCAACAAAATAAAGAAATCGCTACATGAGAAATCGAGTGAATATCCAATGTTGTAAAAATTTTAATTTCAAGCGCTCATAAAAATTTAACTTGACTGTCCGGTAGAGATTTTTTTATTGATAAAGGTAGATAATCTTATAAGGAATCTTGTGTTTCTTTTTCAAATCTTAGATTTAAAAAGAAAAATTTTTACGAATTCTTAACTCAAAATAATTTGCTAATTTTCGTGATTTTTCCATATTTTGTAAATTTTTGAACTTTAAATGCTTATAAAAAAAATTGTGACTAAGGATTTTTAATATTTTTCATCTGCCTTTGAAACAACATATTAGGAGCCTTCTATTAAATTTTCAAGCTTTCGCAACCAACAAATAAAATTTTATTGATATTTCTAGAAAAAAAACTAAAAAAAAATGAAAAATGAAAATGTCCCTAAACAGTTCAAAATAAATCAAAATATTTTGAAAATGTTATCGTGTTTAGAAAATGCAAATATAAACAACCAGTGAAAATTTCATGTATTTACGGTCATTTGTTTTAAAGTTACACCAAAATCCAAATTTGATTTTTTGGAAAATCGATTTTGCGTAAAAATTCCCGTTTTTCCTTAATTTTTATGTTGTTTTTTCCCGGCGCTTGTGAAAACTACTGGGAAATTTATACTTTTGACCCCCCAAAGTACCAACTAGATTCACTTTCCTATCAGAAAAGGTACTATTGAAGAAAATCGAAGCACTTTTACTGTCCCAAAACGTGATGACAGACACAAAAATATAAATAAAAATATATATAAAAATATAAATAAAAAGGTGGGCAAGTGGGTGTCGCTCTGCTGTACAGTAGGTTACAAGTGGGTCACTGTATAATGGATGGTATTAAATTTGAATTCAATGATATAATATCATTGTATAAGAAAAACGATTCTGAGCGGAGACGGTATGTCAGTCTATGTATAAGACATATTATATACATATCTATGGTATTAAACAAAAAATTGACCTATAATAGGTACCTATAATAAATTCCAAATTAATCATATCACAATATCCATTAGATACTTATAACGCGTTATACAACAACAAAAACCGTGATACTATCATAGATATATAATAGTACACTTTAGAAGTTTCAAGTACCCACGAATAATATTATTCAATCACAACAAAATAACTAAAATAGTTATTCTAGGTTTTTTAATATGTAATTTCGTCCAAATTTGAAATTAAAATGTCTGTAAAAAATAAGTGTGTTTATATATATTTTAGATTTTTTGGTTACAGTATGAATTATTTAAGAGAATCTTTGTTTTAAATTTTCAACTCTTAGTTATAAAAACTGAACATTTTATAATTTTTTAATTCCAACGATTGATAATTTTTGAGATTTTGATAAATTTTGTCAAAATTCCAACTTTAAATGCTTATAAAAAAAAATCGTGCCTATGTATTTTTAATATTTTTCAACTGATATTGTAACAATATATCAGGAGCCTTGTATTAAATTTTTACACTTTTTGGCCCAACAGATAAAACTTTATTGATATTTATAGAAAAAAAAACTAAAAAAAATTGAAAGCTGTAAATGTCCATAAACAGCTCAAAAAGAGTCAAAATATTTTCAAAATTGTATGGTGTATAGAAAATGCTAATTTAAACATTCAGTGAAATTTTCATGTATCTACGGTTGTTCGTTTTTGAATTACAACAAAATAAGGAAATCGCTACATGAGAAATCGAGTGAATATCCAATGTTGTAAAAATTTGAATTTCAAACGCTCATAAAAATTTAATTTGACTGTCCGGTAGAGATTTTTTTATTGATAAAGGTAGATAATCTTATAAGGAATCTTGTGTTTCATTTTCAAATCTTAGATTTAAAAAGAAAAATTTTTACGAATTCTTAACTCAAAATAATTTGCTAATTTTCGTGATTTTTCCATATTTTGTCAATTTTTGAACTTTAAATGCTTATAAAAAAAAATTGTGACTATGGATTTTTAATATTTTTCATCTGCCTTTGAAACAACATATTAGGAGCCTTCTATTAAATTTTCAAGCTTTCGCAACGAACAAATAAAATTTTATTGATATTTCTAGAAAAAAAACTAAAAAAAAATGAAAAATGAAAATGTCCCTAAACAGTTCAAAATAAATCAAAATATTTTGAAAATGTTATCGTGTATAGAAAATGCAAATATAAACAACCAGTGAAAATTTCATGTATCTACGGTCATTTGTTTTAAAGTTACACCAATAACCAAATTCGATTTTTTGGAAAATCGATTTTGCGTAAAAATTCCCGTTTTTCCTTAATTTTTATGTTGTTTTTCCCGGCGCTTGTGAAAACTACTGGGAAATGTTTACTTTTGACCCCCCAAAGTACCAACTAGATTCACTTTCCTATCAGAAAAGGTACTATTGAAGAAAATCGAAGCACTTTTACTGTCCTAAAACGTGATGACAGACACAAAAATATATATAAATAAAAATATAAATAAAAAAAAACATACATCATTGTAAAACCAATACATTCATCGCTCCGCTCAGAATCTAAAATATAAAAACATACATCATTGTAAAACCAATACATTCATCGCTCCGCTCAGAATCTAAAAGAATACAAAACTATAGAACTTAGAACTTTTAAACTTTCTTGTTGGATCAAAATTGGAATCATATTTTTTTACGGAAATGCCATTTTTAGGTACATGGAATGTATTTGTAGTGCGGAGAGTATGGTTGGATATAAATTAAGAGAAATTTTGACTTATAGCTCAGTTAAAATTGTTTAATAATTTATATAAGAAAATAATATTATAATATTTAGAAGGAGTGAACGAATTCTATAGATTCAAATTCGGATGCATAATAATATATTAGGTAGTATAACCATATACCTACTGAAATACAAAAATTACAATTCACAAAACTTAATTCTTAATAATTCCTACAGGCTCGATAGATCTGAACATCTCCTACACATAATATATCCAGCTACTATATGTGGTTGATTATCACTGAATCCGTAATATTCAATAGTATTAGAAACTTGTTTCTGTTCCACCAATACGAATTATATACTAATTATTTACGATGGTGAATCAGTTTATATTTAAATTTACATTCTAATTTAAATTAATAGTTTCATAGTAACAAAAGTTACTTTTGTGCCAATTTAGTTTCTAATGATTTAAACGATACACATCTTTGCCAACAGAAGCTTAATGACAGTGTTGAACATTATCAAGATATATTATCTAGATGGAAATTATTCTTCATTTATCTTATCTATACACATATTAATATAACAAGTTTATCTTAAGTATCATCTTAGCGTTTGTTAAGACAAACAGTTCGTTTATGAATTTCATGAATATCGTCATTTATAATACGGCACATTTTTTTAACAAATCCTCTGTATATTATTTTATGACGGACAATATCCAATAATAGCTCAAGAGATTAAATTTGTATTTATACATTTTATAATATTGCTTTGTACATATAAGTAGAAATATGTGTACAATTTATACTCTTTGTAATATCTAATATAGGTATATTTAATATTATAACGAAGTATCATTGCTAAATACACAATATACATTATACCTATTAGAATTATATACATTATAATCAATGATATCATTTAACAATCATACATCGTAAACTCATTATTAAATTGTATCATTACATACAACAGTTGATAAGCGTGATTTATTTTTATTTATATTAGTATATTTATTTTTAAAAAGAGATTTAATTTTATTGTTTAAGTGCAGTAATAACTAATATATAAAATAACATTAAATCAGAAATAAAAAAGAACTGAAGAAAAAAATTTATTTTATAAACAGTTTAATTATGTATACAATATGCACTTTAAATAACAAGTACCTACTAAACAATTTTAAATAATTTTTCAACTGCACAATAATGCAAAAATATCCAGTTCTGTAATTCAATTTATTCAAGTAGTTGTATATAGTATGTAGTTCTATTCGTTAAAGTTTTTATTTTTAAAAAAATTAATAATATTATTTGACTGTATTAATTTTGATTATTTGTCATACATTGCGGTGGAAACGTTAAATTTTTTTATGAATAAATCAAATTGCATGTACTGCAGAGTATGGGTACTTCCATTTTTTTCTCGTAAATTTCGTATTCTAATTATTATAAAATGATACTATATTCTGTAAGTATTAATATATAGCAAGGTATAGCGTAAGTAAATTAGGTATAGTAAATATTATGTACTTTTTCCATCAATTACAATTTAATATGTAGATATATTATATACATAAATATTGATACCTAGTAGATGGATCACTTACAAAGTCAATGGAGTTGGAGGAAAGAGATTTTAAACTACAGGAAATATACTCAATTAGTTATCTTGACTAAAATTTTTTAGATCAAAGCATTATATATAAAGATTAATGAAAAGCTAACCGTGTGCTAAATTATAGAGTATAAACAAATTAAATAAGCTTATAATACATTTTCTATATAATTTAAAATTATTGAAATTACTTAAATTTATAAGTTATGTCTTAAGCAAAATTGTATAAATGTGTATTTGGGACTATATTATTGTCCTAAAACGGGTCTCATTTTAGAGACTATTACATTTTGTTTAAAAGTGTAAGGAAGATTTTATGTGTCCCAGTGGTTGACAGTGAGTCAAAGTTCCATTGAGTTACATTACGATTTATGATTTACTGTTAAATTGCACTCGACACTGTGGTTTATTCTCGCAACGCAAAAATCAGCAACTGAAGCGCAACGGAATGGAAAACCAGGAAAGGAGGACCCAGTACGTACAACCGGTAGAGCCCAGGACCGTCCCGGACAAATCAGGTACCTTAATTCAATTAAATAATAATTTATTATTTTATAAATTTAAAATTAAGTGTCATAATATTATGATGCACGATATGTAGGTATACAAAACAATATATAGTTGGAATCAATATCGGAAATATTTTGGGATATTATAAATCAATGCTGTTTGGTATATTGCAGTAATGTCCCATTACAATAAGCAGCTTGCGATTTTGCAGGGCACTCCTAATGTTTTCCAGTTATATGTTGGTAAATATTATGCTTATGCACAATCGATGTATACAACCAAAAAAAAAAATCGAAAGATGCTCTCAACTACAGTCTTGTGCACGATAAATGTCGAAAAACGTGCTTGGACGATATTATAATCTCCACTCGGCGACCATCGTGATGGTATAACATATATACCGTCGTCGGTATGCGCTGTACGCATCGTACGACACGCCGTCTACCAGCAGCATGGCGATAATAACAAAATACATATAATAATACGCATCAGGTATTATATTCTAGTGCAGTGAGGTGGCAGTGGGTTGTAGAACCACTGCAGATGACCGCGCGGTTATGACTTATAACCACTATCGTTGTGACTATACAATGCTTTCGCCGACGGGGCCAGCGGCGACCGCGGTCGAGTTTACCGAACCCTGCAATTTGTTCTGCTGCGGGTACCACGTATACCAGTCGAGCACATTATCCAGATTACAGGTAAGTCACAGCTCGGCGCGGTTCGCCTCTGCGCACCTATAATGTTATTATACACGCGTTTCGCGTGCCGATCGGTCGTCGGTGATAAAAGTTCATCGGGTCCGAGTAGGGGTTGCTGCGATATACCGATGTGACGAGGACTGTAAGTGGGTGGTGGGTGGGTGGGGGTGACCCGTATATAGACACCGGCGTGAATCTCCATTATACATAGGTAGGTACATCTATGGACTCGTGTGTGAATAAAACATAATATGCGTCTGTGTAAGTATAATAATATATCGTACGCGCACGTATATAGCCTTAAACTACCAATAAACCGGCCAATCGGATTACTTGATCGCGCAAACGGGCCACGCCCCACCGGCTAGTTTTTTACGAGGTGGTTTATTATTATCGTTAATCGGCCGCGGGGTGACTGCTTGTTATTATTACCGAGACTGACCGGTCGCTCTGCCTCGACGCGTGCAGTGTGTGTCTTCCACCGGTACCGGTTCGGGTCGCGGAATTTAGCACCCAAGTGTCTGCGTGTTATAATAATAATATGCACACGCGAGCACACACACACACACACACGCATCGAGACTTTACATTGTTACGTGGCCGACGTGACTAACGACGTGTACTAAAAGTTTTCCATCGGTGTATCGGTGACGGATAGAGTATACGGAACGGGGGGGGGGGGATACCAGAAGATTTCGATGTCAAATTTGACGCAAGAATACCTGCAGAAGCACTTGTCATAAAAATAATGAGTGCAAATTTAACGTGATATCGTTGAATTTTTACCTTACCGATTACTACCCCTAGTACAGCGTGGCAACACATGCAAACGTATTTGTAGCGAGACGAAAACGAAAAACACCAATATATTATTAATACCGTCAATATACATATATCGTCACCCTATCTCGCCACTTGTCCATTCTATAATTACATATACAGTAAACGGAGAGTTATCAGTTTTATTTTAGAAGAAATCCATACAGTCCTTACTATTAGGGGCACAGTAATAAGCATATGGGATGAAAACAATGCACTCATATAAATAGTCAACAATTATAGACTTACTTATAGTGCTTATAAGCGTTATATAGGTATACTAATTATTAGGTATGGTTATTTTTAACAATTGTCTTCTTCAATATTAGTTCTAGCCTCTAATAATATTCACGTTATTATTATAGGTAAATAATCAGCGACCTATTTACGGTTTTTGAAATACATAAATTATAACATCCTTACATATAAAAATCAAATCTAAGCACAGACTAAAAAATAACTGTACCTCGATGGCTCAGTCCCTGCAATATGCTAATATAATATGTACGAAGTGGTTATGCGTATAATATATTACGTTATGCGATAGCAAGACGGAGGCAAAATAATAAATTTATACGAGTACGACGTCCTCTTGAGTTCATGGCTATGACAAATTTATTTATGGTTATATTTTTAGTCGTCTATCACTCACTTAAATCAGCTCCTGCACATAATAGTACATAATCAATGATAATATAGAGTATAGTAGACCAATTGCAATCGCACCAGGATGGTTGGAGATTATTACATTATAGATATGCACTTGCCTTAATTTTTTTTGGGGGGTAAAATCAAATCAACTGAGGATTTTTGTAAACTACGATCTAAGATCTCGAAAAATGTAAAATGCTATCTTAATTACGATTACGCATATATTAAATTGTTATTAGATATTTAATATTACGTAACCAAGATAAATTAATTTCTGATGATGTTTATTAGTGATAAATTATTTTAGATTTTTAAAAATTGTGTCGCTAGAAGTTCTTATAAATACGAGTATACGAGTATAAATATTATTTTTATTAACATTATGCAAATACTTATTTATTATAGGTATTAGAATTTCACTAATTACAGTTGATACAGCAGTTCAGCTGGTCATATCATAATATAACAGACTGTAGGTATAGAAATAACGTTTTTTTTTTTTTTTTTAATCGAAACAAATTAGAACTTTATATACCCAACTGATTTTAAATCTCTATAACCATAAAACTATAAAAAAAAATACAAACATAAACTTGTTCACTATTTAATCACCTATATAGCCACCCTTTATTATACGAGCAGTAAAATACTATATGTAGACTAAATCACATAATTTGATTAAATATACACAATAATACAATATAGCATATACATATATTATGGTTACATAATAATAATATACAGATTGTAGTTGCATACTTACATTATATATTTACAATGTTACAAATCTTCATGGGTAATTAAATTTGCTTAAGTACCATTAAATTTTAATGTTTGTTTAGGGTTTTTGATAGATATAATATACCAATAGTACATAAGTAGACATTAATGTTTTTTTTTTTTTAAACCATGCAGTTCTCAGTTTTATGATCTCAATTAGTGTCATAAAATATAAAAATGAATATTTACAACAACTTTATTTGTCTATATAAAAGCATCATATCATATTGTTAAGAAATATTTCTAATTTGTGGGGATTTAATAATAGTATATTGTAAATAGCTGTTGCAGTTTTATAATTTAATGTTGTGTTTGGAATAATGTAATTTGTAAATAATGTATAAAATTATTATGAACAAAGTCTTAAACTAGTCATAAAACTCAACACTGAATTGTAATTAATAAAATTATAATTTCTTAATAGATGGGAACTTGTTAAAATATTGTTATGGAAAACTGAAAAAAACTTTAAACATTATATTTTGTACATTGATTATTGTATACATATTTTTAATAACGAAACAATAATTACTATTATAACTAATCAATTATTTTTATAAAATGACTGAAAAAAAAATTTATTTTATGTAGGTAGGTATACTTTGGTATAATTTTTTATCAACCAGTCTAAACAGTTTTATTACGTTCGCGCACAACAACGATTAATATAGGTACCTACACTAGCTGTAGCCTGTATAGCATACACTATGTAGTATACAGTGTATACGTATATAGTAGGTGTGTAAGGTGTATTTTATATAAACGTCGCAGTGTAATATGTTGTGGTTATATTATTATATAATATACAATATGCATAAATAACAATTGCGGCAATTATTTTGTATTCATCAAATAATAAAAAATAATTTAATACAAATGAATGGATATTATTGTTCTCTGCAGCGGAAATACCATTTATAGAATCGCAAAGTACCGTGTACGACACACGGCTGGCTCGTTCCGGTGTCGTTGTGGCCGCCGTACGGATCGAGTAGCCGATGTCCACTCCCACACGATTCTGCGCCGGCCTAAGAAGCTGAGACTTCTGCAGCTGCTGAAGGTACGTTAAATCCGCAAACGTATAAAATATACGAAGTAGGCAGATAGGTAGGTAGGTAGGTAGTTATGGTCTGTGTTTGCCGTTTGGTCGTACACACGCACCTTTCCTATATATGTTATGTGGTCATGTGCCTCTGTATTAATAATATACATATATAGTACAATATTATATACTCGAGGGAAGCCAAAGCGGGCGCGTAACACACGTCGTAAAGAATCTCCTCGCCTGCAAAAAGTGTTTGCACAGAACTGCACCGCGAAGAGATATCGTATTATTATAATATACGATTTAGCAGGGTTCGCTAAAAACAACTGAACTAAAATGCACTAAAAAAATAATAAATACTATTATGCATTTTTTTTTCATTTTATTTTCGATACTTATGTTTTCTTGTGCCTATGCGAATAATTTTCAACATTTACATTCTATAACGTAAATCTTCCTTCCTTCCATGGCTTAATATAGGCCATTTAGGCCCTTCGCCCCAACCTCCACGCCTCTCCTCATGCTTCTCTATAATCCTCTATAGTTTCTCGCCGTTGATCACTCCTAGCATTTGTATATAGGTCACTCCCAACTCTGTCCACCCATCTCTGTCTTGGCCGTTTTAGTGCCCTCTTCCCACGTGGATCCATTTTGTCGCTTCCCGGATATATTGATCTTGTGCTCTACATGTATGTCCTGCTCAGCTAATACGCTTTACTCTAACTCTTTAATGTAGCTATTATGTCCGGTAAACATTCTATAATGATAATACAAAGAATAATACAATATGAGCTGTTTTTATTATTTTTAATATTTTAAATCAATTTAGACCTACATAGAAAAATGATACTGAAATCAAATTGGAGATAACAGAGAATAAGACTGTTGATAACATATGTTAGGATGTATTGATTCAAGGTGGAAAGTTTTCATATTATTATTTTATGTGCAGTTAAACAATCGTAAATCCATTCTAAATCATAAATCTTTTGGTGTTTTATTATAATATTCCTTTTAACAGATAATTTATTGTCCTATTTGGAAGGTGATACCGAAAAACTGTTGTTATAAATAATAAATTTACAAAAGTCGTCAAAAGATACGTAGGTATGTTTTGATATTTTAAAATGTCGGATTAAGATGCTAAAAATGTACAACAAAAATTATGTTTAGATTCGAAATGAACGAGTACCTATTCCGAAACGAAATTGTGTCCAACCGGATTTTACATTAACAGCTTCCCATAGCCGTCCCAAGGGGGGGGGAATGGGCAAGTGCCCTAGGGCGTCTAAAGTATTATGAATTTAGGGGGCGTACTAAAAATGAATGATAAAAATAAAAATGTGGTGTTTTTATTTTAGGTATTATTTTTTTGTTTATACTGTAATATCAAAGATGAGTATCCATCAAATTGTATACTATTAAGTAGGTATACAATTATGTAAATAATGTGTTAAATCTTAATGCGACATAACTTCAATAATATATTCAATATTCATAAAAACAAATAAAAATATTAATACTTATAACTTATAAGTTATAAGATTACAATAGTAATTTATTTACATGAAATATATTTTAAATATGTATACACATCATTAAAATAATGAAGTAATATACTTATAAACTAAACTAATTCATATCTTTGGTAGTATTAAATAATATTTTCCACTTGAAAAAGATATTTTTTTTCTGATTTTGTAATCGGCAAATTTATGAAAATCGCAGTATGGATTACAGAAACCATTTTTAATTATAGACAAAGCGAGGTCCTTAATTATTGATGTGTTTAATAATCCTCCTTTAATTTGCCTGGTAAAATATGGAGAAATGTCATCATTATTTTATACAGGATGTTGCACGATAAATGTGTCAAACTTCTAGAGGTGTTTCTACACCTCAAATGGAACAAAAAAAGTCCTTATGACCATTATTATATATATCAATAATAATTGTGGTACTTATAATCTGTTTGTGTTTTTTTGGTTAAACGCAATGTTCATATATGCTAAACCTAAAGGCAGGGTTCGCCTTAAAAAATAATTGTTCTTAGATAAAACGGAATTTTTTTAAAATTTTGACATTTTAAAGTTTTAAACATTCGTGTTATTCTTTTTACCCAAAAAATCAGGTGGGAACTTTGTTAGATATGTTTTTCTAAACCCAATTTTATGAACTTTTCATCAATGTATTCAAATTAATTGTAGTACCTACGGTTTAGCAGATATGTACATTGCGTTTAACCAAAAAACACAAACATAGAGATTATCACAATTATTATTGATACATAATAATATATATAATTATGGTCATAAGGACTTTTATTGTTCTATTTGAAGTGTAAAAACACCTCTAGAAGTTTGACACATTTATCATGCAACACTATGTATTTATAGAATAATATTTCAATAATAGGTACATCAAATATCTATACTGACAGTGAAATATGATTCATACATAAATACATTAAAATAATGTGAATTTGATATTTGTTATCAAATACGAAAATAGTAAATTATTAGTTGGGCTGGGGCCTGGGGCCCCTGCAGTCTATGGGCATCAGTGATCAACCACCCCCACCCACGGGTAGTTGTGCTACTGTAATTATTATACGCAAAGATATATATATACTATGTAATAATTTATAACCAATTCATTATCAATTTTACCTACTCCTTAAAATAAATCGAGTTAGTGTATTTTGACTGAATTCTGTATATTATTATAATCACTTATATTCACTTGTGTAATTTACAATGTTGACTGTTGTACCACACTGTTAGTACACACGCAGAAACGCAGAAAGTATGATTTATAATGAAATCTAGGTACTAATTTGTGAAAATAGTTATATATATTTTCTTTCTGTAATGTACGAGTGTACCTAGAATAATGAAATCGGTGTCAACTTCGAAAAAATTATAGAAACAAAATAAATATTATTCCAATAATAATATTAAAAAAATAAGTAGGAACCTTTAATTAATAAGTATTAAACATATTTAAGGTATGTGGTTAATTATAAACTAAAAATGCGAAATCGAGATTTTTTGGTGGGAGGGTGAGGGGCGTCAAATATTGTTGCCCTAGGGCGTTATTGGTGGTTAGAGCGGCACTGCAGCTTCCTGATATAATATATATATAGGTAGTAATGTGCATAAAAATGCATCAAGCCCTGGGCCTATAAATGTACGTTATGTAATAATAAGTGTACTATTATTATAAAAGTGGGTCGCGATGCGATGTAGAACACTATTATATTATTTTATCTCCCGGAGGCCATGCGTTATCCGATAGTGTATAATGTAGGGCTAGGGCGAACGGCTAGCTTGTTTTTTTTTCCCGTAGGTACGACAAGCGTAAAGGATAATAACTTCAACAAAATGATAATAAAATATAACGATAGCATTATACAATATAATATTACTTTACATTTCCCTCGGACGTTAAGTTTTCGCCGAGTCCCGCCGGTCAGGTTGCACTTCCGCCATATTTATAATATCAGAATAATATATTATTATTATTTATGTAACAGTGGCCGTCGTATAATAAACCACACACGCCTCGCGCGCCCACACGTTCGCCAACAGCCTCTCGGGCGACGAACGGCGCAGTCGGACTCCCATTCTATTTACAATGTGTTGATACTAATTTAACTGGTAATGATGTTGTTCGTCCTACGCCCACGGACAGCCGTCAGTTTTATACCAGTGGTTCGATACGCATTGTAAAATATAGTTTTAATGATCCGCGTGCAGCAGCAGCAACACCGGTTTTCACCGCGGTTTCGCGTCCACATGACATAATAATAATAATAATATTATAATGTATTGTAATCTATAATATTGGGGCACACGACTTTTAGAATTTCCACATTTATTTTGCTCCATCGTAAAAAAAAGTCCAACCGCCAGATACGGATTTGCTTTATTTTTGCATTTAGAACATATTTGGGGGTTTTAAGTGCATACGTGCAATATTTAATGTGTTTGATGGGCTATACGTCCTCTGTTCCAATTATAATAATATACAACGAGTTTACTCGACGTCTCGAAGACAATAATGTCAATATCATCCCTCGCGAACTCTCCAACTCACCTTTATCATAACTCATAGTCTATATGATAATACGTATTATTTGTACTATTTTGTTCACAAGTTTTTACAATTTTCGCCATATTGATACGATATGAGACGCTTAAAACTCAAATTTGATTTTCGACTATTCCGCCTATGCGTACCAACCCAATTATTTTTAATGCACAAAATACGTTGTTTAATTAATGATTGATCGATGCTCGTAAAACGAAAAGCTTAACTTAGAGTTGTATTGTTGCGTTTTCGAGCAAGAAAGATTTTGGCCGTCTCTGGAGGGATACCTAGTTACAGTTGGATTAGTTTCGACTTTAATCCTAACGATTCATCTGCGGTTCGGATTCGTCTGTCGATTTCTTATATAGTCCACCCGCAGTTAAAATGTCTGTCTACCACTCGACGACAATACATCGATCCGAAATAGAAAGGATTAAAGAGGATTGTTAAATTGAAATTGAATGATCGGCACTAATGAGAACCCATTCTAAACTCCTGTCGTTTTGGTATCCGCCCGAACGTTGATTTCTCCGCTGGTAGACGTTGAACAATTAAAATACTACTAAAGAAAAAAAAAAGAAGAAGGATCAAAAGGCGCGTGTCGGTTGTCCGCAGTGATGATAATAATAATAATAATAATGATAATAATCGCCAAAACGGTACACTAATAAGGAATACCGTGAATAGCTACAGGTGTTTGGAGGCAATTGAACGGTGCAGCGATGGAAATATCTCTGCGTATTACCTGACGATACCCTGCAAGATAATTCGACATCGGCCGTCCTCGAAAACACATTTTTCGGGTATTGACAGGTGATTCGGTTTTGTTTCTGGTATATACACCAATTACTCCTATATACCTACTGAGGACTTCTGTGAGCAACGGTTCAAACATTTAATTTTCATCTGCTCAGTCCGACAACGAACAACGATTGTAAATTGTAATTTATGTCATCGATTTCGTTACGTCATTAAATTTATTGCACAGATCATTTTATCATTTTGGTTCTCGATTTAGTTTATTTTTTTTTTATTCGATCGATTTCAGTGATTTGAATCTTTAGTAATTTTATTATTATTATACATACCTACAATAAGAAATTTCGGAAAACAATTTTATAGATTATACTATTATAGAATGTAGGACACAGGTACTATATTATTATTATGTATAAAATATAATAAAAGTAACTGGATTTTATTTTTTTTATATAAACATTCAAATATATTTATTTCACTATAATATAGGTTTGTATATTCTAATATTATTTTTATACGACAGTAGATAAAAACGATTGTGTAATTTCCTAGTTTCATACGATTTTATAATCTTACATTTAAGACGGACAAACGTAAAAAATACATAAAACATTTAATTTGCATGATTTTTGAAAAGAAATCACAACTGAATAGTTATCGAAAGCCGGCAGTAAAATATGAAATTTGTTTCCTAATATGAGAATATTTAAAATCTGTATAGGTCTGTATCTACTCTAAATACATAATAAGTATATACGTTTATGATAAGTGATGTACTCCTCAATTTGGAGTACAAATATTGTACCTCCTATGGTGGTGACAGTTGAAACTATAGCAAATGTTATTATTTTTTTTTTTTTAATTTTATGTTACCATAATAAAATAATCTGATGTAGATAGACATATATTTTACTTACTTATATGTAAATACTACACACAAACCATTAACATATTAACCATAAACATGTTTAAATATAAGATGGGTGCTTCACTGCCTCCTACACTTATAAATGCTCAAATAAAATACGTTACGTAAATAGTAAATTATTGATAAATATACATGATAATATGAATTAAAATTATATCTAACATAGTAACATTGTAACTTTTAAGATTATTTCAAATATTTAATTTATCTAGATCATGTAAACAAAATAATTGAATGTATTGTTATGTGTTTCACAAACACTTAAATACCTAATATTTTAATTTGCAGGTGTTGTTTAAATACAACATCATACGATGTATGTATATATATATATATTTGAATATTATGTTATAATGGTATATCATATTATATAAATATGCGTACATTGTAAACTGCAATTAGTATATTGAAAACGGAAGTCTTCTTATCTTATAGATGTTATCATAATATCCCAGTGTTAAAGTAATGTGAAGAATCTGTGTACAACAAATTGTGCAGTGGCCTATGCTTATTATAGTAGTGGATTTATAATATTACTAGGGATCAAAATTTCCGAAAAAAACCCTGGTTTGTTTCCCGCTTATTTGGGAAAATTGAGAAAATTTGGTATCATTTAAAATTTCCGGAAAAAATGGTTTTGACGAAAAAAACTGGTTTTTTCCTGAAAAATTGAAAAATAATAATAAATAATTTATAATAATATAAAAATATATTATAGTATCCCGCATTTCCGCCAATGATCTTTATTGTTGTTAAGTATTTTCCTAATAATTATTAATTAATAATGTACTAATGTCATTACTCATTATATTCATTTGTCAATCGTGCGCTGTCTATATATTTCATCTACAACTTACAAATAATATGAATTATATAACATTTAAAAATACAGAGGGTTTATTTTTGGAGAAATACACTCTCCCACATATTTACCAATTTGATATGTAACTAGGTTATTTTTAAAGCAAATATTGAAATATCCGTATTAATATTTTTAGTAGTTTAATTTTAAATTTTAATACAATATACATAATTGAAATAACCTTATTGGTAAATGTGAAATGACACTGACAGGTTTCTTTATCTATTTTTTAAAATGGTTTTTTTACATGGATTATTTTAATTCTTAAGCGTAAATAAAATTTTTTAATTTTCTAAAAATTCGGTTTTTTTTTTAATTTTCCTAAAACTGATTTTTTTCGGAAATGTATTATTTTAATATTCTCCAATTTTACCACGCTCTAGGAAAAAACGGCTTTTTGATCCCTACTCACTACTTTAGAGGGTCATACGTAAAAATAAGCCTTAACAATAATTGGAGAAAACAAAAAAAAAATTAGGAAACCCAAAATTGTATACAAAATCGATTTTCATATTTTGTTGTACTTATTTCAAAACCTAATAACTGTAAATGCTTGAAAATGTCACCAGATATTTCTTATGGTATTTTCTATTCATCGTAAAATATTGTTGAGCTATTTAAACAGACATCAATTTATTGAAAATACTGAAGCTCATTGTCAGCCTCTTCTATCCACAATTCTGGTCCAAGTAATAAAATGAGTGATAATATTTTGTCTTGATTTTCATAATATTTTTTTCTACACTTTTTCGGTCTTCACAAATCTTATAAGTCCAAGTAGATCATTCCCTCACTGAATTTCGTATGTTTCAATGAAATTGTTATTCGTTAATTATTATGTTTCGTAAGTCTTTCGGCTTATTATCATGTGTCATATTGATATTATGTAATGATACGAACAGCAATGAAGATAAACTTAGGTTACCTATGGACATTTTTCATTGTAAATTGTTAATAATAATGTTTGAAAAAACATAATGAATCGAAATGAAGTGTCTTCAAATTATAATATAATCTTCAAAATATCGTAGAGAAGCGTCCAATTTATTGTCTTGCGTCGAAATGACCGTATCCATTTGAAGTGGCAACTTGTGTGTTATATAAAGATGATTTTTAAAAATACCTATGGACTAACTATATTAGAGACAGTCGATAGAATAACTATTTAGATGGAGATAAATAACCTGAAAGTAGTTGTATCTAGTTAAAAAAAAAATTAATTTTCTAAAATGAAGTGAAAAAGTGTTGTACCTATACGTTCCTAGATATTAAAATGATTATGTGATTGATTCAACTTAACTTATAAGCTGAATAAATAATATTTATAATAAATATATTAATTAGTAATTATAATTTTTTGGTTTTTCAACTATAACTCAAAAAGTAAGCTTGAGTGTAATTTTTTAAAATACCATATTGGACGTCGTAACATGAAAATTAAAAATGGTTTATTAATTACCTACATATACTACATAGTTTCACCCAATTAATATTATCACTCGATAATGTTGGTCTACTAAAAAAATACTCCTTGATTTAATTTCAGCCATCGAATATTATACAGATGTATGCTTAAATATTGTTACAATAATGTATATTAATATAAAGAACTAGAAAATCACTGCACATATATGAACCGGGAGTGGTACAAAAAAATTTGTAGAGACGCAAAACATTATTATGACATGATGCGCGCATATTGTATAATATTATATAACGCCTGTTCAACATAGAACATTTGATTTTAGCGGAATTAGTTTTGTGTTTTTAGTTTATTACAGTACTAGCTCTAAGTGAAACTCGGAGCCGTTGGACTCGCTGAGAGTGGATACCGATTTTGGAGTAAGAGTCGTTATTTGAATTATAAAAGTCGCAATAGTCTGTTGTAAGACGACAATTTAGGATTTGTGATAAGAATTAGTAATATGGATTGGAGATAAGCCTTGAAGTTTTGGCGGGAATGTTTAAAAGTCAGAGTGTCTAGCAATCCATCACAAACGTTGTAAATGGATAGGCTGGATACGATTTCCTGTTGTTAAAAAGTGTAGAGTCGATAGATGTATTCGATTGTCTAGCTATCAGTCATCAAATCACATAGGTACATAGGTAGGCAATCCGACTGCGTCGAATCGTGGAGATAATTAGAAGCATATATCAGTATATCACCAGGCAATCCAATCCATTTCCGACCACATTGGTAGCATAGGAATTGAAGAATTGAAAATATAGTTAGACCCCCGGACCCCCCCCCGTGTTAGTTGTAAGAGAGTACCGATTTTGGAGACACAGTCGAATTATAAACGTAGCACTTATATAGAAGGTGATTTTGGTGATCGGAGGTGATTTTGTGATAAGAATTCATGATAAGGCCTCTCTTTGGCGGTCTCGTTTCGAAGGCAGGAAAGTTTGAAAGTCGAGTTTCAGTGTCTAGAAATCTCCCATGGGCCATGAAAATCGGCAATTCGGAAATCCGGTGCTTTTTTGTATGTGTAAAAAAATGGAAATTCGAAAACCCACATGTTAGAGTGTTAGAGTGCAAGTCAGTCATCACCGTCCAAGACGAAACCCAAATAAGCAATCCGCCTATAGAGTGGTACCTATGTGCCGTCGCATGTCCGGTGCTCTTTCTTATGTACAAAGTGTAAAGTCGAAAACCGTGTTGGAGTATCTAGCAAGTCAGTCATCTCAAGTCAAAATCGATTAACTTTCAAGTTAGCCACCTAATTATAACTAACAAGGCTGCGGATAACTCTTTTTTTTTATATAAAAAATAACGTCCATTCAGATATTTTTACCTTCTAAAACAATAATAATATTGTTAAAAACGTATAGGAATTCCGCTGATTCGACCCTATTAAAATATTGTCGTCTATAATCTATGAATCTACATTCCACACGCGTATTACCCGTGATTATAATAATATGTCGTATATCATATAATAAATTATACGCATATACCTATAGTTACCCCGAGAGTGTTGTGCAACGAAATAAAATTAATGTAATTTAAATGGTTTTTCAACAGTGATTGATATTGTAATGTTCGAGTAGTATACGCATTATATCAGACGTTTGTTGTACGAGTAAACGAATGAGCCCGTGTCACGATACTTACCAGCAAAATACAGAATGAACTTGTCAGATTGTACTTCTGGTAACAGTAGGTACGTGTGCCAAGGAGTTATATTATGCACGTGTGGTGCGTATACTGTATTACTGGCGTACTCGCGTCTATATAATATGTGTGTATTTATATATTATATTCGTTCAGTGAAACTAGCGCCCGTTTTACCGTACATTATATATATAATATATATGTATAATATGTATATGGTACGAGACAAGTATGTGTGTGTATATTATATATACGTGTACACGCACAATCGTATCTGCATATTTCAATAACGCCTGTCGGTTTTTAGTCGGGTATTTATTTATTTATTTTTTATTTACGAATTAATTTCCCCTTTAAAAAAACACGGAAGATTTGCGTAAATCTCTCCAGCCCGAGACACGCTCTCCTCCGATTGTCAACTGCATTATAATATAATATAGGAAAACCGTATATACTTAACGAAACTCGATTAATCACCGCGCAGCCGTAAGGACGCGTTCTATGTAATAAAAAAAAAGTAAAAATAAAAATAAAATAATAACGAAAACGAAAAATGAAAAAAAAAAAAGAGAAAAAAGTGAAGAAAAAAAAGGTACTAATAAATTAACAGCATCGACGATGCTCCTCCGGTCACAGAGGGTTGAATAAATAAACGTGGAAAAAGACGACGACGACGACGATCGTTATGTGTTCTGTCGTTGTTTAACCGAACGGTTATCTTGTTCGACCGGCCTGAAACACGACGTGTCGCAGTCAAGCATTTTAATCGACGGACAAAACGAAATAATAATAAATAAGGAGAGACGGCGAACGGGTGTAGCAGTACTAGTGGTGGCGGTGGTACGCTGCGTATAATACACGTCGCGCGCGCGGTCGTGGACGAGAGACTTCAACGAACGAGTGAGAGAGAGAGAGAACGACGGAGAGACGATGATCGTCGAGCAGGGGAGGCTATGGCAACGGCGCGAGATCCCGGTGCCAGTTAACACGCTGCGTACGCCGTCCTAATTAAAAATATTTTAAACTCGAAACCGGGTGAATATATAGAAGACATACACACACAGACACGTGTAATATATACACACGCGGATACGAAAACGGGGCAGAGAGACACGTCGTCGTCCCGCGGCCGGAGACTAGTCGACTGCCGATGGTGTGTTATATAGCCGGTGTATAATATATATAATACGACCGCGAAGGTTTTTTTTTCTCATAATAATATATATATACATAATATTATATACACGCATTCGTTTTTATGCGTTCCGTGGAAACGATATAATATATAATATTATATGTATGTGGAGACGTCGCTGGTCGCCGGGGGATGCGGGGGGTGTAGCGGGACAGAGAGAGCATGATCGACGATCGCGGGGCGGGGGAGGGGGTTAGAAAAAAAAACAATGGACTACCTGATGTTTTTACAGTGTTTATATTACATATATATATATACATATGGGTACATATTATACACGCGGAGAGGAGTACTGCAGCTTCTCCGCCGTAGTCGTCGTGGTCGTCTTCTTTTTATTCGTATTATATAATATTATATACGTATATAATGTTATTCTCGTTCTCGTAAGTACGCGCTGAATAACGTCCACGACCGCAGACAAACGGCTGTGGACCGCTCGACGCGTCTCGTATGTAGGTACGCGACTGTGAAGCGGTATACAGGTATATATACATAATATATATATTTTATATTATTATATACAAAATAATATACGTACTTATCTATACACGAACGTGTGTGTGTGTGTGTATACTGCAAACATTATTTTTATGCCGTCGAACCGTGTCCGCGTACAATATATTATGCACAATATATATCGTGTATATATATATATACACCCAGGTGTCGCGCACGCCTGTAACCGCGTTTATGGTAGTCGCGGTTGCTGCTGCTGCTGCTGTCGATCGGGACACGAACGCGTGCCCATCCGCCCGCGCCCCGTTCAGTCGCTCTCGTGTACGACGTGCGAGAGTCGATAGTTTAAGTATTGTTTCCTCCACTCGTGCATTAAACCCGGTAAAACCTAACCTAACATAGGTACCTACATATTATTATGTCTCGACTATTAACGATACTATAAACTATAACGATGAATAACAATAATATAATTTATGACAGATATAACTGCAGAACATACGTGCAGAGCTCGCGCGGATACAGTTAAACCGTTCTGAAGAATAAAATTAAGGTTGCTGCATGACGATCGATGTTATTGAGAAGACATTTTTTGAGTAAATAGCATTGATGTAGGAAAAGTTGAGGTGTATTGTGATGTCTTGTGACATTGTTAGGTCACCTACCTACTAGAGTAATGGTTCTTTCAAATATTGAAGCCACCCACCTCTTGATTCTTGAATAATATATCTACTAAATATCATATAAGTACACCATATTGTTATAACGTTGTATATAGGTAGGTATTTTAAATATTGTGTATCTCAGATCTTTTATGCAGTCCTACTGATTTATTGCCTCCACTATAACTATCGCACTTGGCACCATCATCTACATATCTCGTCTATGACATTTGTGATATGTCATTAGTCATTACTCATGCATTATAAGACTACAGGTTCCTAACCTAACCCAATGGTGACATTACTGCAGTATATCATATACTTACTCGTATAGATTAATAATATTATAATGTGATGAGTAATTTTATTTCTGTTGTCGTTTTGCACATGATTTCCTGGTAGCAAATTTATCACGAAGACGGAAGTCATTATAATATACATACATATATTGTACTGTAGCAGTGTTATTGATGATAGTAATATTATTTATAGTTGACGCTTAATATCTATGTTATGCTTATAAAACACTTTTAAAATAATAATTTGTCGAAATTAACTCAGCAATACTTAGACTTTTCAAAATCAAGACTAAACGTAAACATGCATGCTGTGGGTGATATATTATCATAAAATAGTCTGTTACAATATTCTGTACAAAATACAACGTACCTACATACAATACAATTTTTTTTAATTTAAAAACAAATCAAGCCCCCCTCCCAAAATAAGGTCCTATAGTTACGCCACTTCTTAGGTGTACCTCTCTCGGTTCTTAATGTACCTCAGTTCACGGTCGAATCGGAGTAGGTGAACCTCAATTTGTGAACTTATTCGACCGAGGTGGACTAACGCTTGATATATTTTCGAACGTAATTCAAAATACTAACTTCACTAATTTATAGTCTTCCATATTTTCATCTAAATCGGTCGAGTATATAGTTTTTGTCATGTGAGCTGCAAACATACGAATATTGCCTTTCGATGTTCCTACATATTGATAACAAACAATAAATTAAATATTATTTTATTTTATTTTAAAAAATAAATCCTATAGCAACGCATATCGGGTCAGCCATTTAATACTCTTTAAGAATTTTTTTCTAAATTTTATTTCTGTAACCAATGGCGACCAGCTAGATATATGAACAAAAAAAGAAAAATTCGATTTCGTGATTCAAAACATAATTGTGAGCCACCACCCTATACCGACCTATATAGGGGTCGCGAAACGAAACAACCATCACTCCTCGAGTCTCTAGGAATATGTGTGTAAAATTTGGTGCCGATTGGTTCATACAGTGGTTGATTTTACACCTGCAACTTTGAAACTTTGGTTACTTTAAATATTTATTACTACCTATATAATATAGTTGTCCTAGTGCTAAAAACATATTGTTAATTTTATTAATTATTATACACTATACCATACATAGGTACCTAATTCGTGATGCACAACTGCATATAATTCGTCAATGCAACACTCGACGTCCGTTATGGCCCCAGCTCTTATCGCAGTCGACGATATTGGTATATCATAATAATAATAATAATAATCTATTACCTAGCTTGATTGTAATATTATATTAAACATGTACCACCTGTATATGGAACCTAAAATGCCTAGGCTATAACACAACCCCTCGGCCCTCTGCGTGCGAAACTGGACGTGTCCGTGTTGTTTTGAAAATCAATACGATTCGAGTCGTTATGTTTTATTACATTATATTATATTATGTTCCGCTGACGCTCAATGTTATATGAAACGCGTGTGTTCGAGATAACGTTTTCCGATTGGGAGTTTGTGCGCAATCACAATAATAATATCACCACAATAATATAATATGTTAAAATACGGTCGCCGCGGTTACATATTATTGCCATGCACACATTATGCATATATATATTTATAAGCACGACTATAATATCTTATCCTTGTAGTACCTTTGTGTGCGTGTATGCAGTATATTGCAATTGCTGCACCTGTAACCTGCACTTAGTTACTTTTTGTATACGTGTATTGCAATTGCACCTGTTTTTTTTTCCTCGGGAATTATTATCAAATGTATAAAATTGTTGTCTCTGCTGCAGTCATACATATACACGGCCGCTTGTACGAACATATATAATATTTAAATGCAAGTGCAATATTTAATAAATTTCATACTGCAGATATCATATCCGTTAATAGCTGATGATTAATTATCATTTATTTTATTTAAAAGTCGTATTATACCTTAAGGTGCCTGCAATTAATACCTAATAATACAATATCATACCAATAACTCAAGTACAATTATTATAATATTTTAATTACGGGTTATATCACAGCAAATGAACATTAAATTACGGTTTTCGCTCTTGTCATTTAGTCAGAAAATAGTAAGACTTTATCTGAAATGAATTAATGTATTAAATTATTTTTTCACCAGTTATTTAATTATTTTCTTTGTCTAAAACTATGAACATATTTCTAAATGTAAAGTAGAATAATGTCCAAGCAGATTAATATTAGAAATTTCTGATTAGTTAAATGTAATCTGATAGTATAGGCCAAAGACGTGTGCTTACAATTTATATTTACCTAGGTACTGCATGTATCATCATTCATCACTATAAATTGAGAGGCGACATTTCAAAATGTACTATTTCCAAATTTGACAAAATTGAGTTATACATGGATTCATATGTAAAAATGGACCAAAACATACTATTTCCCTTGTTGAAATCAATCTGAAACTCAAACGCACTATTACCAAAGCGTCGTTCACGGGAACAAACCTCCTATGTGCTAAGTTAATGATTTTGAGGTTAAGTTATCCTT